>JAPMOR010112177.1:779631-812916 GCA_026543865.1 Argiope aurantia
ATATATATATATATATAATGTTATGAACATCCGAACTTTACTCTTATAAAATTGTACAAAAAATACATTGTATTGTATAAAAATAAAATTCCTTTAATTCGGTTAGATCAAAACTAAAAAACAATATGGTTTTTCTTGAAACCTAATACCAAAATAATGATAACATTGTTTCGTAGAAGTAAGCAGCAAGATAGCTTACAAAAAGATTTTAGATTATGAAATACAGTTAAGAAATTAAGTTAGCGCAAGAGAGAAAAAATAGTGAATAAAAATGAATATCAACTTTTAGAGTTATTGAGGAATTATGATCGTCTGCCATTCAATCAGTTATAAACATTAAGAGTTTTGGGATGACAGAAGAATCAGCTGCTATCCAATCAGTTTCTTTCTTTATAATTGCTGCTTATCTGCACATTTGTTTTATGTTCGAGTCACTATTACAATATCATTTAAATTTTGAATAATGTATTCTATGATTAATATTTTAAGAATGAAAGAGTCAACAAGAAATAAAAATTTGGAAATCGTATCTCAAAGTTAGCATATATTTGTTTCAAGCAACTCTTTCTTCCCTTTCTAGTTTTAAATATTTTATATGTGACAAATCGTTTCACTCTCCCTTCATAATCGAACATTTACAATTTCTCCCTTTGTTCTATAATTATCTGTCATTTGACTACTTTTCCGCACTAATTAGGGCAATTAGAGACGTCTCTTACTAGAAATGGTTAGTTCATAAATGAGGGGACCGTCAATATTCTTAAGGGCAGAAAAATTTGTTTCTGTCATTAAGGCAGTTTTGAAATCTCTAACAAAATTAACTTAAGTTCAAGATATATTTGTTAAGTAGAAATGAAATGTCATTTACAGATGAGAAAATTCGTTATAAAGATGGATGAAAAACAATATGTCAAGCTTTAGAATGTATTTCATGTTTAATGGAGGCAATTTTCTATGTCTTAAGTATTTCCACAACGTCAAAAAAATCAAAAGGCTTTCTCTCTAATTCTTTATTTCTAGATTATTGAATTATTTTCATGACGGTTAGTAATCATTGATTGCTTGCAGAAAATTTAATATTTTTATTAAACTACTATGTTTTGTGAGCATCATTCATTTGTGTTGCATACATCAGAAATTCATAAGACCACAATTAGGAAATAAAGTTGATTTTATTTTGAAGTGTTGGTGTAACCCAACTAGCATTTTATTGAATTTTTAAAACATTTACAAATTAAAATAGAATTCAGATAAGCAAGTCTAAATATAAAAAATAAACATCTTTAAAAAAAAATCATAATAAATAATCTTTAATTTGAAGGAAATAAGAAAAGTCCTTAAAAGGAATAAAGAACTACGTATAAAACTACATATTACTACTAACTTTTCTACTACATATAAAAAAATGGTGCTTTAATCGGAAATTATTTTTTTGGAAATCACTGAAATTTTCTCCAAAGTACATAGTTTTTAATGTATGTGTGCTTACGTGCTTCTGCAAAAGATTAGCTTAATAATAAATTATTTATTTTTCATGCAAAAGTCTCAGTGAAAATTTCTCTAACCAATTTTAAACATTTAATTCAATCAAATCAAAATGAAAACTTTAAAAGTTAATTACGCTTATATTATATAAATAGAACATTTTAAAGAAATAAATTAGTTACTAAAAACATATAGGGAGTTTGAATTCCAATACTTATGATTTAATATTTTTGAAACATTTTTATTTAACTTGATTATTTGTTTTCAGAACATTTAATGATTAATTTGATATAATTTCACATTTGCGAAAACGAAATATTATATCGCATTTTTCACTTTTTGATGTGTGAGACGTGCAAAATTTTTGGACGCTTGTGGGCTCCCTATGATAAAAAACTAGTTTCATATTTCATAGATTTGTTGAATATTAAATGAATAAATTCTATATTTTTTATTTTATGGCCTTCACTTCATTTGTTAATGAATTTGAAAAAAAATTCAAATTTCTCTAATACTTATAATAATGCATTACAAAATGAAAACTAAAAAGAAAAAAAAATAATTAAAATGAAGCATATTTTTCTTGTGCACTAATAAAAATGCATATATTGCTTTTATTAAATATATATTGCTTTTAAAAAATTGCTATTATTTAATATTGATTTAACTATCTTAAATTTATTTAATATTCTTTTCTAAAATTTGTTTAAATAAAAATGTTAATTAATGAGCAATTAGCATAAATTCATAAATATACTATAGTATTTTTCAATACTTTAAAATGTTAATGAGTTTTTAATTATTTTTTCGATACTGTTCATTTTCTAAATTTATCAAATCAGCTAGGAACGAATAGATAAGATTATAATTGATTAAGTGCAATATAAAAAAATATTCAAATATACTGAAGTAATATCGAAGACACTTTGTTAATTTGTTTAACATTTATGACTACACTTGTTAACCTGTAACAAGAGAAACATCTCAATGACACAAATCAATAAATCAAATTTTCTCATGCTTGATTCCCAAAGTATAACAAATTAACATTTGAAAATAAATTCTATTAAACTATTCTTTATTCCATAATGATTATCTTAATGTCTTCAGAAATTAATCCTCTCTTTTTTAAGTATTCGCTTAAAAGATCTTCACTCAATTTCACAATGCTCATTTAAGCCTCTTTTTTTGTGCATTCAATTTATTAGAAAAAAGATACAAATAGTTTGAATTTCAAATATTTGTTGTAATCTTTTAATATGCCATTAAAAGAAGAGTTCTAGTTCGCTTTTATTTTAGACTAAGGAAATATATAATGAGTTTAGAAAAATAAATGTGTAATGAGTTTAATTTTAATACAAGGATAAAAACAAAGACACTTTTGAAACGTAGGAATGCTTAAACTAAATTTTCCTTATAAACGTACATTTCGCAAGGATGTTTATTAGTTATTTTTATTTATAATTGATATTCCATCGAAGAATATTAAAACACATTTTAAAAGTAAATGGATACGTAATGCAATATAGTATTTAGTCAATGTATAATAGTAATTTAAAATTGCACTTTTTGTAAAATGTTATAGTAGTATTTCGGTTCCTTTTCCTTATCTTCCGTTTTTATTGAACGTATGCTTATGGCTCCATCCTTTTTTAAGTTAAAAAAAAGAGCACTTGTTATTTATAAAAATTAAATACCAATTTATTCAAACTATTTCCCTTCTTACCCTAGGCTTTTCTATCTTCTGGGCTACAAATGAATTCTTCGAAGAAAGTAGGGTTATTTAGATGCAATCCAGTTACCAAAGAAAGTTTTGATATTTGACCGGGAAATGAACCTTTCTTAAGTAAGGAGAGTTTACATGGAGCGAAACAAATGGCAGTTTGAAAGAGCAACATCTGGATAAAATAGTATTTGTGATAACACATCCCATTAGAGAATTTATAAAGTTTCTTTTACTGATCGACAATATTTTGACTATTTGGTAATGTTGAAAATATCCTTGTCCTGCTTTTAATCATATTGTGTATGTTTCTCCTTCAATTCTTCGTTTAGATAGATCAACAGTTGCTTATAGTGTTCATCATTAATAGTTTTATTGGTTTGAAGAAAACCAGTACTTTGCTCTGGGGTACTATACTCTTTATTGAAATCATCATTTTTAAAACAACGAAATGACTCTTTCCAAACTATATTCGATCGAACATGTTCACCATAAATGTTCAATAGCAATCGGTGTATTTTTGTTGCATTTTATGCAATGAAATAATTTAGCATAACTTCTCGCAAATGCTACTTGGATTTCAAAAAACTAGATAGGTTTTCTGAACCAAAAGTGTGCTTTAAAATATATAAATCAGAATCCACACATTACCATTTAAAGGTCATTGTCAAACTTTCCAAATAAAATTTTCCCGATTTATAATTTTAAATCATTTTTTTTAAATCACTAATATTTTCCATAAGTGTTGCAATCATGTTTGCTTTAAATACATGATGAAACCTATGTGAGTATTATTTATTTTCCGGGTTTTTTTTAATAGTATTCATTGAATCAAGACAAACTGAATCATGAATGCATTTAAAGGTTCTAAATATCCAAACTAGCAGATTAATAAATTGAACAAAGTGAAAATGCGAGTTCTTTTTTTTTTTTTTTTTTGCGATAATGCAGGAAATTATAGCAATGCCGTACCTGCAGTACATGAATGTTTGCGGCAATGGTAGTGGAAAGGTTCGTTTCAAGAAAGTCAAGACTCAGAAGCACCCGGACCTCAACTGACAGGGAAGATCGCTGTATTTGAACATAGTTGTGGCACATCGTAATATATTTTCAGCAGAATTTCGAGCATTTATTGACATCAGAGAAATATTAAGAACGATAATAAATGGATTATCAAAGGGCTAGCTCCTCTATATGTCTTATATACTTAATTCCAAATTAGCATCCTTGTGACTTGCTAAAACTCAATAGAGAGCGGAGTGGGCATATTTTATATTCTCAGACTAGAATTTTTTCTACCTTAGTGCGATAATATGATGGCTATGGCAAGGTAAACATATGGCAGCAAGTTTTCTATGGTATAGATATATTAGAGATATGGTCTGGGAAAGAATGTTTTATTATAATAGGAGCATTCTCGCCATTATTTCATGTACCCTGACAGCAAATCGTTTGGTGAGTGAACAAGTGGGTGATCGTTTTTTATCACTGTTCTAGAAGGGATTTATCAACAAAATAATACTTTACCCCTCTGCAGTTACTCAACATGTTTTACTGGGAGTCGACATGTTGCCTTATTCTAGAGAACACAAGATCTCTTCCGTTTTAGTATCTATGGATCATAATTGGATGATAGCGTCATCCAAAAATAACACAGACTGTAGCTAATTTGACTGAACTAATGTAATGCACCGTACTTCATCCCGCAAAAGCACATATGACAACTGCGTGACACAATGCATAAACGTACGCCTGATTGCATGCGTAATCCTGGACACTATAGTGGTTATAAAGGTACCAAAAGGTGAAATTTCCCTTCTCGCGTAACATTTATCTGTAATCTTGAAATTTAAATTAGTATAAACCTCAGACATATACTTTGACCAAATTTAATTCCACTAAGCTAATTCATTCTTGATATTGGGATTTCATTTCCCATCAAAGTATTTCTCCTACATCCTTTTTTTTAATTTGTCAACATTTTGTTTGATTTATTATAAGGTGGTGAAAAACATATGAATTGTACATGTATCCTTTGAAAAAAAAACACCGCAAAACAATTTAGAATTAAAATAAATGTGAATATATTTTTTTTTATTTGAACAGAATGGAATAGTTAATCATTAAAAAGAATTATTAAAATTATTTAAAAGAATAAAAAAAATCATTGCTATGTTGAATTTAGAGATTTTTTTTTCAAAAATTAGAAACAAAAGCAAACAAGCTAAAATGGATTTCAGCAAATTTTATATCGCTAAATTATATAATTAAAAGAATATAATAACTACTTTTTCGAAACATTTTTAATTGCGTGTCTCTGCAAACAAAATACAATTTTATTGAAAGATAAAATTTTATAAATAGCAAAAGCCATTTTTTCCATTATAAAATGAACATATAAAGAAGAATGTATATTTTTGTTGCTTTCCAGTCTACCATGAAACTATTATTAAATATTTCTAGTGCAATACATTATTATTTAGGAGAAAAAATAGGATAGAAAAACTAGTCTGGAAAAAGTCATCCACAGGGCGCTCGGTAAAAATATTTTTAATTTAATTACATCAAACTGCAGTTAAAGCCAAAGCAAACCATTCCTGCGGCATAATTTTTTGTTCATGAAGATTATTTATAAAATATGATATTCCATTTAATAACTTAGTAAAAATTCCTCTGGAAATATACTCAAGTGGAATGCTTCACTTCACTTATATATTGACGTTCTTTTTCTAATCTCTCAAAAATCAGTGAAATGAGTTTTATTCTAGCTCTGCCGCCATTTTTACAGAAAGTTTTGCTTTCAGTCCTTACTTCTTTTTAATTTTTTGCACTTTTTAAGCTTTTAAATGATTTGGTGCGTTATTTTCAATCGTTATAACTAGTGTATAATCATGCAATTGATGATAAAACACAATTTTATGAATTTAAAGCTCCCAAATGGGAACGTGGCTACCTATAAGTATTTTTCTGTATTAAAATCGAACCAATTCCAAAGCGCTGCACAAAAGACTACTTTTACTTTAGTAATTCACTTTGGACACTGTAGCATTAGAATTATTTCCTATTTTATTAAAAATTTTGTAACATTAGAATTATTTCATAATCTTCGAAAAGTACTTTAAAAATTAAATTAAGAATTTTACATCAATAAAATTATTTCGTAATCTTCGAAAATTACTTCATTAAAAAAATTCACACAATTCAAAAATTGGAAGTTGTTTCAACTTTGCAATCTTTTTAAATTCCGGGTTCTACGGTATCGATAATGTAAATTTTGAAACAATGATTTTTTATTATATTTTATATCTGAATTTTCTTTTTAAATTATTCATTTAATTTTAAATTCTTGGACACAGGAATAAGGAAATAACAAAAGAAAAATTAATATTATTTTGATATATAAATATGTAAAATAATTTATACAAGCGTACATTTTTTTTGAATTTTTGAATTTTTATTAAATTTGGTCCTTTATTAAAAAAAAATTTCCGAACAAATAAAAATCTATATTCAATTATAACCAGGCAGACTTTATTCAGAATAAGAATGGAAAAGAAATTTGTAAAATGTTTTTGATTTCCTTCGATTTCATAAATACTAAAATATCTGAGTCAGTTAGTAAGAAGAAATTAGAAAGCAAATAACTTAAAAAAATTCAGCTATGTTTCGATTAAAATCTTCTATAGTAGACTTGAAATAAAGAAAACAGATATGCAAAGAAAGAGCTCACGGAAACTAAATTTTAAGAGCGAAAAAAAAATGTTATATATATATATGAATATGCATTAAAGTAATTGCTTTATTTCGTAATTTCTATCTAAAAATATAAATTTCGGTTGGCAGGAACGGGTCATTAGTTTCCACATTTTTTAATTTTACCTTCCAAGTCATCCACAGTCTAACATATTTTCCTAAATTAAGTAACAAATCTCACATACTTCCCTCGACATCGATTTCTTTAAGAATGTATATCTTAAAGTTTGGGACTAGCAAGAATATTTATGAGGTAACTTTGCTACCACATTTTTTTTTTGCGTTAATCTTAAAGTTTGTTGTATAAGTTCGAGGTCGATTACAAGCAGGAATTTTTTTCTTTGGATATTTCTTAAGATGTTATAGCCCAATGGCATTTGAAATGTTTCTATAAATACGTGCCGATAACAAATAAAGAACTGCAGCAGTTTCAGGCTAAAGAATCTTATCAAAAAAACGCTTGCTTGAAAATAGATAGCCGATTTTATTTCTAATTGAAAGTAATATTTCGCATTACATAAAATAAAATATTAAATTATTAATTAGAGTATTATGTATATTGCTTTAAAAATCAATTATATTATATATAATTTAATTAGATTTCTAAATCCAAAGAATTAATGTATTAAAATAAAAAAGCCTTCAAATTTTTCTTTTATATATGAATTTTAAGTATTCATAACAATATTAGAGCTATTTAAGACAAATGTTCAATTAATAAAGACATTTTTTTTGTGCGAATCTCATTTTCAAAATTTAGATCTGAGCACATTACTGATCTTTAGTTGATTCATTCTATAATTCACATTTTCCCATCTCGAATTTGTGTTTACCATAAGATTTCTTAACACTGCAAAATAATTAAAAACAAAAGTGAAACTGATCAAATGTTGACACAAACACAGGTTTATGTAGGAAAACAAATATTTTACCTGTATGAAAAATGACCTCGGCAGAAATTAATGCTTTTGTCCCTACAAATAAAAACAAAATAAATAAATAAATAAATAAAATAATAAATAAAATTTATAATAATAAAAGTAAATTGTTTTTTTAATTGATAAAGAAACTTCTTACTTTAATGAAAACAAACTTCAGGCATTATGCATTTAAAAATATATATAATAAATATTTTTTAATTCCTGATTTTTTTTATGTAAAAGGAAAATTTATTAAATAATCTCAAACTGCGTTAATTAGAAAATAATATTTTTTATCAACTTAATTAGCAAATTCAAGAAATCGCAAAAACCAATTATTCAAATAGACGCACCGTAAGGTAAGTTTTGAATTAATAAGTAATAACTACTTCATCATATAAGAAAATTTAGATTATTGTTATACAAAAAGCACTTTAAATAATGATTTGACTTGATCCTCGTGAATTAGAAGAGCGACAATGTTTTAAAACATAAAATATATCATTTTAAATAATTTTGGTTTATTTGACTTAAATCAAATAAAGAGAAGTACAATGCTTTCAAATTTTATCAGTATAGTATTTACAATTTACTGTCATATAAAAAGTCTTTGCAATTTTCGCTTTTCAGTTCAGTTTAGTTTTTATTAACGTTCCAGTTTTTAAAACAACATTTGGGCTATTTGGAGACGAACCTCGTAATTCTGAACAGTGGTCAGATTACGAGGACGACACCTGAGTTGGCACCCAGTCCCCTTTTCAAACTTCCGCACCACACCAGGGGGAGGAAGTTTGGCCCGACGGATTTAACGTGCACCAGACCCATTTACACGACGGTTCTTCAGTGGAATCGGGTCTCGAACCTCAAACCCTCTGGTTCCGACGCCGCGGCCCATGCAAAAATCGCTGGTAAATAAGGAAAATAATGATATTTTGTAACGTAAAACAATTTTCACTATATCTCAGTAATCTGGTTGCCTTTTATGCTGTGATATTTAAGTTCAGTTCAATATTTTCGATAGTGAACAATGTTCTAATACAGCAAAAGACTAAAAGTTATTCAGCTTTGGACTATGCGATTATCTAAAGTCTTTTTATTTTTATTTTGTGTGAAATCAAATTCCCTATCCAAATAAATATAACCATATCTAAAATCTTTTTTTTAAAGCAACTAAAGGTTCCTTTAGCCCAAAAGGTAAAGAACTTCGCTTAAGACACATATTTGTCATTTCTACATAAAGAAACATTTTTCCTTCCGAAAAAGGTCTCAAAAGGAAGAATTTAATCGTATGATCACACAAAGGAGAGCAAACAGAGCTTTCCGTCCTGCCCTCCAACTTTTATAAGAAGTTTCGACTTTGGCATAGAGGACGGGATCTAACGCAACTAAAAATAGGATGCTTTGGAAAGGGGAAAGCTGCTGTTACTATCACATAGATCATTATTTTTTTATTTTTCTAAAATACGAAAGGTGAGATTTGGTCGGTTGGTTGCGAGTTCTTATTTCAAATGCAATGCTCGAATGATTTAAAATAATCTGCTTGCTTTTGGTGTTGAGTTTTCATGTGGTGATACATTATAAGTAAAGTGAAAATAAAATCATATATTAAAAAAAACTTAAGTTGAAAGGAACTAAAACAAAAGTACAAAGAATATTTCAAAAAAAAATCCTAATTTTTTCAACCGCATATAAGTGTAAATTAATCTCATAATAAGTGTATAAGTGTAAATTAATCTCATAATTCATGCAAATAAGTTTGTTAAATTAAAGTAGAGACTGTATACTAAATTACAGACAATAAATGTATAGAATCATGATCAAGAAAAATAATGTTTTAATAATCAAGTTTTAGTTTTGTAGCATAGTAAAAAAGCTAACGTTCATTTTATAGCTTTTTCACCATTGAGAAATAATTATATGCGGCTAATTTTATACAGCTATATATACTTCAGGAAAAAAATCAAAAGAGAAATTTCTTGTCTGTTGTTTCAAGAAAATAGAAAATATTTTTTTAAATAATATGTAGAAGTAAAAGAAACTTAAAATTTTATCTTTAAAATTTCAGGCTTAATATGTTGTTGTTGTGTTGTGATTTATGGCCCTTTACAAGCCCGCTGACAATTATCTGTCAGAGATTTAAGTCGAGTGAGCGTTTCGTGATTTTTTAGTAGCGCCAACTAAAGCCAAGAGTACGACTTGGCTACTCCATGCATCACATTCGCTTGCACAACCCCTTTTTACAGGGGCCACATTCACACACCTCACAGATAGAACACAGAAGAAGAAGAACCATGCTCGAACCGGGACTCGAACCCGGGATGCCCAGATCACAGGGAAGACGCGCTACCCCTATGCCAGGACGCCGGCAGGCTTAACATGTGAGATTAGCACTTTATTTCAGAAATATAAAGTACATAAAAACTAAAACAATATAACGTGAAAGCTATACAATAAAATATAATGCAGTCCTTTTTTGTGCATTCTGATGTTTTGTTTGCAAAAGAATAACAGCCTTTCAGAATATAAAATAAATATAATAAATAATATATAATATAGAAAATTCAAATATCATCCCTTTCGAGATTTTATTGCAGCTGGAGGATAAAAGCATTCTTTTCCTTTCTAGACCTCCACCAGGGGTCATCTCAATTGGAGATGAGAAACGTTTAATTTGATGATTGGTTCTCAATTCTCTGGTGGGAATGTAATGGTATGGAGGTATGTCAAGAACCTTCACTCAGGTGACTTGACATACCTCCTACGGAAAGAGTCGCAATGTGGCTTCTGATGGCTGTTAAAATTCAAAAATAGTATTGACATGAGTGTTCCACAACCATAATGATCATTCAGGTTATTCAAATGCCAAGACAATGTGCAGATAGCTCTTTTGAGGTTTCTTTTTTAAATATTCATTTCGACATTTTTTTTCCAAAAAATTCCTAATTTATTACAAATTGCAGTTTCGTCCACTATTTTCTGTAATTATTTTAAGTGATAATGCATTCATCAGAAACATTTCAAAATATAAATGGATTTAAAATAAAAATATGTTTAAAAAATAGCGAAATTTTATACGATGGTTGCTACTAAGCTTATTGTTAAGCACAATTTTATCTATTATGTTTACGTCAAGAGTTATTATTTGGTAAAGAGTTATAAGGAATGGTTCGGTATGGAGTGTATTAGGTTCGCGTATCGTTCTTGATCTTTTGAGTCATCTATAAAATGCATTTTATATTAAAATGAAGGATTTATCGATTAAATTTGTTGTTTATAAATTTTCACGCACGAACTCCTTTTTATTCGGAACGATAAAAAAATGACTTTATAAAGTATTTGATAATTCTTTGCGCTTTTTGAGAAAAGGTTATTTCATGACATTAAGTGAAGCTTGAAACGATGAAGACGTGTTGAGAAGCATCCTATAAGCAATAGTAGAAACACTTCGAGTGCGTGGTTATATTCTCAAGTAAGGTGTTACATCGATACTATTTCTCATCCATCAAACATTGTTTTGTGACCTGCAATGTGACTGTGATGGAATGACCCATTCCTAGTCGTGATCTCAAAGCCGTAAAAGATCTGCTGGAAATAGTTTCTGGGGGCACTGAAGCCTCTAAGAGACAGACGTAAAACATCTCGAACTAAAGAAAAGAACTGGAAAAAAAATTGATCTTAAATCGATCCGAAACTCTTAGAGAATCGAATTGAAGCAAGCTTGGAAGTTCTGGGTATCATTAGTGAGAAAAGGATCGAATAATGGATAGTAATAGTAAAATGCTTCCATTTTCTTAGGATTTTTCTTTACAATTCTTTTCACTCTGAAAATAGAATATAATCCTTAAGCTTAGCTAGCTGTAAATAATTCATTGAAACGGCGTTTGAATTTTATATAAAAAGTTTGAATTCTAAATATGTTAAATGAATTCATTTATATTTGAAAAATATAAAAAAAGAACAAATCAGTGTGGATGGTTCATTATTGTTTATCAATACTGCTTATTTACTTGTCTGCTGTTTATATTCTCATTTAAAAAAATTGTCTTATTTACCTGCATATATTTTCCAAAAAAAAAAAAATGAATTGTATGCATATTTTTCTGCTTTTCCCATGAATTATGTGCCATTTTTCCCATCAGCATTGTACAGATTTTTTTCTTCTGCGATTACTAAAATAATTTCCTTCAAAAATAATTTTTATCTATATATCAAACTAAATTATTTCAAATGATAATTAGCATAAATACAAATAAATGTATAATGCCTTTATTGGTGATAAAATTTTACTTATGAATCGTAACTTTAATTAGATAAGTTATTGTTAATGTGATTCATAGGTTATTATTATTGATAATAACTGATCAATCATAACGAACATAACATGAAAATACACGTTGTGATTGTGTGTGTGTGCTTGCGCATGCGTGCGTGTGCGTGTTATAGTACGGATTTTCTCCTTATAAGCAATAAATAACAATCAATATTAAACAAATATTTTTGGATTTAGGAATCAAGTGTATGTATAACTTATACATCGAAAGTTATAAAATAAGGAAGGGACTCTAATTTGATTATTAGTGCATTCACATTTTTATTATATTATATTTCACTTAAAATCAAAGAAAACATCATTCTTATTCAATTGTGTAGAATAAATTCCATCTGTTCTAACAAAAAGATTCCATTGAAGTAATTCGGTAATTTGAAAGAATAGGATATTATAAACAATATTTCTATAAATGTTATTCTAAATTATATCAAATTCTTATTTTCGTTGTAGCCATTTTTCTTTTTTATTGCCGATAATCTTCATAAATACTTAGCGATAACAAACACGTTAAGCATATTTTTAGTTCTATTAGTTTTTGCACTACATCATCTTCTTTCATATTATGTGTATTTAGCAGTAGAATATAGTTGCTTTTTTTAAATCAATCTTTTCTTAATATTTCTCTCAATTATATCAAATTTCATTTTCAATATGGTATATAAATTTGTATATTTTTAATGTATTTTTTTTAACTAAACATTTTTCAATTACTTATACTGATATTTTTTTTTGTTGGCATGAGATGGTAATGGAAACCAATAGCATAAGATTAGAATTAATTAATTGCATTCTAATATTTAAGAGAATGAATACTTGTAACTCCAATTAATATCTATATAAATACAAATTTAAAGGTTAGTCGTCTCATTGAATTTAAAATGCTGACTCATTGGAGAACAAACAGATTTTAAACTTAAAATACTCATAAAAATAATTATTTAAAAAAAACTGGTCTTAATGATATAGGCATTATCAATTTGGTATTTACATCCATATTTTTATTTTATTTTATTGACAACATTCATAGTAAAATAAATTTTTAAAATACTGAGTACTCTTAAAAAGAAATCGAGCATTACTTCAGAATACTTTTTCGGAACTTTATCACAATATGTGAAACATAGTTTAACAGTTTTGAGCTACAATAACCTGAAACGTTTTAGATAATTTAACTTTAATTTCTTGATTAATAATATATAAAAATACAATAAAATAAAAATTTATCAAAGCTAAAAGTTTTATTTCGCAGACTACACGTCAGCAACAATTAAAAAGTAAAACAGAATAATAAGAGAAAATAATAATAAATACAAAAATAATAACAGAAAAACATCCAATACGAAGATATAAATAAAAAAATATAATCTGACTTTATTTGAGTATGATTAATTGAAATCTGGACAATATTTTAAATAGAAAATTCTATTTTACTGAGTTATCCTGTATACATTACTTTCGTTTCCAACAAATTAAAATTATTTGAAGAAAAGTATTAAACATAAATAATTACTTTTATTTTTTAATTTAAAAACTAGACATTGATCTGTCATAGAATAAATTACTAGTGTCCATAAAATACAATGCGCTATTAATAACTCTTCTTTCTGATGAAACTTTTTCTTAATTAAAAGTGCTCAAGTCTCTGAATGAATGCCTCAGAAACAAATTTTTAAAAGGTTTTTGATATCAATATTCCTTTTTTGAGACAGGTTTCATTTTTTTCTACAATTTTTTGTAATAGGTTGTTATTCTTAAATTATTAATGTTTTAGACAGCAGATCAAAATTAATGTTTTTCCGCATTCTCAATTTTTTTTCCCTTTCAACGTTTCGAAAAGATATTTACTTCAAAAATTCCATAAAGATAACTAGACACAAATGGAAGGAGGGAGCGAACAATTAACTTTCAATTATAATGTCTTACGACTCATTAATTTTCATTCCGTTGAAGGAAAATTAAATTTTGCGTCAGAGGTAAGACAAAATATTTTCATCATCCGGTCGTGTAAGTTCCTTTTCTATTTTTTCCTCTTTTTCTTTACTCTATTTTTATTATCTTTCTGTATTGAAGACGTTAATAATTGTTCTTGTGAGTTCTTATCCTTTGTACGAAAAAAAGAGAGAGAGAGAGAAATACTCTTAAATCATACATTACTTATCAACTTAGCAACGAAATATTTCCAATTAATATATATATATATATATATATGTTTCCCTTCATTTTCTTCATTCTAATTGACTACTAGCCGTATTTGATGACCAGCTAATTTGCCAAGATTAATAATTGTTAAAATTTTGAATTAAATACTTTCTATAGCTGATTATTAATGTTTCTTCAGATAAGTATTTTTAAACTTTATAGAAAACTCGCACCCTTCTATTGGTTATGCTGTACATCTCCCTAATTTCCTGCCATTTCATATAAATTTTGATTTTTAATTAGGAATAAAAAATAATTAAAATTTAACGGATACAAATATGTTTTTAGATGTTATTTAAAAGTGAAGGGATTTAATGAATTTTTCCTCATTTCTTACTTGTGATACTTATACTTTAATTGTAAGTTCAAAAAAGTTTTTAAAAAAATTAATTGTAATCATACTTTAATTAGGAACTTACTTATATTTGAAACATAAGCATTTCTACATACTTTTGTCATCAACAACGGAAGGAAACTCCAATATGAAATATTTTAAAATAAAAACGAAGGGAGTTTTTTTTTATAACAATGAAATATATTGCTGATGAGCAGAAACTAAAAATGTATTAAAAATAAACAAAATCTATTCAGTAGCTAAATCGACATCATTGGAAAAATATATTTTTTAAAAATTTTAAGTTGCAATAAAATTTATTTTTATAAAATATTTTGGGCAGTTATGGTGAAATATCGTTAAAATTTCGCTTAAATTTTTAATAATAAAAAATCTAAATAATATACATTTTTTTAAAAATTCTGAGAAGCATATTTCCATTCTCCAAAGTATGTTTATAATAAATTTGGTAATTCTACAATTCCAGCACACAAACGTATGCAGATAGACACACATGTTCACATACAGAGAGATGGTTTCCTTTATTTGTAGTACGAATATTTCAATTTATCATAGCAAACAACTATCAATTATTTTCGGATATTTATGTAAAAAAAATAATATCATATAAATAATAATATAAATCATCAGGTAAATGATAATATTTAAAATTGCATTCAATGTAATTTTAAGTATATCTGAATATTTTAATTATGGTGGAACAATACAATCACTCTATGGCTCCATACAATTATATACTATAAAATTTCTGTATGGATCATCCATAATTAAAATGTAATTGCATTTATCATTGAATTGAATTTGGTTAATTTGCTGCCATAGAAATAATTCAAATCACTAAATTAGAAGTAAGTTCCATAAAAACAGACACAGAGAGACAAGTTAGGTTGAGCAATTTTATGATCGAGAAGAATTTAATATTTTAGAAGTTACATCTGTACGAAAAAATTACTGAAGCCTGCAAAATCTGTAATGACTAGATAATTTAAAATGAAACTAATTAGGAAGTTTAACTCCAGCATGTAGTAAATCGAGAATGCAAATAATTCGAGCATGTATCAACTACAGTTTTCCCTTTTATTCACAGGTATATAATGTAATTCAAAAGTAATTTGAATTTTAATATAAAATTAGATTTTTGTTACTTTTAACTAGACCTTATTCTATTTCATTGAAAGAAATTTTAATAAAATAATAAAGTCACTAACAAATTTTAGAATTAGTTGAAACTTTCTGATATAATAACATAATCCAATATAAATCTACATTCAAGCATAGGTAACGAAAAAAAAGAATAATAACCTGCAACACGTATACTTTGCAGGTATAAAATAAGCTTATAAGCAAAAATATTTAGACTAATAATAAACAGTAGATTGAAGAATTTCAAAGGAATTCGTTCTAATACATTGCACATAAAAAAAGGCAAATCATCATTAAATAATTTTTGGTTAAAAAATTTTTTTACAAAATCGAGATATTTTAAAAAGACATTTTTATAACTTTATTAAAGAATAGTTTTTTGTTCCATTTATTTTCTATTTCTTTTATATATTTTATTTGTAATATATTATATAAATAATATGGTATCATGAAATCTATACATTCTTTTCAAATTTAATACCTGCTAATATCTCTTACATGAAAGCAGAATTCAATTTAAAGCTAATAATGATCCGGAAATATAAATATAGATCATTCTTGTTGGAAACTCATGTGTCCAAATTTTATATCATCTAGTGTTTTAGGAAGGGAATAAAAAATATTGATTACAAAATTACATCTTTATTAACATGAATCCAGTTAATTTATATAAAAGAGTATAAAAATATCATTATGATTAACTTAGCAATTGGATTGAAAAAGACACCTTTGTTAATTATACGTTAACTTATATCCCCTATCAGCACGCTTATAAAAAAAGCTAATTCATTTTGTCGTATGTCAAAACCCCCCATTAGGAGGGATGTTTCGGAAGTTTGCTGCCCTGTTTTGCGCCTGTCAATTGAATCCTCAATTTAACTATACAAACACATCGTTGCTATTATTTAACTGTAATAAAGAAGGGATCATATAATTAGACAGCTGGGATGAACTAATTAGATAACCGGAATGGTGACAAAGTCAAGGTGAAAAATGTCAAATATTATTACATGAATTAATTTGACAGCTGTCATCATGACTGTCACCGTGAAAAAGGCAGTATTTAAATCGAATATTATTAAGTGAACTAATTGGACAGCAGAGGTGGCGACTGAGTACCCGTGAAAGATGTAGTTTTTAAATCGAATCTTATGTAAACTAATTAGACAGGATTATTGGCGACAGAGCCAAGGTGAAAAATACAATATTTCAATCTAATATTTTTACCTACTTAAATCGAATAATATTAATAAGAATGTAATATATTTCCCTCTATTTTACCATATAATACATTACCACGTAACATTCAGCATTCCCTTACTCAAAACCTTAGAAACCCTTCGCTGTCAATGTAATATTATTAATTTCCTTTTTAATGAGCTCCATTTACATCTATACCAAACTGAATGAGCTCAAGAAAAGAGATGTGGTGTGATTTTAGGAAATATCTTAATCGACAGTGGTCATATTACAGTATTATAACTGTTGTTGCACTTTCAATGTGTTAAGTAGAGCAATATTTGCTGCAAGACAGCTATCCCAATTTTTGCAATATCCTATAGATGGTTCATGTTGAATGCGACAAAAATAAACCATACCCATGAAAGCTGCAATTCATTTATTTTGATAAATCAAATTTACTATGAAATTACGATTTTCCAAGTTTCTATATGGATTCTATGTAGACAACATGGCAAATATCTGAGGTATTCCAGTTCCTGACACACTCATGATAGAATATATTCTTTTAATGAGTATTAATACGTTAGTTAACACACACCACACCATTGTTTGAAGCACGTTTAGTTTTGAAATCACATGTTAATCAGTTCACTAATATTTTCAACTATGCTTTGACGAGTGTTCGCCCTGGGATGGTTTTCTTCCATAAGCACCCCATGCCCTGAAATTGCTTCATCCACTTTTTGATATTCTGACAATGCAGGATTCTTTGCCAAATGTCGTGGAAAAGTCACTTTGAAATAAATAAACATAGATGTTTCGACATTTTCTAATTAGTCATTTAGAGAATGATGATGCCGAACACTTTTTCCTAGCAACCACAAGTAATTATTACTTGACTCGAAGAATTTTTGCTGTTGCCAGAGAAAACTCACATAATTGTAGTTTCAGAAAAAAATTTGTTTTAGCTAAATAAATTAATTACATAATTCTTACTATGCTATTCTTTTTGTACCATTTAATATGAATTGCCCTGTATTTTTATAACACGTGTGGTGTTGTAAAAAGATTTACTGAATGTCATAAATTTTACCCATTTGATTTTTTGAAAAATATTTCTTTTGTTTACAATTATCCAACACTTCTTTAAGATATAAGGAAATCTGAACATTCATGAATCCTCCAGAGGATATTTATGGGGCCCGTGTTCCTCTGATAATGGATTTTTCTCTCGAATAAATGAGTTCCCGTGAATGATTTTTCGTACATTCTGCTTTATAATGGTATGAAATAAATCTCTGAAAATAATTATTTAGGGGTGGTGTGAAAATAGTTATAACGTCAAATGCGAGAAAATAATGCATTTCATGGATAGAAAGAATTGATTACTTCTTGGCCTGAAATCTGCTGGTAAATTATTTAATCGACTGTCTCCGATTATTTCATGCTCTTAAAATTTCTTGAAAAAACAGGTGCTGTTAATTGTATTATAATGAACTTTAAAAATATTAGAGAATACTTTGTGTGTTTTTTTCTTTTGCATTAGAATTACAATGATTTAGTTTACTGTACTAGGTCATCCTACATAGAAAGTTCTAAATGAAAATTAAATTCATTAAATGTATGCCATTTTACTTGGAATAAAAACATTCCTCATTGTCTATTTAATTTTCAGAAGGGTAGTAGGATTTAATTATTAAGATTTTAATTTATTGAGAATATAAATATTTTGCTTTCTTCCTTGATTTTCAGGGGTTCATTTCGTTATATTTACAGAATAGTGTTGGTTTAAATATATGTAATGCACTCGACGTAAGTACCAGTTGTTTGCAAGCAAAATCGGAGCACTGGATGGAACTTTCAGCAATTATTTTAAAAAGATTATTTTTTGACTTTATCTTATGATAGTTAAATTCCGAAAACTCGAAAATGATGTTGAAAATAAATGCATAAATCAATAGTGCAAAATTCTACTAAGGAGTCATGCTGAAATAGAAACGATGAATCTTACTTTTAAAATATCTTTTCTATAAATGAAGAAAATCGACAAAGAAAATTAGAAAAAAAAATATTTTATTTGAAAGAAATGAAAGCTTTTCTTATACTTTTAGTAACTCTCATGATATGCAAATCTTTTGTAAGAAAATGAAAACATGATCCAGTAAAATTAATCTTGCGTCTTCAAAAAAATAAGTACAAAAATGAAATAAAGTATATGCTAAGCAAAGAACTGAAATTATTTAATATCCATAATTCCGCATACTAACATGATACCCAAAACATAATCTTATCCTTTAAATAATATTACTAATGAAGTTTCATGGCCAAATTTATGCATAAATAAGTTAATAGAATTTTTATTACAGGAACAGCAAACCTTGCATTATATACAAAAAGAATCGATTGATACATAACGGCCCACATTATTAAAAATTTAGCATCTTTATCGGTTTTAGTAAAGTTGTTGTTATAAAAAAAAGTATACTTTTGAAATAGCAAGCAAGATGAGAATAGAGCAGTCTCATGATTATTCAGCAATTATCACGTGTTGTACAAATAAATTGTTATTTTTCCACTCGAAGATCAATCATTCATTTACTTTCTTTAGCTTCTTGTGACAATATTTGAAAACATTTACATTCATTGATTCTTTCTTTTTGATCTCTCTCGTTTACTTTACTGAACAAGCTGAATCTAAATTCAGGTACAAGCTAAATCTGAATCCTTCTATGCAAACAGAAGCTTTCAGTAAATGGATGGATAAGATGATATGCTTGTATCGAATGTTTTCCTCATCGAAGTAAAATGATCCTCCTTTAAATGGAGGCGAAATGGGCTTACTGGATACCATCATGAAGCATTTTTTCCATCATAAGATTTAAATAACGAATATTCAGAGGTTGGAGAAAGTTTAGACTAAGAGAAATCGGTGGAAATTCAGGTTTTTCCCTATGAATAATTGAAAATATTGATCATGCACTTATTGCCCGTCTTTGATCAAGCATTGTTAATGTAGAATCGGAAGCACAACCCCCTTCCCTCAAACTCTAGGCACAATGGAAGGTTTACAACATCCATGGAACAATCTCTTACAGGAACATACTTTCCTTTAACATTTGAAAGGTTCTTCATGACAATTCTTCAGCAAATGACGCTTTGAAATCACATGACGAATTGATTGTCCTTCTGTTTTTCCTTTCGTCATGGCAGAGAAATTTCCAATTTTACTCTCTCGTTGCATTTATTACAATTTTACTGTAATTATTTTATCATTTGAAATATCAGTCTCTGGCATTTGGATGCATCTTTTGTTTGAGCATTCTTATTCTTCAATCTAAAGATCAACTTTTGTTCCCAAAATCTCTGAACTATAGAAGGATTCACCTTGTAATAACCTCTTCTTGATTTGTCACTGGCCTCTAACTTCCAAAATTCTGTACCTCAAATTTCTTTGGCAAACGATGTTCTAAAATCATTGTAAACAATCGATCACCTTTTTTTTTTCTTTTCTCATCGCAGCAAAATCAATTTTAATCTCTCAATGCATTTATTGGTAGTATACTTTGAAGGTATATATTGGTAGTATACTTTAATCAGCTTTTTTTTACCATCTACCTAAATTTCTTGTCGCTTTTTTGTTGATTTCAGATGAAGCACCAAGAAGAAGAATCTTAAGCATGATTAAATTTATAATAGGTAATGAAACATTACTCAATTAGAATAATTTCATATTAGATTTCTTCGATCAACTTTTTTAATATCCCCCATATTTAATTCATAGCCTAATCTCAATTCTTCCTCACTGCCTTACTTTTGTATAGTGTTCTCACTCCACTCTCTAAACTTCTAACCCAAATACATTATTTTTAATTCGTTGAAAAAGAATGCAATGCTTCGCTTTTTTTTATTCAGATTATAATGATTTTTTTTTACTCTTTAAATACATGCAGACATGTGAAATTTTTAAGTGCTCATTCAATACTTACATACTCAATACATTGTCAAAATTTCCTTTTTATTATTGTTGTCAATGTAATATTTTTAAATTAAATCTATCTACATTCATACCAATCGGATAAGGCCAACATGAGCTTTAGAAAAGGACATGTGATGTGGTGTTTAAATGTGGGTGTTTTTTTCCTATGTCAGTATTAAAAAATAGTCTGAACTGTCATCTGAAATTAATACTTCATACTCCTATAATGCGCATCATGAAGAATGTAATATTCTGCACCTGAATTTCAATGAAGGGCTAAAGAATTCCACAGAAAGTTAGTGGGAGTGGTCCAAAAGAAACTTTCTCACAAATTCCCCAATAAATGTCTTAATCCTCTTACACTTCATAAAATGTGTGTCTTCTGTAAAATCGCAAATACTCTCTCTGCAAAGTATTAGCGAATAATAAATACTAAATATAGATTTTTGGCAAGGATGTAGCATCTATACTGAATGAATCAGGATAATAGATTGCCAATTTTTTTACTGGACGATCGACACCAAATGTTTGGCATAAGAAATACATAAATAAAACTACAGCTGCAGTTCTAAGATAACATACCAAATTTCACTGATCACGTTTACATGCATGCGAAAATAAAGATCAACTGACGACCAATTAAGACATAGAATTGATTCAAAATTTCATAATTATCTAAATTTTATATGCTAAACCCGTGTATTAAATTTCATTTGACTAGTTCTTTTTTTTATCTTTTTGTTATGGAATAATCCAGTTCTCTTGTATTAGAACATCAGTTCTTGGAAATGGATTCCGTTCAAAATTTTTAGAAATTTGCAAATATGGTCATATTTTCTAATAATAGCTATGAATATAGATATTTAATGATATTTTAATAGATAATTTAATCCAAATTAATTTCCCAAGATCTTATCTTAATTTAGCCATAGTAACTTCATTTTAAAAATATTCTCTTATTTCGTGATCAAATTCCACTTTCGGTTTAATTAATTCCTCTGTAAAACTAATGCGCCATTAGTACTACGTATCAAATGAAAGTGATACTTTCGTTCCCTTTATCAGAGGTCAAAACATGTATTCCATCGGTGCGTAGCTGGAAATCGTATGTTATATAAGACTAGTGATAATTTGTTTCGCCCTTCTTTCTTTACTTCTGGTTTTGTGACGCACTGCGCCTTCTTGTAAATCATCACGCCTGCCACTCGGAATAGAATAAAACGAAATTAAAGATATAAAGTCTCAATGTCTTCAAACCTGCCTTCTGTTGCAACCCAAATAATGTTGCATATATATATATATATATATATATATATATATATATTCTAGAAGACAATGTTAAAGAATTAGACAAAAGATTGGATCTGGAAAACATTTATATTTGCAACCTGAAAACTTTATTTCCCTATGGTCTCAATAGTAAATTAAATGGGGAAGGATATGCAGATTTATACAATAATTGCATTTATAACAAATTTAACATATTTAAAAAATTTCTAAATAAAGATAAGTATTCTGAAAGATTTAAAAGAGGTAAAGGAAAAGGGGGCAATTTTCAAATTATATCTGAGGAATTTCAAAATTACTGTTATCTGGAACACAATAGTGAAAACATTCAAAAAATTAGCAAATACATTTTTGGTCTCAGAAATAATAAAATTAAATGGTTATTAAATAATAAATTCGGGGAATTAGAGTTTAAAAATTCGTACACAAAAAGTATTATTCTAGATCTAATTAAATTTAAGCTTAACATTGGAAAAAACGATTTACTTTTTAATAATAAAAATAATGTTTACAAAGAATTCTGTGTGATTAAATTCTTGGATATTTACTTTGAATATCTAAAATTGCCCAAAATTGTACATAATAATAATATATTTTTTCCTCTATCAGATAAAACAACTGTTTCAATAGCGTTTAGTTACACTTCAACTTTAAAGAAAAAAATTTGTAATTATAATTACTATGGAAAAAATTTAGATAAAATAAATATTACAGATTGTTACTGTAAAAAAGAAAAATATAAAGATTTTATAGATGTCGATAAAGGTCATATTATTACAGGTAATTTAGAAATTATTGAATCCAACTCTTTAAGAGATTTAATGGGAAGAGGTACAAAATTTAGATTAAGAGAAAAAATAAACCACGAAAAAATCTTGATTTCTATTGGTAATGATTTGGATGTTTTTATTGCCAAATTATCTAGAAAATACCATTGGCCTGCAGAAGGTTTCAGAGAATGGAAGGTGAGAATTTTAAGGGAAATAAAAATAAAAATGAATTTTGATTTTGACAGATCTAAAGAACGTGGGATTTATTTTAGTAAAACACTGAAAAACGAAATAAAAAATTTAAAAGAAAAATTTGTTATTACAGTAATAGATAAATCAGCAAATAATTTCTGTTTAATTTGTAAATATCATTATAAAGAAATTTTAATCAATGAATATAACTCTAACGCAACTTATTTGTTAAAGAACACCGGGAAAAAGGAATTAGATAAAAGAATGCTAGCATTCGCAAAAAAAAACCAAAACTAAGACTTGCTCTCTTAACTATCCTTATTTATTCCCAACAGTCAAATTTCATAAAAATCCATTAAAATTCAGATTTGTGACCTGTAGCACTGGGAGTTATAATTACTATACGGGTAAACATTTCTTTAAATACTTAAAAATTATCCTGGACAAAATTAAAGATGAAGAGCACTTTATTAATTCTGGTAACAAAGAAATTCTGGATTTTCTTAAAGATAACAACATTAATAAACTTAATAATTTTGATTTCGAAAATTTATACACTAATCTATTTCATGAAAAATTAATAAAAGTCTGTACTTTTATCTATGACGAATATTTAAATGAAGATATCATTCCTAAAAATAACTGGCTTGAGTTATGTAATTTTAATATTACTGAAATTTACGTTTTTAATGGTATTAACTTTTATAAACAGGTTAAGGGCATTCCAATGGGAACGGCTTTCTCAAGTGCTTTGGCTAATATTTTTCTACATTACTATGAGAAAAAAATAATTAAATATAATTTGATAAACGGGTGGAGATATATTGATGACCTACTTCTGATTGACTTCGACAATACTAATATTGTAACTAATTGCTATCCAAAAGATTTTATTCTAACAGAAACGAATAAAAATCAACTTGAAGCTACCTTTCTGGATTTAAAAATCGAAATTGATAATGATAAAACAATAGTTGGTATATACGATAAAAGGGACGAATTCAACTTCAAAATAACAAAACTATGTAATTACCATTCCAATCTAAACTCTAAAATCTTCAAAAATCTAATTTTCTCACAAGTTAACAGGATCAAAAAGGTTTGCAATAATAAAAACTCCTATATTGAAGCATCAAACCACCTCATTAATAATTTAATTAAAAATGAATTTCCCCAAAATTACTGTAACGTCAATTTTTTAATTAAACAAGGTATGGTTTGGGATTAATCCTTTTGGCTTAAATAAAAAATAGAATTTTCCTTTGCTTTTTTTATCACTCAATAGGTGGCGCTGCGAGCTTACAATTTTTACCTAAATTGCCGTTAGCTTTGTTTTTAATGGGCGGGAATCACAATTGATAGCTTGGGATTTTCTGGACTGTTAGAAGGTATGTTTTAGCCTTTCGTTATTTCTTCTGTGTGTAATTTGTCTGTTTAAGGTATTTTGGTGTTTTTTGTTATTGTATTTTTACTTATTAGTAGTTTTTCTTCTAATTGGTTGTTTTGTATTTTCCTTTCTGTTAAAATGGTATGTCTCTTAGGCCTAATTTCAGGGGATTTTCGGGTCACGAAGGAATCATTATTAGACGTTTGTCTGAATTTCCTTTACAGAAAAAATCCCTTTTTTGAATCCTTGCCTGAGGGTGACCCTTGAAAAAGTCTTCAGGCCGGATTCTTCCTTTTTTAATCTTTTTTAATATTTTTATTTGGTTTTTTTGTTTTTCCATTTTACTTTATTTTTATACTTTTATATATATATATATATATATATATATATATATATATATATATATATCGAGTACATATTTTGAGTGGGTACATATAAATACTCAAACTGTTTTTGAGTTAGCGTGTTTATAGATAGTCAGATATATTGCAAATATTTTGCCAAATGTTTTGTACTCGGGGAATTATGCTTCGCAGAGATTCGTCAAAGATTGATCGTCAGAGATTGATCTCGACTTCAAAATTTTTTACAATCACAAAACAATTCGCTGCCTTCACATACGAGAAAGCAAAAATGTGTTTATTTTTTTCCAATCCAGTGATATTTAATATGAGGTATGCTCTAAGCAATACGCGATATCATTGAAAAATCTAAAAAAGAACAAAGAAGAAATGGAAATACATTCTATCATCCATGATATATGTTTGATATCTCGGAAGCAGTAATAAAAGGAAATTTTCAGAAACGCACTGAACTTTAGTAGCTATTGTATATGATATTAATTGTTTTAACTTGGAGAAATGATTGATAAGAGGGAAAGGCTTGAAAAAAAATTGAAAATTAATTGAAAAAAGTTGAAAGGAAATATTACTGAAAATGAAGTTCCTCTCATATTCCAAACTGGTCATTAGTAATAAGTATTCTTAAAATATTTTTGTTTGTAGCCTTTATAATACTATTGAAAAATAGCATTTAAATGCTACCTAAATTTTTCTGATGTAATACTGAAATTAAGAAAGAGCTATTTAATAATCGCTAGTATAATTTAATTATTAATTTTGTTATTAAATATACAAATGTATAGCCACTTACTAAAATAAACGCTGCGTGAAAAAATCTTAAGTGAGCACTAAATCTTTTGATTGAACACCACCATGATTGATTCTACTGCGTAGTTAGTTACTCTCCATCAAATCCATCACCTTCCTTTCTATAAATACTCAGAAGAATTGCTCTAGTTCAAGGTGAAGGTGACAAGATTTCCCATTTATTTAAAAGATTTCTCGTGTTCCAATTGTTCTCGAGATGTGAAGAGACCTGAATAAGAATTCAGTAGTTTTCTCTCAAAACAGAACTGCAGGAAGTTAGAATGGATAATGGAATTAATTGAAAACTTCTGAAGTAACACGAATAATCACGACACTACAAAGTTCATTGTGTTAGTTATTTTCCAGTTTCAAGAATTATTAATATGTAGACTTATAAAGTGTGGTACCGTATTTCTTTACCAGGTCAATACTTTTGAAATCATTGGTCATAAACATTTACTTTCTATAACAAAAACTTTTCAAATTAGATAAACATTCATGTTATTTTTTGAAGTAACATTTTTTTTAATTTACAAAATCTAACTTTTTAAATTGTTTCCGTCACTTATAGTTATATTCAGTGAGAATCTATAAGCTAGTTAATGTATATATGATATTTAAATAAAATTGACTTCTGTGAGACAAAATTTTATATAACTATTTCATTTCAAAATTTGTGTTCACTCAATTTAGGGTAATTTCAATGTTAAATTGAATTATGTATATGCAATAGGTCAAATTAACATTCTCATTCCTAAGATTAATCGATTTCAAGTATCTCTTAATAGTAGAATAATTTTTTTTTCAAAAATAAGAAAAAATATTTATTGCCTAAAAACATGCAATGACAGCCAACTTCTGATATATGAAAGAGAATCTCGTTTAGTTTATGGTTAAACATATGTATGCTTGAACAAGCTTTAAGATTTCCGAGATAACCTCCTTGCCGCTCAAACCTGTCTGGGTAAAAGAGCATCTCAAATAATCAAAGGATATTGCACGGGTATATAATCAACTACATTTAACAAAAAAAAAGGGGAGGGAGAAGTTTCACAGCGATACCCAGACATCTCGGGCGCCCACCGTAGCTTCCTTAAAAGGACATTTGAGACTTTTAGCAATTTTAGAGTCAAGTAAAAACACTAAAAATGAAAATGCCCAGGAGGTCCCAGATAAATGATAAAAAGTTACAAATGACTAGCGAGACTATAAAGCGTATGCAAATTGTAATTATGCAAATTTGAATCGTAATACAAATACATATAAATTGAATATACTCAAATATCGTGATGAAATATCACTGCAAATGTTTGTCCAATAGAAATCAAGCTTTCAAACAGATTAATTTTCAAAAAGTTTTATTCGTTAAAATATGTGCAAATATTTATTAAATATAACTATACATCAGTAATTAAATTTCGAAATTTTTATGAAATTGACTCTTTTTCACATTTAAAACTATCTTAACATGAATATTTTCATCATTTGAAAGCTTTTATTATTGGAAGAACATGTCTACTACTGACTGTTGTGAAAATAAAAACCGGGTTAAAATAACACGTTGCTTTGTTATTTTTACTCGGTATAGTTATTTGAATCCAAAATACCTTACAGCTATCTCTGAACCAAATTTGTGTTTTTTTAAGCTATATTTTGTGCTTACATTTCCCAAAATACAGATCAAGCACGACAAGTAAGATATTGGTCAAAAGAGTCAATTTACCTGTCATCTTTCCACGACAGACCTGACTGCAGTGTCGTCTAATATTAAATATGCTATAGACTGTTTGATAACGTTGCGTTTTTTTCGGTTGCATTTTATACAACGGTCCCCAAAATTAAATTGATTCGGTGATCGGTGATCTTAGAATTGGTTACGGAACTCATTTGTTACCAAAAGCAAAAATGAAAATTTTTCTTTGTAACAATTTTTTAATTTTCTTGTCTTTTTTTATGCTTTGTAAAAGAAAAACGAAATGAAATCATTAATAAAAATATGAATTGTAAGCAAAATTTTTATATAAATCCGTAAGTTTATGAATCATGTTTAATAAAATAATTTTAAGACACTAGCATTTAAAATAATCAAAGGTATATTCTTTTGTAACTGAGTGAGTAATGAAAATTTGAATATTACTATTTTATGAAAAAGGGGGATTTTAAATTAATCCATTGACTTTCTTCTATATAATAAATGGATAGGGGAGGGAAATTTCCTAAAAAATCTGATTAATTTAAATTAATGAAATTTTTAAATAATCTAAAATAATAATATTCAAAGATTCATAATTCGAGTGCCAAGAATATTTTACTGAGTATGATTCAAGGAAAAGAAAGATTAATTAAGATAATAATTAAGATATAAGATATAAGATAAAGATATAATTAAGATTTTATAATTTTTTCAGTGAATTTATTGTTTGAAAAAAATATAATATATTACTAAAAATTGAATTTTATGACGAATTAAAGAATTTTTTATTGAATAATTATTTGAAATATTGCATACATTATTAAAAAAAACATTCTATAATGCACATAAGACATCAGTGATGAATGATTCTATTTTATGTATTCATATTTGTTTTGTTTTTTAATATTTTGTTTCAGCAACAACAACAAATCACTTGTTGAAATCAACATATTTCTACTTGAAATTAAAATTAAAATTTTGCAGTAGCTGACAGAAAAGAAGGGTAAATATTTCGGAATATATTGTTGAAAAAGTCTTTAAAACTGAGTTTCATAGCATATTTAATCAAAAGTTTTGGTGATTGTAATTCTCGAAGAACCAGCTAATCGCCAAAGGCATTTTATTAGAAATAAAGAAATTGTTTTATCACGACATATTTGTTGTTTCGATATTTACAGATGAGGAACTACCCGATTTTATTTTTTATTTTATTTTTCAGCATTGCAGTTAATTAAATAATGTTGACTGCTCAAAGTTTGTGTGAAAAATAAAAGAATGCCAAATCGCATTTAACTCCTAAATAGAAAAAGTGATCATCGTGTTACATTTATAAAAGTAACGTGATTTCAGATTATATGTGGAAATGGTTTATCGCTTTTTCAGAAATGTGATTAATTCAACATAAAAATTTAAAATTTAAAATTAAAGGTGAATGTTTAATTAGTCTTGAGACTTCGAAAATTTTAATGCATGTATTTTCTTCTCTTTGTAAAAGTTTCTTTTTGTAGTTTTTATAGTTTTTTTATTATTAACAATGTTGGTTGTGATATAAAATCTTTTTATGAGGTTACCATAATCTGATTTTTAAATTTCATTAAATCCAACGCTGTTTACAAAATATTGTATTTTCCACGAATTTAATTGTTAGACAGATTTCACAGACTGACAAAATTTAGTTTTTTTGCTTCGGGTTTAAGTCAAATTATATAATGCTGTTTTCAAGAATAATATATTTACTCTATATAGAATATTTATTTATTTAAAACTGCTAATTTTAATAAAAATTACTTATGAAATTTTTTTAACAAAATTAAGTATGTATTGATAAAATTAATCGCATGAATCTAAAAAATTGTAAAAATTTGTCTAATAAATTTTGTTTTCTCTGAAATGAAAACATGCGTTCTTTAGACTTTGAAATATTTTAGAGCTGTTTTTAACTCCCTGTGTAATCTGGTGTAATCATATTCACAATTGATCCCTTTTCTTTCTTCAGCATACTTTGTGTACTTTTTTATTCTTTTTTTTTTGTCGTAATGAAATTTTTCTTTCTGTTTCTCAATCGATGCAACAAAAGTTTTAAGAAAATACTACAGATTTATTTTGAATACAAACCAACTAGAGGGTTTCCCCAAAACTTTCTAGCGTACTCATTAATAAAGCTGTTAACGCAAAAGGCGTCTCGTACGGCAGTTGCATAAAATAGCTATAAAATATTAAACTTTGAAGTGAATTTAGCAAATTTACTGAATTTATCAAGTGATCATTAGCGATTTTTTTGGCAATTAATCCCTGGAATGCGGTTAATAGCATAGGAAAATCGAATTTGGGTTTTAGACGCGTTCTTCCCAACCGATTCAAACAAAAATTCGTCTGCAATGTCGCGGGTCATTAATCTGGCATCTATTCAATATTCATTAAAATATATGCAATTCTTTCATTCTTTCTATTAGCATAAATACCCATAGAAACGATGCTACAGATATCTAACAACATGAAGGTACTTTATTTCCGTCACAATTTTACAGACTGTGAAAGTTTCGTCAAAATAATTACAAACTTACTTCAATTGATCTAAAAATTCATGGAATGTTCTCTGTGGAATTTAGATCAGAACGTTCTACAAATTATCGTGAAAACTGACAAATTATGACAAAGAAATCCGTTTACGAAAAAGCGAAGTAATTCATCGAGAATGTATTTTACATTTCATTTATAATTTTTAACAAATTCAAATTAATGTCAACGGATATAAACAGAATGGAAGAAAAAACATAGTTGTATTATTCAGAATCAACAACTGCTAAAGTGGCCTGCACAAAATCCCATCTTTCAAACACAAATAAGAATACATTGATTAAAATTTCTTCTTCATTTATATTTTAAACACAATATGAAAAGCATATAAAATTTTCAGAATTTTTTTAAAATGTGATTTACCGAAGCTTATTTAAGAAAATATTTCTCAAAACTTCTAACTCATTAACTTACCGCCAAATTTTACAAATGTCAGTTTCACTCAGAATAATTTAGAGTGAAATTGTCAATTTCTCTCTAAATATTATTTACAATGAAATAATATTTATAATTATTCTAATATTTCAATCTAATAGAAAATATATTTCCTTCCTTCAACTATTTTTCCAACTTCTTAATATTTCTTGAAAGCAAATACTTTTATTTACAGTATTCAATTAATTTAATGAACCAATTAGAATAGTTTATTTGATAATTCAAATATATATATTTAAAACTAATAAATATTTAAACTTTAAAACAAATAACATTTGAATAAAAGGTCCACCAAGAAAATTTCAACAAAATGCTTTTATAGTTTTAAATCAATTTATTTCAAACTAAATAATTTAAATTTTTTAAGCTAACATATTGTGATACTTCTCATAAAAGAAACTAGAAATCCAATACGATTAATAACAGGTTGATTTTCTTTACATCGTTATGAGAGCGACAGAGCCACTTTAATTAGCATTGAAATTTTCTTTTCCGGAAATCTCGTTACAGTTTCCGTATTGCGATTTTTTTTCCTACTCAGAATCGTTATAAAAAATTTAAACCTCAGTCATCATTAAAAAAAATCTCTTTTCATTAATTTTGAATAAAGCATGGATCAGAAAGAAATAAAAAAAAGAAGCTTCGATGGTGTTTTTTTATTTAATTAATTTTTAGTATGCTTAAATAATTCTTCATCCTAATTACAGTACAAAATATACCTTTTTCCGTATTGCTGTTTGATCTTTCAATGAAAAAATCCATTCTTTTAAAGTATTATTTTTGAATTTTATATTTATTTTAAAGCCTTAATATGTTGGTATTAAATTTAAATGTTTTAATAAAGACAGAAAAAAGAAATTATTCACAAATTTTTGTTATTGACTTCCGATTTTAGGAAAGTGCAGTAGAAGTAATAGCAAAATATATTTAGGTTGTCTGTTTTGTCTAATTTGGAATTATAAACAGAGAGTTTAAAAAAATATGCTTATAATCATTTACCCATAATGAATTTGCACTTATTTTTCAACAGAAATTATTTAAATATGGTATATAAATAAATACAAGTAATTCAATAAAATAAAATTGTAAATATTAGAGCAATTTTTTATTAAAATTAATTAATGCAAAACTAAACATTATTAACTAAGAGTATTTTTTGAAAATCAAATATAACGTGAAACTAATTTTATTAATCAATTCTTAATTGATTCAAAATTAATTCAAAAAACTTTTAATACATTCCGCAAATATGAAATATTAAACTATTGACGTTTATTTGAATTTTAATTTCTATAATAATAAATTATTGAGCAATTTATTAAAAATTAAAATAACAAATCGTGACTTCTATTCCAGTTATTAAAAAGAGAAAAATTTCTTTAAAAAATATAAATTATCTTTCGTGTATGTGTATTATTTATATACACTCAAAGAGTGATTATAAAAAAGCTATCCCAATATATGAAAGCGTAACTATCATATCATTCACAGAATGGAATAAAATTTTGGTTCGAGGCATTTTGAGGCATGCGCTCAAGAATCATACGAAAAAACCAACAACAATTAATCTCTAACAGATACGATTACAGTGGCAAAATTTCAAAATCTTCGGATAGCCAATTTTTTAAAATTGGAATATATTCTCCATAACAAAAAGAGCAATAAATAGCGTTGGAACGGTGCCTGTAGGAAGAAAATCTCCAGCACTATACACACTAAGAAGAAAACAGAAAATAACCAATTAACAATTGAGCACAACAGGAAACAAAACTCTTTATTGTGTTTACGAATTTTCTACTTGGCTTTCTTGAATCACAATGATATTTTGCGTACAGCAGAAGGTGCCTAGAACCAAAGCACGTACCATGCTGAAAAGAATCTATTGAACTTCACGTCTCTGTTAGGCACACCACAATTGTTTTCTCTTACTTCTGTCTAGCGATGGTGATTTTCGTGCATTTGGCCGGAAATTTTAAATAGAATACCGGATTTGGAAGTTTTGGCTATTCCTATTTTACGACAATCAACAATTTCATAATTTTAAGCTGAATAGCCTTGGCTGAATTCTGAATACTGATAATAATATGAGATGATCAATGAAATGGCCTGAAATTGGACTTTGTTATAAGGCAATAATATAAAAAAATTTTAAAATTATTTAGTTTTAATTTCACTTGAGTGGGCATTTCTTTTATTTAAAATATTTGTGTCTCAAGAATATTTTACTAAACAGGATTCATTAGACCTAGAATCTGTATAAAAATATGAATTTATTGACATCAAACTGCATAAAATATTAATCTTTACTTCATTTAGACCATTTTTCCTATATATGATATTTTAAACTCTAAACTTAACAAATTAATTTCCAAAACTTTATCTTAATTTAGCCCATAGTAAAATATTCTCTTATTTCCTGACACCATTCCACGTTTGAAGCTGTGTAAAACATTACTGCGCAATCAGTCTACGTATCAAGTGAAAATGATACTTTCGGTGCCCCTTTTAAAGGTCACCTCGTATATTGAATTGGAGCGTGGCCGGAAATCCCATGTTATATAAGACTAGTAAGATCATTTGTTTCGTCCTTTTTTCTTTTGTGTCACACTGCGCCTTCTTGTAAATAAATCATGTCTGGGAGAAAATAAAAGGAAATTAAAAATACAATGTATCGTCTATGTCTTCAAACCTGCCTTCTGCTGGAAACAAAAAATTGTTTATATTATATAT
>JAPMOR010112177.1:815546-848409 GCA_026543865.1 Argiope aurantia
TATGTATGCAGTATACACGTATGTACCTACGTATATGTATGCAGTATTTACGTATGTACCTACGTATAAGTATATGTATGCAGTATAAACGTATGTACTTACGCATACGTATATGTATGCAGTGTAACATATGTATGCATATGTTATATTACATAAATAATTCCATCTATAATATATTATAATTAGTAGTATTATTTATGATGTTTCTAGACATGTTTCGATAAAAGTACGAGAAACTTTGTCCAATGAATTCGTAAATAATCTGTATTTTATGCGTATTTTGATAAAAATAGCAAAATACAAGGAATGATTTCAATGTGTAGCATAATTTATCTATATGCATGTTTCAAAAAAAAAAGATCACACTTGAAAGAATAAAGCTTTAAAAGATCGTGTTCAATTTAAAAACGAAGGATGGGAAAGTAACATGTTCAATAGTTTCTGGTTTTCCAACGCATTATTATAATACATTAAGACCTGGCAACTGTTTAACTGTCATATTGTTGATATTTTTCCTTTTACTTGCTAGTCTCCTCTAATAATCTCGACAAGGTATAAATGCTCTTCTGCGATGAAAATAAGCGCTACAGGATAAACCTTTCTCCACGCGGATGCATACTATAAGCTTTAATGGGAACAATTTTGTAAACATCATTGAGCCCTCTTTTGTTGTTCAGAGGGTAGTTTGTAGATGTGGCCACATTCAATTTATGAAAAATATTTTAAATTTCCAAAATACTAAAATCAATCAAATAGAGTCTTTCTAGCATATATGCACCTTAAGCAATTGCAAATAATCTCAAAATCGATAAATAAAAAGTTTAGTCAATGCAAAAGAAAAAAAAAGTCACATTTTTTCAGTACAAAATCTGGTAAAGGAGTACTGAATATAAAAAAGTACATAAAAATAGTTTTAACCTTTGACCTATTGTCATGAATTAAGCGTCTCGAAAAATGCAAAAATTATCACATTCATACAGAATAAAGCAAATGTAGAAAAGGATGCTTGTCCTTGAAGAAGAAAAAATAATTTAATGATCAGCTTTGCACAGAGTTCTTGGTCTGCAAGAACACGACTGCATAAATTCCCGCCCCGAAAGGGGATTTTCTCATCACCGAGAGGTCTATCTAGGGGGATCTCTCCGTGTATGTTGCCATTAATTAAATAACGAAAGCACTGTAACTGAAAGAAAATAAATTGGTGGAAAGGTCAGAAAAAGTAGACGGTATTAGGAAAGATGTATTGTCCTTAATAAAGAAACGCTCGTGCTTTTATTCACTTATTTAATCAGTTTATTTCTTTTTTCACTAATAAAGCGAACATTTTCTAAAATACAATCTTGAAATTTATATGAATCTCTTTATTTTAGATCTCTTCGAGTCATGTAAAAGCAATTTTAGAGCTGCATATTTTTATGAACATAATGATTCAAACACACACTAAGATAGAGGGCAGAAATTCAGTACTTTGTCATAACATTAAAAAAGATATCTATCAAATTTTTGACCAATTTCTACAATATAAAGTTTGTATGTCCATGCGCTTCAGAATACTATAACTAAAAGTTGGAAGCTGGTTGTATGAAATTTAACATAGTTTTACAACCAGAGATGTAATTCCCTATAATATTTGACTAAATTCATCTAAAGACTGACTGTATGTCTGTCTGTCTGTCTACCTATTTATTTGAGGGAATATGCACGGTAGCTCAAAAATGCAAAAAGATGTTTAACTCATTCGAGATAATATATTTTTTAATATAATGAATTATAAAGATATCCTTTGCACGAAAAATGTGCAGTCCATTCTCAGAAGGGTGAAATTGCGTTAAGCATATAGTCTTGAAATCTCATTTGCAAAAATCTCTCAAATTTTAGAATCAAAGAGCGAAATATAAGAATATGCTCGATTTTCTTTACTGAATATTAATTGCTTAAATAATTTATTAACTTAACATTAAAGAAAACTTTACACGCAAAGGCAGAGCATTCGCGTTGGTTTATATTTGATATTACCTAATATTGTATCTATACGGTTAGGGAAATGTCTCGCAAAATATACAAAATCAACAACAATCAACGGGTCCGATGCAAGGGATATATGGTGAAAGAATCCAGCAGGGGTAATTATAAATAAAGAAAATTATTTAACACGAAAACATGAGTACACAGACAGCAAAAATAACCGGGCGTGCATAAGAACACACTAGACTGAAGCACATAAAACAGGTAATTAGCAATTGTAACACCATAAAGTAATCAGAGAGAATTTAGCAGAAGGAGAGCCTTCACACAACAATTCATTTCCCTCAAACGTCTGCTCTTCTTCACCATCTCGTAGCTTTTGCCGAAATTCTGCCGAGATGCTTTTTCAATACTTGTCTCCAGGACTCAGTTACAACTCAGTTACAACTACAGTTATTTAAAACTTTTATTTTAAACTTTAAACGATACTATTTAAACTAAAAGCTAAAGTTGTTGGCTGTGGGATGAACTGCTAGATCTCGCGCATAAAAAGGGCACTAGACAAAAGACAATAAAAGATTAAAAGCAATAAAAATGTTCACACACATACAAATAAAATGCATTAAAAACAAACTTCCGAGGAGAGTCTGCATTTGTTATTAAAAAGTTCAAAGCTCTGCTTGGTTCAACCTCGGCTCTCATTAGATCGGGCTGTAGATTTTTTGAAGGTGGTGAACGCAGCAAAAGTTCCAAATAATGTCCGAGTAGAGATGACTGGAACGTCTGATGAAATTCTGCCATATTCCATCGGTCCACCATGTGGGCCTTGGATTGAAGAGACCACATACCCCGGAAATTAAATATCAGTCTGGAAAAATGAATTTCATTGATGTTGTAGTGTATTGTTTACCAGCATTTCATTATAACCGTAGTATGAAGTTTTCCGGCGGTGTGCCTTGGCAAGATCAACCATATAGCCAATTATTTCAGTGTCAATGACAAAGATTTTGTTGTCTTTAATAGCGATAATAACCGGTTTCCTCTTGCAAGAGGAAAATTGGTTCCTGGTGAACAATGTAGTTTATTTGTTCGAAAGCTCTTATCGGATAATTGTTAATGGCATTGTATCTCTCGATATATTTTCCATGAGTTCTAGGGCAGACCTGGATATATGGTTCAAAATTTCTTTTCGGTCACAACTTTGTAATAATACTTTTTGATTGCAGCCTGCCCGACAGTATTTATCTTTAGCTGGCCTGCCCCGGGTGCACCTAGAAGCCGTAGGCAGGCAGTTGATCCTTGTTTTAAGTAGATTAATGTAGTCCCTTCCGGACACAAACCTATTGCTGGATTGAACCCAGTAATGCTAACAAGGCATCAAACGACTGCTGCAAAGTGGCGCTCCATCAGCCTACCAATAGAGTTTATCAGAAAAATAAGAATTTGTGTCAGAGGAAATGTGAACACGCCTCACTCGGTCCTGCAGCGTAACTGTTCGCCCTGGAGCGTAACTGTTCTTGAATGGATCTTCGGACAGCTCAACGAGAATTAGAAATAATAACCTCCGAGTCCGCAAGGCTGTGAGATATTTATCCAATTTCATTCATCTCGGCAACTATCTCCGGCACTAGTGAGGAACAGGAGGGTTCTACATAATCCGGGATACACAGGCTTACGTCATCAGTAGATGGTGATGAATTCGGTAAACTCGATGAGGATTCACTTGAGGCATAGGGGTAGAAGTCAAGCCCAGATGTTGTTGAGATGATCTCGCCGATCTTCCCCGGCTCCTAGTTACTGGTACTCTGGCTCTGAAAGGGCGTCAGAGGTATCAGTGTCAACAACAGAAGGGTCTTCTGGGATTCTCATAGCTGCGGTAAGGCTGGTTGCACGCTTCATGATTTCGACCTCCAAAAGATCCCGATAGAGCTTGGTCTTCCTCTGGGACTTGACGGACTGATGCGTTCTAAAATTAATACTTGTCTCCAAGAATCAGTCCACCACTCGATGCTACCTTGATACTTGTCGCTATGAATCAGCACAATATCCAATATTGAACTCGTAAATCGCTGGAGCTCAACTGAACTGATTCGTCGTTTGCGCTTTATTCCACTGATTTACTTCAGTTCGACCTCCTGGCTTTTTAATGCTCCCGAGAGAAGCCACGGAAACTTGTAGAATGAACGTCATAATTCACGTTCTAATTATCCTATCACCGAAATTTCAATTGATTCTGTAATCTTCAATTTTGCCCCCAAATCACTAAATTTGTCACCAAACGATCCTCAAGGCAAGTTACCATTGATTTGGAATCCAGCAGAGCCTGTCAGAAAAACCGTTTTCCCTACAATAGTGCTGGGAAGTAACATTACAAATTCGTAATATGATATAGTTAAAGCAAAATACTTAATATCCTATCCAGAAATCGTGAATTAAAAATATTAGCAATTTTGAATTTGATTTGCAATTCCAAATGGTAAAATGAAAACGATGACCCTATATTTATGACTAAAATAACTACTTTACATTTTAAAATTACATGCCTATCACTTTTGTTTTATCTTAATCCACTAAGAGGTATTGCCCAGCGAGTACGTAAAACTTTGCTACACTTTTTTTTTTTTTGCAATTCATTTATGTTGATTTTTATTTTGTTTTCAAATCGTGGTATTTTGATTTTAATCCGAATCAGCGAAACGTTTCTATACATCTCTTAATGCAAAATTGACACTCTCTCCTCCATCAGTCACTTCACACCGATTTATTTTAAAATCAAATAGATTAGCGCATGAACAAAAAGAATTTTCGTATTTGAAAACAGATAGTGCACATACCATCTAAAATCTAATCCCATTTTGCCCCATGCTCAACAGATTTCAACTTTAAATTGGTTTTATGCATTTGACATTTTTTTACGCGAGCAAAAAGAGATTCCATTCTCCTTATACATGATGTATAATGCTCGATGTATTGCAAACTATCTATCTTCACAATATTATTCAATATTTTGAATTCCATACAATATCGTAAAGTGATCATAGCAAAAATGTTGGGCATTTTGTCCATTAGGGAAGAAAGTTTAGCATTTTCACAAACAATTTTTTACACAGGCTTCATTATTTAGTTTCATTAACAAACGAAACATCTATCTAAAAATAAAGTATTTGTTATTTCCTTGTACAATTGTTAAAAATATTCTTATAAACCTGATTTTTATTCGCCGTTTCTTGCATTATAATTACTTCCACCATTTAATTTTATTAAAAAGAATTATTTATTGAATGTATAGGGGGTTTTTATCGCGTGCTTTGTGTAAAAAGACAATGAATAAATAGTGCAATATTAAGTTATATTCTTATCAACAGGATTCTTATCGAATGCTATTGACTACAATTAGAATTTTATGTTAACAAAATTATGTGTATTACAAGCATGGAGCAATAAATAGTGCACATGCTTAACATTTCATTTTATTTATTAACAAAGACATGTGTGTAGTATACATATGAATTCTAAAATTTATTACTTTCACCCTCAACAGTTAGAATGATATAATATGAATTAGTACTCGTTTTAAAACGACGATTGTGATCGATTGACATTTATGTTCCTTATTTACTAAGCTTGATAAACTTAATTCCAGTTACAATTGATCGTTCAAGTTTTTAGTTTTATTATTCTTTTGTTTTAAAAGCAATATATACAATATATAAAAGAGTACATAAGAATATTCTTTTAGAAATATCATTCGAATCTTTGTTTTTTCCTTTTTTCTAACCTTTTAAAACTCAGCTACAAAATTTTGACAGACTGTTCCTTTCATAATATCTAAAACATAATAAACTACGACTCCATATTTTACTCAAACCATTTACTTTCATCCGTTTTCTCAATGAATTTGTTGTCATTATTTGTCAAATATGAGTTGCCGGATCGTTTCGTTGATATAATTTTCTTGTCATCCGTGATGATAAATGTATGATAAAATATTACTAAGCCTTTCAGGGTCGATGACTGAGGCCCTTTTGAAACGCTTATCTCCGATTTTAAATCATCTCTTACATCAGTCAACTTTATCAATAATAGAGTTAAACTGTGAAGCAATGCAAATATTATGTATATAGCATAAAATGCAGTTCAAAGTGCTTCAACACGAAATATCTAAGTAAATATTTTCTTCTGCACTTCCTTATTTTTAAAAAATTATTTTATGTGTTGTTGTGTTTTTATGTAACTTGAATTGAATCGTGTTTGTAACAATGGAATTTTTATTTTTCTATGTTAAAGGGATCTCAAATTTTGAAAGACGGTATTTTAAATGCTAATATTTTCATGACCGTACATTTTTTTTATATATTCAGATATCAAATATAAATCTGACAATTTAGATATCAGATAATTATAATTTGATTAGATTTTGACATTATACATTGACATTAAATCGTGGTAGCACCTAATAATAAATTTGAAAAAAAATTTAGGGATTCCAAAATGTTTATTATACAGAATGAAAAAAGTAAGGATTGAGAATAAAAAATAAATAAGTTTTTTTTTACTATTTTAAGATGAGGATGATTTAAAAAATATTTAATTACTTATATTAGAAAACCCCAGAAAGCTATTTATCATTTACCAAAGAATTTACAATTTAGCATTTTAACAGATATCCCTATTTAATTTTTTTTCTTTCTCTTAGATGTAACGTTCCTTACTCTTGCTTTTTTTGTAGCCTTTCGTTTTTCTTTCTGCTGTAAAGTAAATTTAAAACTAGTTCTTAGAAGCATGCTTTTAATATTTTTATTAGTGTCAGTTTAAAAATAAGTTTTCAGAGCATACATTTATTATTTTCATTAAAGTACTAAAAGTAAATTTTTATATGAATTATTTCCTAATTTTTAGTCTTTAATTTCTAATTCAATAAAATATATATAATTAATAATTATAAATAATATAAAATTATGAAATTAGCTTTTTTGCTGAAATTCACTGTTGATGGCGCCATTGGCATTAATTCGAAAGTTTATTCAGTTAATTAATCAATTGATAATTTTCTGAAAATATTAAAATTATGAATTTCTTCTTCGTTTAATCTATCCCCTTCCCACAGAAGCCATTCCTTTAGAGAGTCTAAGCTTTTATGTCGTTTAGTGCAAGCCCTAGACACCAAAATGGACCATACACTTTAATCATGGGGTTGAGATTCGACGAGTATTGTGCCCATTCTCCAGATGATATCACATCCAGAAAATTTTCCTTCCTCCATTCTTCTGTTTTTTTAGCCTTGTAAGCTGATGCAGAGTTTTGTTGAAACTGCCACTTTACATTGACGAAGTGCGTTTTGGTCCACGGAAATATAAAATATTCTAGAGTGTCCCACTGGTATACTTTTTGAATTATTTTAGCTCCCTCATCCACAAGAGACGTTTTACAACTTTCGCAAATTCCTCCCCAGACCATGACCGACTTCGGATTTTTGCGATGTTCAACAATTGCTGAAGTGCTTAGTGCTTCTACAGATCAGATCCAATAGTTCTAGGAGTTACGAGCTTTTGGATGGTAAAGAGCTTCTTATTAGTGAAAAGGAACCCCTCTTAGTGCTGACATACGGCCCGTTTCAAAAGTTTTCGGCGTCTTTGGAACCGCACGAGTTTGTTTCCTTCAGTGAGAAGTTGAACTTTCTGAACCTTGTAAGGCTTCAGTCCAGTTCACTGGCGATCTTTCTCACGGAAACATTCGAATTTCATTCAACTAGCTTTTGATAATCTTTCCTCTTCTGAAAGAGTTCATCATAGGTTTTAGTTCACTTCCTGGACATTGACCATAATTGCCAAGCTCTTTGAAACGATAAATTGCATCGGACACTGTTTGCTGAGGCACATTATGCAAACGAACGCCTTCATACTGTTCGTTTTCCAACTTTAAAATAGCATATCTTTTGACACTGTAGAAAGGCCAAAAATCAGTACATAAACTGAAAGATACATTATAAAATATGTTATAATTTAATTGGTGGACAAAAAGAAATGAACAAAAATTTAAAAGAAATTAATTAACTTCTATTATTTAATTAATTCTAATTTTTTTTGCCGCACGCTGTAAATAAAAAAAAAATTGTAAGAATACGATTTTGCAGTTGTATAATAATCCAGAATATGGTATTCGATAGATGATGTCGCCGTTACTTTTAGACAAAATTATTGCATTGTACTTTTAACAAATTAGCAACCTATTTTAAATCAAGAACATGAATTATTTTTATTGCGTTAATAGAGTAAGAATTACAATGGTATGTCGATGGAATTGAGGCCGATATGTTCCCACAGACATGAGAAAAAGTGCGAATGTGATATTAATATATAATAAAAAAAATTTCTCTCTTTGTTTCTTTAAACAAAGTCGTATTTTTATTTGATTTAATCTGAATTTTGTAATGGGAAAGACAATTATGTAGCTATTTAGATACAATACTTGTATATTGTTTACCAACGGATTCTGAAACCCTCTGAGCTTTTGCGCATGCGTTAGGATGGGTTTAATTCATCAAAACAGGAGTGAGAGGAAAGATGAAAGGAGACGTTTACATTTAAACAATAAAATAAACTCGGATTAATCACAGACTGAATTATTCACACACATATGATATTTACAAAAAAATTGAACAAGAAAGTATCTAATAGGGCAAAAATCATGGTCAAAGAATTATGTAGAATTCCGAAAATGCGCTCATCCTTCCGCATCTCTTTCCTTAATGAGATAAAATCGTCGAAAAAGGGTAATCTCAGAATACTGAAACGAACAGTATGCAAAGAATCAATTTTAACTTCACTTGTATGAAACAAGAGTAAAATTCAAAGCTTCAATAGAAAAATACTTTTGATAAAAAAGCTAACAGTTTCAAAAGTGTATAATAATTTTCTATAATATTTTTGTAGTAATTTTCTTCAATAAAAAAATAACCGTTGAATTGGCTAATTTGCTGCAGAGAACAATCAAATTTCTTAAGTTATTAAAAGTCATACGATACAAAGATGAAATATTAATACATAGTTTAATTGAAAACTAAGCATGCAAATTGTTAGAAGATATAAAAAAAAATGCAAAAACAAGCCGAAATCCAATCATTAAGGCTTTGTCACTTAAAATTCAAACAAATACAAACATTTCGAATCGTCCGAGAAAATTACTAAGTGAAAAAAAAAAAGATCTAACTAACTTTATGGTTTCAACTACTGAGTTACTCATCCAAAGCAAGCTACCACAAGTTTGCTCCTGATATTGGGCCCAGTAAGGAGGGATAGCGATGGAAAAATTGTAACATTGGTTTTCTTCTTAAATAAATGCTTATTAATCCATGAGGAAAAGTTTATATACGAAAGTCATAAGTATCTTGAGAAATAGTCTACGAATTATTAGATGCCCTTATTTCAATGAACCTTTTGAACATTTTATTTCTATTTTACTCTCAACATTTTCTGAAGTGAATTGTTTGAATCAAAGAGCCCTGAGCAGCGCCAAAATTCTATTGCGTGATATAGTTGAACAAAATGAACTTTTTAAGAAATTCCTTCTCATTTTCTTCTGCAAGTAAAGGTGTTAAGAAAAAATCGTCAAACTTTTTTTTTGTGGCCAAAACGATATTCTTTCAAAGAAAATTTCTCTTTGACCATTTCCTTCGAAATGCTTTGAAGTAGACAGAAAATTCGACAGACTCTCTCTAAAAAGTCCATAAAAAGCTCCACATATCACGGGGAACGACTGTAACTATTCCTTCTTTCGTCGAAGGATACTTTTCTTTTCATTGTGTCCGGTGTCAGCTCTTGTGCTTCAGGACGCGTTTCAATGGGAGTGTCGTTTCGTCTGACGAGTGTCCACTGACGACAGCTCTGAATTATTTGCTGTTTCCATCTTAACCGTTGACTCTTTCGCTCAGCAATGGCTGATCGGGAAAGAAATGTTTTAATGTAATTTATTGAGAACGTATTTTTTATTTCCCAGACTAAGTAGGAGTAACAGATTATCAAACCTTATTTAATAATAATTATTTTTTACACTTAGTTTAATTAAAAAAAATCATCAATAATCTACTGGATCAATATTATTTTTTGTAAAAAATCGAAATACAGGGTGATTATAATTAAAGTTCCACTTCTCAATGGTCATAAAAGGAAAACTACTAGAAAAAATGTTATTAAACATTAAACTTGGTAATAGTTTAAAAGGGGGGGGGGCATAGGAATTTCTTTTCTGCCAAAAATATCAAAAACTCATCACCAGGGGTGAAATGGCGCTATATCTATATTGTTAAGAAAAATAGATATGAAGATACCTATTTAAAATGTATTTAATAGTTTCTGAAACATTTACAAAGCATGTTCAATGTGAGTTATTTCAAAAGCTCTGTTTATCGTGATAATCTAAACAATTTAGCGGATTTGCAAGATGCGATACACCGACATGTGCGTAACATTCTTCCTGATATGCTAAGAGCTATTGTTGAGAATGCAGTAATGCGATTTAAATTGCTTTCAAAAAATGGTGGACGCCACATTGAACATGCTTTATAACACTTTTCAGAAACAAACATATTTTAAACCGAGTTCTTCACGTCCTATTTTGCTCAATAATATTGCATACAGAGCCATTTCACCCCTGGTTTTTTTAAAACTTTTTTTCGGCCAAAAGGAGATTCCCATGACCTTCTTTAAACTATCACCAAGTTTAATAACCTTTGGTCAAGTAATTTTCCTTTGATGGCCATTTCAAAGTGGAACTTTAATTATAACGACCCTGTATTTCTACATGAATTTAACAATTTATCTTTGTTTGAACATTTTCAAAAAAATACTTCGTAATCAGTAACTAGAAAAACATCGGTTTTCAAAAAATATGGAAGTGATGTTTATCTAAATATCTGTACATATAAAATGCTAACGATTTTGGTACAGAAATAGGTTATTACTTATTGTAGAATCGCAACATTCAGATGTAAACAAATCATCATAAGAATATCACATCTACATTGAATTCAATGCTTCGCTTAGGTAATAAAAGAATTGTAACATATTGTTAGAAATTTTCTTTCAATCATTCATAGTGTCACTAACACAGAATTCAGTCAGATGAACGAATATATAAAAAAAATCAAAAAATAGACTTCAAACAGAAAATTTAATCGAACATAAAAAATAGATCTAATCATCGCTAGATGAGTAATCATTTTATTTTTCACCTAAATTTTAATAATATTTTTAACACACTATCTATAATAAGGTTTCAAAATGTTATGTTCGAATTCAAATTCATCCATCAAAACATTCAATCACCTGCATTTCCAATCATTAATTCCATAGAAGAATTTTCACCCCTTCTTTTATTTCATAATGCATTCAGTTTTTAATTTTTAGAAAACTGATTCGATTAAAATCATTTTTTTCGTAGAATATAATAAATCGGAATGTTTCTGTAAATGCATTCCATATTAAGTAATTAAAAGCCTAAAAAATCATTTCTATGGACTAACAAACTAGTCATCGAAGACACCTACTATATTTGAAAATTCCTAAAACATTTTCTCATTTTTAATGAAGTTATTTTTTGTCTATGAAACTTGACATATAGTAAATTTAAGAAAATATTCTCTTTGCAAAGTAATTTAATTTTTTAAGTTCATTTCTTTGATACGTATATTACCTATTGTATTAGTTGTCCCAACAGGAATTTGGGAACATTTCTGAATAAAAAGTTTCACCGATCAAGATCCCCAGAGCCCGAAAGGCGGCTTAGTTTGTAGATGAGCCATCCATTTTAGAGCCCTAGCTAACAATAATAAATGAAAGCGAATCAAAGCGATGATAGTGATTGAAAATCACCAATATTCAGTCAAAGCATCGATATTTATTCATCAACGAAAATAGCTTCAATTCCATTGCAATAACGCTTTGTCAAAAGTTATGCAAAAATATTTTCTTAAAAAGCTGCCGAACTCAGCAAAACATTTCACAACAATCAAGATAATGTCATTTGAAAGACAATTTTAAAGTGAAATAATAAGTTTAATACAATATTTTCGACTGTCATTTTTAAAAAACATTAAAATTTCGCTTAATTTTTAATGAATTGAAATTTCAAGAAGTAAATAAACTGTTCCGAAGAGCATATTCCAATTCTTCAAAATATGTCTATACTAAATTCGGAAACTCTAGATTAAAAGATGTCTCCTATGTATGGTCAATAGACAATCATACGCATACTCTCTATTATTAGTAGGGATTTATAAGGAAATGATATTTGGATGTTCATTTCCTAACAATAACTTTCTCCGAGAAGCCACGCATGCCTTTATTTAACTCTGGTTCCAATAAACATTATTTCCCAGGAGGGATCATATTTTAATATCGTAGAGCACTGTTATTATTGTACTTCGAATTTTAATAATAGAATTTCTAGCATTGGCCAGGAAAACTCTGCTTTCATCTCAAAAATCCACTTGGTCAATCAATACAAGCTGCTGCAGTTACCAATATAGATTCGCTAGAGCCATGAACAAAGCTAAGAGACAGAATTTCAAAGTAACTATTGAATTCAATGTTCCTCTCGTGGTTCGTTTATTGTCTGTACCTAGGTACTATCCTCTAAAGGTGAACTTGGAAGTCTGAAAGTTTAAAATGATGCCTTAAGTACAGTACTGCTGGCACAGAAAATCTTAAAACACTGAAGGACCTGATGTTTAAAATTGTTAGTTTTTTACCAACTGTTTAAAAGCTTTAGAGTGTTTGGATTTCTATTGTTGTGGAACGAGAATTTGGAGGAATATTGGGAATTTTCTTAAAATGATGCCTACTTCTTGTTTAACAGGAAGATGGGTGTACGGGAAAACTAGGAGGAAGGTCAGTGATTGACCGCTTTGTGGCTGAAGGTCAACTACCTCGTCAGATGCCAGTTTGGTGAATCGCTCGGTGTTATGAACGAATTATGCTAAAGACAGCAGTTGGCCACAACCATTCATGTCGATACTGCTTTATTCGGTGGTGGAAGGGTGGGGAACTATACACAAGGAAAGGAAACTAACTTGGATGGAAGTCAGACTCCTCACAGAAAAAAAAACTGGTTTAAATCTTTGCTTAAAGTCTTGACCTTTGATAATTCTTTAGGTCGGATTCATGTTTTAGTTCAATTTTTATTTTTCATTTTATTCTATTTTATGAAGTTTAAATATATGGTTATTGATTATTTCTAGATTGTATAATGTCACTTATGTTTAAGACGTAGCAGCATTGATGCACTCTTATTGCAAAGTATTTTCCTCTCAAATTCTGTTTTTTGCTCGTAAATTTTTTTTATAATCAGTTTTATAAAAAATGAATTTTAACTTTATTTCCTCTAATAGCCGATTCATTCACCGTCCTGAAGGGAAAGCTATACATGCAATTTAACAGGAAGTTTTTCAAAATGACTTGCATTTCATAAGGGTTTTTTTTTTGCAATATGGATTAATTCAATTAATAATGAAAGTGAATATGTTTGGGTTTGTACATTTGTGTTGACGTTCTGCTAGTCAAATCATTTTATCTACGGATAGCAAATTCGGTACATATACATATTAGGAAGTTCGGGAATATGCATCTCGGAGTGATTTTTTTTTTTGAAATTATACTTGGAATTTTAATTAAAAAATAAGCCGAATTTTGGCGTTTTTCCGCCACGAATTTTTAAAAAAATGACAAAAATAAATCGTACATTATCTTAAAATTAAAAAAATTGTCTTTTAAATGATATTGTTACAAACCTGCAATTCGGCTTCCCAGCATAGTTTGTTCCATCATTGGAAAGAAAGTTTTACAGTCATCTGAATGGGACTAGCGCGTCGGAGGTCCCAGAGCTTGGCGACGAATTTGGCGACTTTGGCGCCAAAATAGATAATACCCGAAACTTCGAGAATTTTCCCGATCCGTCCAGTAGGAACCGAGATACGCCTCGAACGTTCCTGATTGGTTGAGAGGCTTCTAGCCCCGCCTCCTGAGACCTATAAAAGGGGCTGCGGCTGCCAGAGAGTAAAGTCCGAGTTGGGAGACGACGAAGCCAGTAGTCGGGGAGACGACGGAGTAGTCCGAAGACGGAACGGAAAAGCCAGTAGTCCGAGTTCGAGAGCAGCGAAATAGAAGTCAGTAATCCGAGCCAGAGTCGGAGAAGTAGAAGACGGAGCGGAGGAGTCGTAAGCGACGGTGAGCAGCGACGGAGTCAAGCTCGTGCTGAACTGAGCTGTGCGCTACTGTCTGCAGTAGATTCTGGTTGTATGCTGCTGTGTATGCTGTTGTATGCTACACGTCTCGGCTGAAAATAATCGTCTTCTGTGCTGTATATAGTTGTCGCTTTTGTGCTGTCCTGTGTGTGTTTCGTGTAAATAAACGTCGTTTTTATTCTACTTCTGCCTGCTAATTGAGCGTCCTTTACACCATATCACTCCCACTATCCAAACGAATCCCGGTAAAGAAGATTTCGTAACATTTGGTGTCAGAAGTGGGATAGTGGTTAATAGTGCATGGTGCTGACGAGATCCCAAGCAAAAATGGCTGATAGTGGTAATGGTGAGTTACTGGCTCTGTTGGCTGAGATGAAGAAATCTATGGAAGAGTTGAAGCAGGAAATGAAGCAAGGACAAGAAAGAATGGAGCAGGAGATGAAATCCGGACAGGAGGAGCTTAAGAAAGGAATTTTGTCGTGGAAGGAAATTTTAAAAGATAAATGTAATAAAACAGAAGAAGTCCAAGATATCACAGCAGAAATTGGAGGAAGTAACGAGAGTCAAGTGGAAGGAGAAAAGACTGAAGATCGAATGGACACCGGTGTCACTGAAATGGAACTTAGCCATCCGGAGGATGAGCCGAGGTTTAATAAAGAGAGGAGAGAACAGGGAGAATGTCAAATAGTTGCGGAGCTGAAACAGTCTTCTCCGAATGAGTTCCCTGAAGTGGAACCGAAAGTGCAGGCGCTTGGGGATGGAGAAGATGGACTTTCTTCGGACGGGTCTGTTGGTGGTGACCCGTGCTCGATGCCTATGGATGCAAGAGTTGATGCGACCCTGTTTGGATTGGATTCGTCCCAAAGATTAAAGGAACTACCTCTCTGCAAGCCTCTTGATATCTCCTGGCATAGTGACACGGAAGAAGACTACGTGGCTGGAATCGCTGATCCCTGTAGTCACGGTCTCAACTTCCTTCAAGAATTCATCTTTGCTGTGGATCTGCATAGCAGTGTCATGCAAATAGGAGCTGATGAATCTGCTGTGTATCCTGTCAAGTTGTGTTGTAGCAGAAGAGCCCTTCCCGTAAAGGCAGATGTACTCTTCAGACGATCCAGTGTGGAGAGTTGCGGACAATTCTCGAGTGTCGAGAATAGACTGGGAAGAGCTGGACGTATTCCCGTGAAAGCTTTGGCGACGAAGGCGAATACCTGGCTTTCGAGTGGACTTCAGAAAGCACCGTTGGATCATCCTGATATACGATTGGTTCGATGGAAGAGGTTCAAAGTGACCAACCGAAAAGCTTGGCAAGAATTCATTCCTGAGGTCTCTACTACGATCCAGCGTTTGGCTCCATGGGATATCCTGCATTTTAAGGAGCGGAATCAAGTCTGGATGTACAATCCGAGACGACTAAGAAGTCCGGGTCAAAAGCATTCAGAAGGTTTGGATGGATCTTCAGTCGCCGCCAAACTAGTAAATGATGTCATCTTCGGAAGTCGCCTAAAGCATCATCATCATAACATCATACGGAAACCTACGCCAGCTGATGGATTGAAGTAGGACTGCCGGGACGTCAGTCTTTGAAGAGGGGAGCAATGTTACAAACCTGCAGTTCGGCTTCCCAGCATAGTTTGTTCCATCATTGGAAAGAAAGTTTTACAGTCATCTGAATGGGACTAGCGCGTCGGAGGTCCCAGAGCTTGGCTACAAACTTGTTTACCATTTGGAGACTTGGCGACGAATTTGGCGACTTTGGTGCCAAAATAGATAATACCCGAAACTTCGAGATTTTTCCCGATCCGTCCAGTAGGAACCGAGATACGCCTCGAACGTTCCTGATTGGTTGAGAGGCTTCTAGCCCCGCCTCCTGAGACCAATAAAAGGGGCTGCGGCTGCCAGAGAGTAAAGTCCGAGTTGGGAGACGACGAAGCCAGTAGTCGGGGAGAACGGAGTAGTCCGAAGACGGAGCGGAAAAGCCAGTAGTCCGAGTTCGAGAGCAGCGAAATAGAAGTCAGTAATCCGAGCCAGAGTCGGAGAAGTAGAAGACGGAGCGGAGGAGTCGTAAGCGACGGTGAGCAGCGACGGAGTCAAGCTCGTGCTGAACTGAGCTGTGCGCTACTGTCTGCAGTAGATTCTGGTTGTATGCTGCTGTGTATGCTGTTGTATGCTACACGTCTCGGCTGAAGATAATCGTCTTCTGTGCTGTATATAGTTGTCGCTTTTGTGCTGTCCTGTGTGTGTCTTCGTGTAAATAAACGTCGTTGTTTTTATTCTACTTCTGCCTGCTAATTGAGCGTCCTTTACACCATATCACTCCCACTATCCAAACGAACCCCGGTAAAGAAGATTTCGTAACAATATCAACCTAATAATCATACAAGTTTTACCGAAATTTTGATACTTTTTTAAAAATTTATTTTGCGTATATTTCAACAAAAGATTACATTGTTGTCTTGAAATTCAAACAGTTTCCATTAATTTATCGAATATTTAATTATGCAATTTTCTTACATTGTTAAAAAAACGATAGAAGAATTCTGTTTAATATCTGCGTATTTTACACGATGAATAAACGGTTGCAATCACTATAGCGTGAAAGTTAGGAGATAGAAAAACTGAACATTTATGATTTTAATTACCATTTACGATATTATGCCATGGAACTAGACAAAATTAGAAAAGCTTATGTACACAATACACCGAGTATAAGACGATTAAAATAATACGGACTTAATATCTGACAATTTGAGGGATTCACGGATATATATTTAAGGATTGCGCTCAGTCGCATTAGCTCTTCTCATTAAATAGTGTCATTTGCACTGGCATTGTAAATTTACTGGGAATTTATAACAGTACGAAACTTGGCGTGCATCTAGAGGGGCTATAGAGAATGCAACTTAAGTGATATAAAGTGATATAAAGATTAAATCATCATAAAACTGAAAATTATACTCTTTATTAGATTAAATTTGTATTATATACATCAAAATTATAAGTTTTTATAAATGTCAATTTTCTGGGGAAATTATAAACGTGTTTCTTTATAATAAATTTTTAGAGCAAATTTCCCACGTTCTATTTATTATTTTCAACATTCGTCTGAAACTCAGTAAGGATCATCAGCATTTCTCTCACGGAAGCTTCGTTTCGTTATCAGGGACATGGAGTATCATTCTCACTCTGACAGTGATCGATTACCATACGGCGTACGTTGTAAAATCGCCAAATCTTACATGCAAAGATAAAAGTTATAATGCGCTAACCTTTTTAAATCTTGAGCGCAAATGACACTATTTAATGAGTTAGCACAAATGCGAACTGAGCTCAAGTGACACATAAACTATATTTAAACTCCACGGACTTTGACTAAAATTAAATATAACCAATGTCATCGGCTCACCAATTGGTCACCAAAGGTAACTAGTGTTGAATAAAAATGTTTTATCATTCTTTGTTGAGTTCCATACCGCTAGTGAAACTGAGGAGTTATATACCAACAATATTTACCCGGAGATTCTCAGTAAATTGCGCAATTCATCGTCAGGCGATATGCATGATGCGAGAATCATTCAAAACACCCTACGGCGGCTATTGGATCCTTCAACTAATAATTTTGTTATGTAGTTACCCCTTGCATTTGATGTCTACTAAGAAAAGGGTTTTTTTTTAATTATATAAATTTTAATAAAAATTTAAAAGAAATTCTATAATTTTTTTAATAATTTGGGAGTTTAGTTAAACAAGTCAATTTTACATCATTGTGAAATTTAAACATTTCTTTCCCTTTTCAATAATATTAATTCCATTCTATAATGATTTATTACTTTTATTTTATTTGAAAGTATTTATTATTTTAAGTATATTTTACAGTACTTTTCACTTTATTATTATTTTTCAATTTTTATATTGAAATAATTTTTAATTTTTTTCCATTTTTTATTACAATTTTTATTACTTCAAAAACTGGGAACCAATGCTGTAAGCTCATAATTGAGCATTAATAAGAATTTTCTCTTTTCAGAATAATCATAATATAAAAAGGGAGACAGGGCAATTAGCCAATTCAGCAAAAAGATTCAATTTTCCTCAAAATCCTTTAATTTTTTTAATTCGAATTGTATTATTCAGAAAGTTTATTGAACGTTTCTAAATGTGAAAAATCGTCTGACTGGAAACTGAGGGTTGACATTGGAAAATGTGAAAATAATATGAAATAAACATGAAAATCCATAAAATCCGCAAATAAGATTTACATACATTCAAAGAAATCAAAATAATAAAAATGATAGTATAAATTTACATGATAAATGATGTTACATGATTTTAACATTTGTAGATCGTGATTCATTTGTAGAAGTATTCCGAAACAGTTTTTAGCACACCAGTAGTTCAAAAAAAATCTTAAGGAGGAATAAGTTGTGTGAAATAAATCTCTAAATACACTGAAATTTTGAAAATTTGTAGGAAAACTTAAATTTATCTTCCTATCATACGAAACCTCATTTGTAGGGGGGAAAAAAGGTTTAGTTTCTCTCTGAATATAAACGCATGGATAGAAATGGTTAGGAGCATACTTTGCATATCACATAAAATAAACACTTCAGGCAGATAGTGCTCCACCCCTCCGTTATTAAAGATTTTCTAATATCTTTCAAGTAATAATATATCTTGAAACAAATAACAATGCTAAATATGCAACAGCAGCAAAACTTTAACTTTCAAATAATTAAATACTCAATATTTTTTCATTCCAAATTACTTTATCTTATCAAACAAAAATAAAATAAACTTTAAATTGGATACATTCTGATTTGCTGATTTTAATTCAAGCGACAAGGTCAACTGCAGACTTAGCTGTAACATAAAATTTTTTAATTCAATTTTCGTTTTAAGTATTACATAGATCCCGCTTTCGAATCAACGTGAGAAATATTTTGTAATAGACCTTGTAATTTTGAATCTAGGACAGCACCTGAGTCGGCATCTGTCTCTTAATCTTTCCTTTCCACACCGGAAACCTTCGATCTACAAGGCGAAATCCAAATACCAAGCCTTCTGGACCCCAAATTAAATTGTAAGGTATTTATATCATACGTTAATTAATTTTCCCAATTATTTTAATTTTGATCTTTATTTTCTTCTCGGGTGATTCATGCAGGACGACTGACATGAACATGAAGCGCCAAAAACAATAAGTAATATTGGTGAATGTTGCTATAATTATCTTTCATGTTCACATTTCACAAATCCTTTTCTTTTATACATATTTTCCCCCTTATCAAGGAAAGTGGGTTTTTATTTTTACGTTTTGTTAAACTTCAAAACAAGATAACAGTAGAGAAGAACAAAATGAATTTATTGCCAAAAGTTATGTACAATCAATTACTTTCAGACATGATCACTATGTACATTCAAAGAGTGTCATACAGGTAGACCATGTTTCCAATCTCCTTTCCGAAAAGCGTTGCCACAAACGATGTGATAAGTGCCTTAACTTCCCTTTTCAGCATCTCATTAATCTAAAAACTTAGACTTTTTAACCTTTTTTACAATTTAATGAACAGGTGGAAATCATTCGACTCTAAACCGTGACTGCGATGAAGAAACACAAAAACGCAAATCTTTCCCAACAGAAGACCTAGTTCAATGGATTGATCACATAGTTCGAAAGAAGGAAATAAAGAGAAGGGTGGTCACATGAAGGAATCGGGTATTCGAAGGAAGGAAATGGGAAGAAGGCATAGAATAAGCGAATCGCATAGTTCGAAACAGGAAAATAAGAAGGGGAAGAGTGGTCACAAGAATGAATCGCATGATTTGGAACAACGAAATAAGAAGAGGAAGGATGGTCACATGAACGAATCATATAGTTCGAAGGAAAAATGATGTTGGAATTCTAGACAACGAGCTCTTCGACTAGCAAGCTAAAATTACAGTTTTGGAGGTTGGATTCTTAGGTATATATTTCTGCTCCATATTCTTTTTTAAAAAAGAAAATACGAGCTTCCAGAATTATGGGGAGCGTAGCAGGAACGTAAAAGCCTATCTCACATCAAAGGCAGAGATGTTCTTCGAAGAGCGGATCGAAAACTTGGTCCATTAATATGATAACTGCTATGTCTTCATGATGATTAAATCAAAAAGCAACCATATCTGCACATAACTTTTCTAATAAATTCTTATTTTTTTCTTCCATTGCTCTTTTTTATGGTTTTCTCCCCAAAATATTTTCACATAATCTCTAATAATTGTGTTATTTCGCCCTCCCACCAAGAAAATAGGAAACCTTGAATAAGGCAGAGAACGTTTTGTATGTTATTGGGATACAATAGTTACAAAATATTCATCCTTGACTTGATGTTACCAGATTCTCAATCTATTGTGTGATTCCTGGCGAGTTTTTTGGTGCTTAATATCTGACATGCGGTTAATAGTATCCGAAAATAGATTTTGTATTTTAGATGCGTTTTTTCCAACCAATTAAAGCCAAAGAATTATGACAAAGAATTTCCAACCAATTATGACAAAGAATTACAATTCTAGTCGCAAAATCCTAAATCAGATTTGATATATTTAAGCTACTGCATTTTTGAATTACTGTGTTTACATGTGTCTGAAAGTACAGATAAATAGACGGTTAGTATCTTGTTGGATTTGACTCAGAATGTGATGAATATCTACAATATCTGTGTACCGAATACAATATCTGTTAAATCTGTGTACCGAATACAATATCTCTTAAATCTGTGTACCGAATACAATATCTGTTAAATCTGTGTACCGAATCGTATCCATCTAGCTCCCTTCATTTTATAGTTATCGTATTATCTTATATTCAAAGAACCATCCAGCCAAATTTCCACTGAATAGATTTTGTTCAAAATTTGACAAAAATCTACTAATTTGGCGTAATTATCATATACCAACTTTCAGACGTCTATCTCAAAGCTTTTCAGATATCGTTGTCACAGACAGATGGGCGGCCAGACATATTTCAAGAATGTTGTTTTTCGAACTCAGGAGGTTTTTAAAATCTCGAGTCCAAATGTTTTAAAGATTACAATACTTTTTTTTAATTTTGTATAAGAGAAAATAATAAAACGGACTTTGCAGTGGTTGTATTTCTTTAATGAATCATTTGCTCTTAAAATAAATTATTGTTGGTAAGGGTTTAGTATAAGTAATTAACAGAATTCACTAAAAGCGGAAGTATTTTTAATGGAATAAAAAGATTTTTAGTTAACAGACGCCAGACAACACATCCAGATAATAAATAAAAAATTTGTATTTATTATACCAACATAACATATTATTTATTATATATTTTATATTATTTATTATATATTTATTACAACAACATTTATTATATAAGCATCTTAATTAAATAACGAAAAAAATGCCATGATATTATTCAGAAATTATCTATGAAGATAAGGAACGGAATATTTTTGTTTACCTACCCGAAGCCATATATAAAATCTGGAAAAAAAAACACAACCTCTAAAGCTTCTTTGAGCTTGTGTTTCCTGTTTTGGGAAGGAAGAAATTGGAACGGAAGTCAAACAGAATAACAGAGATTAAGCTTCTGGAAGAAATACAGAGCATTCCTAACGAAGCGTGGAAAATAGTCTCATTTTACCATTACGGTTTTATTTGTATTGCTTTTATTTGTAATTTTTCCATCACTGAAATAGGAGATGAATTAATTTTATCTTAGTCCCAATGAGCGAAATATGACTAAATTCTAAGCACATTTCGCATCAAAGAAAATGACTGATTTAGAAATGTGGTTTAAACTTTTTAAAAGTCTCGATTGAAAGAATTTTTGTTTTCTTAAATTTCTGAAATGCATACATGCGCAGCAGAGCTAAACAGAAATAATTCAAAAACATAGAAATAATTAAAAGTAAACATTAAATTTAACCCTCTAACTGCGCAATGTTTTAAAATCACTATCTAGATGCGATATTTGCAACTATTCTTCAAACGAAATGAGCTGATACTATATGTTACATCATGATAATAATATATAATAAAAATCTACAATCTTAAAGATAAACACACTAAACTGCGAAAAACCTGGGATGCAATAGAAAATGGACCAATTACCAATCCTCGGAAATCGAGGGATAAGCAGCTGGAGGGTAAAAACTGGAGGGTAAACAAAAAATGAATTAAATGTATTAAAATAGGAAAAGAAGAATCCGACCAGAAGATTTTATCAAGGTTCACTCACAAGTAGGGATTCAAACCAGGGATTTTTTTTCTTTGAGGGGTCTGACCTTCGTCCAAGTATTTAGCCCTCATGATCCGAAAATACCAAGACATTGAGGCTTTTAAATACAAGAATTAATAAAGCAATGACAGTAAATCACACAATAATAATAAGCAAAATAATAAATTTAAGCAAGACCACGGCAAAACTGGTTCAAACCAAACTATTATAAGACAATTATCAAACCATAAAACTAAAAAGTATTAATAAAATATAAGAGAAAAGAACATACCAGTTGAATGTAAAAATGTTCCCTTTTATTGTGAATAACCACCAAAGTCTTTCCATTACAAATTTCTATTTTTAAAGCCAAATAGGTAACTGTGTTGATTTTCGTTCCTTTCAGTTAAACTTAATTCTTTTAGATAATAGTTATTGTTGATTGCTATTGTTAATTATTGTTAATATTAAAAATCTGAAAACAATACAATAATTACATTTTATAAAACAGATCAAATAACAAAGTGTTCCATTTAAAATTTTCAAAAAAAAATGTTTACTATCTTATAAGGATAAAATGGCATTCTTGAGAAAGGCAAACAGATGTGGTTACTGGAAATCACATTTTTATTCTTTCTCTTTATGATGAAAAGGAGGCTTCAATTTTTAGAAGGCTTTTAAAAGTTCTTCGTTGGAACCATTACAAAATATTTCCTTAACCCGAAAAAATTAAAAAAGCAATGAGAAGGTGCGTGTGAAAATATTCGAAACATATTACTTTAGAAGGGAACTTTGCTAAGAAAACATTTTGAATTCAGAGATATTAGATTCAAATAAAAGTTCACGCAAAAGGTTAGAAATAGAAGTTTACGCAACTGAGAAATTCAAGCCAAGCCTGAGGTAGAGCGGTAAGGAAATAATTATATTTAGAACAATACTAGCCAATAGATCCGTTTCCACTTATCATCAAAATAAACTCACGCTTTCTCAAATCTTCGTGCTACATTAATGGGCACGAATTTTGATAACTCATCCTATTAGTTGATTCGGGTTTGTTTTATTATTCAAAATTTCTCTCGTGCAAATATTTTGTAAATATGGAAAGACTTTGTACTCATTCTGTATATTATATATAACATAATTTTGAAGGTGCATGGCCTAAAAGAAGATAGATTGGGAATTCAGCTTCAAATTATTTTTTCACGATTAGGTTTGATTCGTACACAGGGGCGAAGGCGGAACGCATCCGTTAGCACCAGATCATAAGAGCAAAGTGTGAGAAGTTATACCCTCAGTATTCTAGTGGATTCTAATAGGCACTTCTTTGACATATATCGATTTAGGAAAGGTAATCTTAGGTATCTTTGTAAGAAATGCGTTGGTGTTAGAAATTTTTTCCCTTCTCTTGTAGCGTGAGAACCAAAGTGACAACATTTTTTAGAGTGCGTGCTAGAAATAATTAAATAAAAAAAGAGGAATTTGTATCTGGAAATAAGATAAATTTTTAGAATAAAGTAATATGGAATAATTTAAGATAAAAAGGGAAATTAATTAATATTTTTAATTGATATTAATAATCAAGGGAAGACATGATTCGTACACAGGGACAAAGGCGGAAAGCGTTGGTTCTCACCAGATCATGAGAGCAAAGTGTGAGAAGTTTTTTCTTCAGTATTTTTCTGAGACATTCTAATAGGGATATATTTCACACATGTCGTTTTATGAAAAGGGATTTTAAGTATCTTTGAAAGAAATATTTATGTGTTAGGGATTTTATTCCTTCACTTGTAGTATGAGAACCAAAGTGTCAGCAGTTTCTTAGAGAGTGTGTTAGAAATAATAAAATAAAAAAGCGGTATTTGTATCAGGAAATGAGATAAAATGTTAGAATAAAGTAACATGGAATAATTTAATATTTAGATTAAGAGATATCATTACAATATATGCGTGTATTCATACTATTTATTTAGCATTGTGAGCTTCAGCTTAAATGATCTGAATCATGTTTTTACAGGACGAGACCATCGCTCAGTCCCTGGCCTTGTTCGACACTGTGCTGTGAAAACCTGTCCTTCGTCACTGAGTACTCTTCCACATCTAAAGCAACCTTCCAACTGTGCTAATCATGTCTTGCACATCTCATCAGAAGAAGATTACATGACTTGGTGCCCCTGTTGGTGATTTATATCGTGAACCTAATGTTTTTATGACCTTTATGTGGGGCGATGTACCTCATTATCAAAGTGAAGTAGAATATTAGGACACAAACATTTTACGATTAAGATCTTGGCATGGCAGATTTTACGACTTGTTCCTGTCTGCCATTAATATTCTGAAGATTTGCTGCTGTGCTCTTTGCACTGCTGGTACGCTTCGTATATTTTTGTGAACTTCCCCCCGTTACATGTGACATATTTCTTGTATGTAATAACACGTGTATTTTGGATAACTTGATATCATTGTATGTAGTGAAACTGTGTACTTCATATTGTGTATTTTACCGATTACGGAAACTATAAAAAAAAAAGAGTTTAAGAAAAATTCTGTAGGTCAAAAATGAAAGAGGATACCCACGAAACCAAAGTATGGATATGAACAGAGAGAAATAGAGATTTTAATAACCTTTAAAAAACTACATTCTCTGAGTTAATAATATTTGCTTTCAATATTTATAACAATGTATGCAGTAAAAAAATAATACGCATTTTTCACAGTAACAACTTTTTTTCGATATCGAATTTAAACCGAATCGCAAGCAAAAGTATAAGCTCTTCATGTTGATTTTACATTCTCTCTTCTATAAATATTTCCCGATCTGGAATTTTTGAAAAATATTTTTTCTTCCAGTTTATTGAAAAGACATCATATACATTGATGACTATACGAGTAGACAATTTGAGAATTTTCTTTCAATTCGGCCTATAGCTTCAGTTATAATAAAAGGAAAAGTATATTTCTCATATAATTAAAATAAAATACAAAAACATAATTATCAATTTCATATTTCGGGGTTTCTTTTTATTTAATATATTTATTTCAATAAAAATTGAAAATAGATTAATAATATTATTCTAAATCGATTAAATTACATAGTTTCCAACTCTCAATGAAAAATTTTAAATATACTGATTTATATTCATAATTACTCATTCTCGACATTTAAAAAAAAATATCTGGCGTAAGAATTTTTCTTTCATAAAGAATAGGTTTAATCATTTTTAAGTGCAATACCTTTATAACTCAAAAGCCAATGAATCAAAACTTATAAAGAAACCGGGATATCATTTCGAGACTTCATTTCCAAATTTATATTATTTTTTTTGGAATTATATCCAGGAAAATTCTTGCAATTGTATAAAATTTCTTCGGTCTTGTCTTTAATAAAAAAAATATTGATTTTTTTCGTAAAGATTTTTTGGGCATTGAAATATTTGCGATTAATTTGACAATAACAAAAGTGGATTATTTATTAACAATAATACACTTAATATATTAATAATTCTTCATTTTTATACATCATTATTCCTTTGATCTTTGTTAGTCATTACTTAGATCTAGTTTAAGTTAAATTTTTACATTTTATTTAAATTATAACAACATATTCATTTATCAAAAAGAAATTAATATTTCTAATGTATAAAAATAATCCATTATTTATTTCTGTAATTAACAGGTTTTTTTTCAGCGTTTAAATATGATTTACAAAAGTTTAATTTCTTTTAATTAAAATTTTAATTCAAATCCGTCCACAGATTTCAAGAAATTTAATATAATAAAAAATCACTTGAAAGTATGGTGGTTACTTTATAAATGAATGAAAAGCATCTTTATTTTAACGAGAATTCAATTAATACCCTTGTAATATATTGACCGAACATATTGTCTAAAACTTTTTGTATGTTACACAATAGCAATTCTATCCAAATTTGAATAACAATAACCATTCAAATAATATTAAATCCTTCTTTTCAAACTTTATTATTATTTAATTGAAAAACTAATATTTTAAATAACCTATTATCTCTATTTGAAAAAGGAAATTGCGGTGAATATGTCTTTGTTTATCAAGTTTATGAAGATGCTCTAGAACTGGTTCACCATATGGCGAATAGATAAATGTGAAGTTAATGTTACTTTCTTCTTCCTAATAATTAACCTTTTTATCAAGAAGAAAAGATTTAATTTATAACGCTGCAGAAAAAATTTTATACTTTTTTGAAAGCAGATTCTATGAGCTTCATATATGTGATTATTATTTTAAAAGATTTTAGATAAATTTACGATATATCCTTAAGTTGTAAAGTTATTAATAGCTGAGGTTTTTAAATAAATATCTTTAAAATATGAGCATATATTTTTATAATATCGGTAAGGTTATATAGTTCCGATGAGTATTAAGTAACCTTTAAGTATCTTTTTAATTATTCCCACTTTATAAGTCATTTATTTTAATTTTATGTAAAATATAAAGTGTTCATTCTCAAAATTTTTTATCTGTGCTTATAAATACTATATAATTTTTTATTTTAATATTTAATAAATTGAATTCTTTCAAAATCTTATCAATGCTTTAATCTTTTATCTTATTACTTATATAAAAGAATCCATTTATTATTTATCTTTTTTATGAAATAGATCTCATAAGTAGAAGCATATTGATTATAGCTCTGATTTCATCCTTATGATTTTCAAAATTTTCCAATAGTTGAAATGAAATGAATGGCTTAATTCAATTCTACTTAGTGGAATAATCTGAGTAACTGAAATAAAACATTAGGTAAATTATATTACATAATTTTCAAAATTTTCAATATTTTCGAAAAAACTTTTTACGTTAAAATATTTTTCTATAAATTAAGATCTTTTAATAAAGCGGCGAAATTATATAACATTATAAATATGAATATTTGAAGATTGCAAATTAATTGATATAAAATAAATTAACAAATAATATTATATATAAAATTACTTCGGATTTTTAAATTGGAAAAAATTAATTTTAGAATATTCTTTAATTACTGCAATGATATTATGTTTCACAGTCTAAACATTACTACTACATATAATACTCCTGAAAAAATTATAAATAAAAAAAAATAATATTAAGGGAATGGATTATTTAAAAATCTATTACTTGTATATTACTCAAGTAATAAATATTGATTATCATTAAAAATGATGTGTAGGAATTAAGTTATATTTCAGAAGAGAAAGAACTTGATTCGCTTACTTTTATTGCCATTTTTAATTTTTTTAAGTAATGTTTTTTTTAAAAGTAACGAAAATTAAGTAATGTTTCTTTTCATTTGGGAATTATATATTCCATAACATGTTTCAAAACAAAACAAAGAGCGACTTTTTGATATTTTTCTTTAGAAACACACTTCCAGTTAAGTGAAATATTTTAAAATTAATATTATACGAAAATAATATTTTATACATATATAATATTCGTCAAACAAACGAATTATAAACATTGTTTAAATATTTTTGAAACTCTTCTGCCTGAAATACAGCCTATATTAACAAGGGTTCAGCAAGATACTGGAGTACATTTTAATCCAGAAAATATCTAACTTGGTCAAATTATTTAAAATAGGATTTGCAAATTAAGAGGCATCTTTACCAGCAAACAAATCTTAACAATCTTTAAATTTGAGGGCACAGAAAACGTTGGCAGGATGTATTTTACCAGTATATCCAAAATATTCTCCGATATCAAATACGGACTTTCATTCTCCCCTATTTGTTCAAAATATTGTACGATATTTTTGGGTATTGCTCGAAATTTTGAATACAGTACAGTATTGTAAAGATATCCCATCAATTATTGGGCATTTTCTGCTAATAGGTGTACTAACTTTAGAAACTCAAATATTTTTTTTTAAATTAATTTTACGGAAAGCGTCTGGTGAATGCGCAGCGAGAAGTGCAATGAATTCAAGATAATGACGTTTTATTCCACAAGAAACACATGAAATACAAGGAGCAAAACACGACCGAAGCGTAGACAAAGCAGCATTTGTTAAAATCAACAATGCACTCGCGAACGTTGTTAAACGACAGCAACAGTGCAATTCGCTAACTAACGGTATGATAGATCTTGAACCATTATTGAATAGTATCTACAAAGGGTAAGACAGCTTTGTCATCATTTATATATATACATAATAAAATAAATTAGATAAATTAAAGTGATGGAGGTTATGGAAAAGATTCTTCCTCTGCTAAAAAAATATTTATTCATCATGGGGAGTTTTAAAAAGTATTTTCCAAAAGGAAAACCGCAAAATCTATAAATATTTGACATTAATTCGAGCTCCTTAATCCGCAAACTTAAACAACAAAGCAATATCTTGGGATCTTTCTACTAGATTCCTATTTCAACTATCTTGAGCGTTTTGAAGTATTCTATTTTATTTCTTTTACTTCAAAAATCGCATGACTTTTTTACATAGAGATTATTTGTATTATGTACACTTAACCAAGAAGTAAACAGCTGTAGTATTTTATTTAGTCTGAAAATAATTAACTCATATTCTAAATATTATTATTTGTTGCAATTAATATTTTTCTTTGAATGTAACTAAAGTCAATAATTTTCTTAAATTATTTAAAATAGAAATTGCAAGTTAGAATCCATTTTTTTTCAGGTTAATATTAATTGTAAATATAACGAAATCTTTATATCACATACATATCGCTTATTATTTCTATGTATTATTAATATTAAAAATTTTAATGACAGCAATTCAAATTTTGCTAGTCTAAAAATGAAACACAATTAAGATATTATATAATCAGAAAAAGTTTTACGCAAACATTATTTTTAATTTTCAGATCAAGGCAAAATCCGAGACAATTTAAAACAAAATTTGTTGGCTAAACTTCAGTGTGAGAGCTTATTTACAAATAAATACCCAAACAAGAAAAGCAAAAAAACATCCTCAAAGATCTTTATTTATTCCGTGAAATAATAAGATATACGAAGAGAAATATACGAAGAAAATTATAATAGGACTCTGCTACTTTTATACTTCTCTTTAAATTAATAATTAATAAAAATTTTCACCATTTGAGATTTAAACTTGATCTTGTGATTATGAAAGCATAAAATCTTTCAAAATGCCTTTAAAAAATCCAGAAGTAAATCTTTAAGTCTTTTATTAAGAAAATAACACCAATATTGTTAAAGTAGATACTCTCCCTCTTTTTTTTACAAGTATCAATCAAGCGAGTACTCATGTGTGATCTTTAATACAAAGGCAGAAGTTCCAAATCATAATATTCCATCTAATTAGAAAGTAATATTCCCTCTAATTAGAAGGTTGAGATTTGTCTTAATGAGGAAGTGTTATGCTAATTGCATCTTATTCATTTGAGTATCTTAACAGAAGCACGTTTTTTTTTCAATTTAATTTTTGTATGCATGTAAAGATTGTTACTTTATATCTGGAAGTGTGTTTCTAAACTGTAACTGTAAACATCTTCTAAATGAGAAAGAATAAATTCAAACGTAGCTATGATGTAATTGTTTTTCTAAATATAAAATATAAACAGAAATAACTTTCAGAAATAGTATAAAATGTTATGTTCTGAATTTTGAAATTTCTATGCTTTTCTTAAAACAAAATTCCTTAAATATAACTTTGATTTAAAGTGAGGCTTAAAAACAAATAATTTAAAAAAGATTCTAAATTATAAAATCAGAAATTAATCTAAGTAATTTAGAAATTGTTTTTTTTTATTCTTTAGTGCTTATTGAATAAGCGCTAACACATAATTATTTCTTTGAACACTATAAGAAATTCAATAAACTTATTTTATTTTTATATTTAACAAATAAACTTAATTTATTAGAAAGCGATGCTTTCTTCATATCTTAAACTGATTTTAAAATATGCGCAAAATGATATGTGCAAATTACTATTGTACTCGTGCGCTCCTGTATTCTTTTTATACTTTATTTCTTTGAATATGGTTTTATATTCTTTAAAAATAAGTTGGAAAGATTTAAATTAACAGAAAGTCTTATTTATCATTAAATATGATAGCTATATGATGAATGAAGATCAAGTTTCAGATTTGAATTCATTATAAAATAATTCGATTTTTCAAAAGTTAATGTCAAGGACATTACAGCAGAGTAAAGACTGATTGTGAAAACTTCTGATAACAAAATTTTAATTACACTACTTTGAACTTTATAAATCACTATGTGTGTAATATGTGTTCAGTGTTGTGTATTGATTGTTGTATATTGTGGACGTCAGAATGTGATGTATATAAATTATGGCTGTACTGCTAACATTCCACTGTATTCCTCTAATAATTAATTGTTCCTGTCATGTTCAGATTACTTTCTAAGAATAAGTTGCAAAGATTTAAGTTAAAAGGCTTTAAAATCAGTATATAAGTCATTTTTCAGAAAATAAGAATGAAACTTAATGAATAGGAATCATATTTCAATTTTTCATTCCTTATAAAGCAACAGCGATTGTGAAAATTTGCGATTACAAAATCTTAGTTTCACCGCTTTGAACTTAATGTATCACTATTTATAATACCTGTTCAATGTTATATATTGATCAATTGATGATGTATGTTGTGAAGCGATGTTGATGTATGTTGTGAAATAATATTGATGTCTGTGGTAATTCAGGAAGATAAATATTAATTATTTAGGAGCTGTTGAATTAGATAGGAGTGTTGTCACGTGTATCAACATAAAATAAAATCCGGTAAAAGAAATGGAATTTTCATAAAACATACGATTTCTTTGTTGATAATATAATGTAACAAGGACGCTCATTTCCTTATTTTAATTTCTAAAACTAGTTTAACCCTTTGACGACACATTTATTTGAAATGACTTGTGTATTTGAAGCATATTTAATTTTTTAAACATGCGAAGGCAATAGCTTTTACGTAAAAATTTATTTCTTATTATTCAGAATATATACTGCTACATGGTATTGAGATCACTTAAGCTAATTAGAATTACAAAAAGGGAAACAAATACGAAATGTTCTGATACGTCAAAAGCACCCAAAGGGTTAACAAGAAAAGAATAAAATTGACACATTTTGGGATTGTTTACATTTTCATATAAGCTACAAGGCTTAATATTATGAATAACAACCTAATTTCGTATTTTCCTTCTAATTTCTAATGAAAAGACTCAAACCATAAGGCTTATAAAATAATTAAAATTCACAAACATTTGTAGATGCAAATAACAGAGAAGGAAAAATAAAAGAATTAGTACATAATTACTATAAAAGATAATTTTTTTTTGCCTAAATATATGTTTCTTGATTATTATTTAATAAGATAATTATAGAATTGTAATTATTATCAAGAATAATTTCAAGTTAAAAACATGATCCTATAGAAAAATTTCAAAACGATTTCATTTGTAAAACCGATCAAAATTTCTCCTCTAAAGATATCTGCAGTCTGTGTAAAAACAGGAAAACAGACAGGCAGGATAGGATCAACTAATAAATTTTTTAAAGTGGAATCTTAGAAAATAATTCATTACTATAATTGCTTATAGAACTTAATTTTTTTAATATGTTTAATCTGTTTTCATAGTATTGTTAATAAATTTTAAAGGTTTTTTAATAATTTAGCAAAAGCAAGAGAATTATTCAGAAGCTTATGATTTGTTATTCGACGTGGATATTTTTTTTAACTCGTTGAATGACATGAGGGCCACCGGTGAGTTTGTCCGTAGTACCACGGAGTCACTGATTGTCGAAGCCAAAACTAATAGAACACATAGTTCGAGTCAATTTTCAATTTTGTAAAAATTTTCATTATTATCGTTACTAAAACGATGAAGAAATTAATGCATATGCATATATAAGAAAGAGAATGTGGCATTTCAGTTCCATTGCGGCATGGCGGTCATCGGTGACCTCAGTAAAATAAATGCATTACGAATGATTATAAAAATTAACTTGTATATTATAATTAATATTTCCTCAAAATGCATAATGCGAAATTCGTGTAATCCAGATAAACAAGCTATTTTAAATTAGTGTGGCTTTCAACGCGTTAATACATTTATAATTTTTAATGCATATATTATTTAAATGGTAAGGAAATGTCTGTGTACTCTTGAAATTATAATAGTCAAATCGAGGTATTTTAAGACTACAGACATTTGGAATTTTACCATCCTAATACTCTAGAAATATGTCTTTGAGCATATCGGTCCAACAAATGTGTTCTGTAACAATAGTACTGAGCTGAAATTTGACCTGAAATTCTTTAAGAGTGGTCAAACCTCTTTTTAAAATGATTTTAAACCACGGAAAACGTGATTTTTTGGAATCCAAAATTTTTATCTTTTTAACACTAAAAGAAATAAAATTATACGAAGTTTGCTTCATCCCCCTTGGCCATATAACTGATTTTCTTGCGATAAAGAT
>JAPMOR010112177.1:873409-923231 GCA_026543865.1 Argiope aurantia
TATTTTACAAACGGATACAGCATCTTTAACGGTATTAGATCCAATATTATATCATCCATATAAACATCTTCCTGGAGAGTTTTAGTTACTGCAGAATCGTTAGAGCAATTGAGAGAATTCGTTTAAGGCATTTCTAGTTAGAAATGATATGGGAGAAAGACCGTAAATTCCTGTATTTAATTTGAATGTTAGAACTGCGTCACTTTAATTGTATCTGTAAAGAATTTCCAGAAAAGATCTGCAGGGGCTATAAGTACTTGGCAATACATTTAAGCACCTTTGCAGTAAAATCAATTTTGGGAAATCGGAAAATCAAGAATATCTGAAAAAGGTGTCGTTATAATTTAAGGCCTACGCTCAAAACTGAATTCAAGAAGTTCTTTTCAATTTTAGATGAACAATCAAAAACAACTCTTACTTTCGTGTTGGTATTACTACAATTGCGTGTTGGGATAGATAATATTGTTGGAGATGTCCGAAAAATTTTCATTAACTAATGACTTATGAATATGACCTAATTTCTCATATTCATATATGGAATTTTGATAGTATTCTTCAAATATAGCTTATTTAAAAAAATTTCGATATTGAAATTATATGAGAAAAGGCTGTAGATTTTGAGTCACTTAAATTTGTAGGCGATTTGTAAAATGAAAGTTTACTCACAAATCGGCATCTGAATTGATTAAATAAGTCTGCTGAAAATTTTTCTTCAGGTATGAAAGGGTAAATTTCCGTTCCCATGATTTCGTCCGTTTCTTAGAATCACTTGAGTTTATAATCGATTTTCAACTCGTAAATATTGAAGCGAAATGCAATATCTGGGATGATATTATCATTTGGCATCTTGACGAAAACCAAATAACCAGAGATAAAATGCAATAGATTCGCTTTGCGCATTAAAAACCTAACTAGGCAATGAAATTTTTTTAAAAAAATGACCGGTTCCTATAATTAGCCCGATTTTTCCTTATACATTAAAAAAAGGCCCCATAAGATTAATATCCACTTAAGAGTGAAAAGTTTCCAAGTTTATTACATGTGAAGGAAGTGATACTGTAAATTTATTTACAACAAAAGCAATAACTTCTAGCTCTCTTTGGCGGCTATTTTGAGGGTGGATTATGGGATCCACGACTTTACGTTGAGACCGAGATTTTTATCTCTTAATCCTGTATCGGAGATATAACATTATCCAGGAAATATTTAGCTTGTTAAGACAGCTTTCTGGAATGAAGCTACCGTTTACACCGGAGTCGAAAAGAATCTCTGCATTGACCTTCTGACTTTGAGGGTTCTGATTGCTGCAGGCTGAAGTGTAAAAGATTTATAAAAGCGGATAGTGAGAGAACTGTCATAGAGTATTATCAGACTAAGGGGAAATATTCACCTGGAAACTCTAATCGGTGATCTTCTGACCATTCTGCGCTGAGTCAGGACAAAGTTTATAGGATAATAATAAGTATATAGGGATAATAAAGCATTCTAAAACTTGGTTGTTATTTGCGTTGAACTTATAAGATGAGCAGATTTCTATTCAAAAACATGCTAATCACTCAAAATACTCTTATAAATATCATAAATTCATCAGGAGAAGATGAACAGAATTCAAATACTACACACAATTGTGCTATTTGTGAAAATAATTTTAAGAGCAGCAAAGGGTTATACCATCGAAGGTATTTATTATGAATTACCGTAATTTGAACAAAATTCGATGTGTCCTAATTGTTCCAGTTTAATTATTCAAAGTTTATTTCCTTTTACTAATTAGTAACATTCCTAAAATCCTACGGTAAATTTCTTAAGATCTTGTGATATCTTCTATCTTTAGTTTCCAAACGCGAGAAAAACCCATATGATAACAACCCTGACAAAAATTCCCTTACATATTTCCCTATTTGTTGCTCAGCAATAGGAAGAATATTGCTTGCTTTCTCTTTTTAAATCTGAGAATGCACTGAAAGATTCATTCCTGATCAGAAAAATTTTAAGTCCGTGAACATTATAGAATCGTTCTTTCTCTATCCATTTCTTAAGATTCATCGATCATTTGCCATTCAATTAGTTTCTAATGCTAATCAGTGCCTTTCTTGCACAACCCGTTTTTTCTTTATTGCTTCGATATCTTCAATCATTTTTTTTTTTTTTTTGCTTGAAGTCAAAGACAAATTTGAAAATAAAATGAAAAAGTACATACCTCTCCGGTATATATATATAATATTGATTGCAACAAATAAATAGTAAATCGATAACCTGTTTGTTATTATTGGAATATTCTAGAAACTACTGTAATTAAAGGAAAGTAGGGGGGGGGTAGCCAACCCAACACCATTTCTGTACTCAACATGGATGAAAGAGCCAACCACTATGCTGGAAGCCTCTCATCCTCATTTCTGAGGTGCAACCAGAGGATGATTGTAAATATAAGAATGCGGACCGAAAATTAGAGGAATACATAGTCTAATGAAGAGAATCAGGCTTCTAAAATAGTTTATCAACTTTGAAATATAAATATATAAAAAAAATTTGCTGGTGAAACTATTAACATCAAGTTATAGAAAGTATTTAATTGAAACTTTTAGCAATCGCTAATCCCAGCGAACCAAACGGTCACCAAAAGCAATTAGTTCTAAAATAATTCACATGAACGATGTTGATATCTGTTTATAATAACATAAAGTGTTTGATCATTTCATACTTGATAACAATTACTGTAACTATCTGCAAAGTAAATCAATTTAATTTTGATCCTGCTAGATTTATGTGCCCATTTAACATACATAAGTAAGCTTACTTGGAGAATTTTTGAACATAAATTAGATCTTTAAAGTAAAACCAGACATTTCTGCTTTGCGAGTCAAATATATTTCTATATTATAATTAATAAGAATCTTAGTTTGCTTCCAAAATGTCTCATATCCTTTCTGTTGGACATAAATCATCATAAGAAGAATCGGCGCTAAAGGATTTAACAGCAATCTACTTTAACATATTGACTGCCATGCACCCATATTCCGGTGGCAGTAAAAGTTGTCATTCAGGGTAGAATTTGATGAGAGTAGAGTACACCTATGTTTAGTTTATATCTACTTCTTTTTTACACATTGATGATAGTGTGAATCACCTGCGATTCATATATACTATCTGATTAGATATTCTCTTTTTCTCCACAATTAAAAGACGGAAAAAAGTAAGCATCTTATTAAATAATGTTCGAATCACATGCATTAATCAAGATAGATAACTGTGAAGGAAAGTAGTTCATATATAAAAAAACATAAAATGTGTTAATTATTAAGTAAATAGAAAATTTATTTAATTAGAATTAAAAGAAGAAAGCTGTTTCACTTGTAATATTTTCTAATTCTTCATCAAAGAAACCTTGTTACATTTTCGCATGAAATGTTCAGAAATTTATGACATTATTTTATTTCCCAATTACAGCTTTCCTAAAATTCATATCATAATATAATTATTTTGAAACAAGAATTTGAGAAATATTCAATTCTTTTGGGGAAAGTAAATGTGTACTTTCAGCATTGCATTTCTGAAATTTTAGATAAGAAGATTGCAGCAGTGAATAAATAAAAAGCGTGGACAATCTAGATATCAAAACTCCAGGGTCTTTTCTTTTTGCGAAGAAAAATATCTGCAAACAAACCTCACTCATCAGAAGACAAACATTTAACGATACCTAGCAGAATCACCTGGGGGAAAGGCCATAACATCCGCCATGAATAATGCATGAGCTAAGGGGATTATTTTCTTTTCACTTTCGTTTATCCACGATTCAATTATAAATTCAGTGAGATCTCATGATTTAATTATCTATTTTATCCACTTTTAGCATATGAATGTTTAAGCGGAGGGAAACTCGATTAAGGTTCATCTTGAGATGATGAATCGAGGAGTAACGCTCAACTCACGTAATGCACCATCTTAGAAGGATTTTGCTTTAAGTGAGTTTATAATCTATTTTCTTGCTAGTTTTTTTCAATGGCTCTATTGGGCTCGAAATATATTCAAAAGGAAATAATTCCCATCGTTCGATAACTTCTATAGGACACTATTTGTCTAATTACTATGCATTAGAAGTGACAAAGTAATCCTACAGAATGCATTAGCTTAAAAATTTCAGTTTCTTGACTACCCATCCTAATGGCTAATTATTATGGGAAGGATCTCAATATTTTTTAACGAAGATATTTATGCATTAAACATTTTAGAAACATTTACATACATAAATATGTATTTAATGATTGTAGTAATGCAAATAATTGCCTTTAAAATCAGTAAGGTTTGCTGTTTAATGGTTCAATAGCACAATTCAAACTATTTCTTTTCTTCATTTATTTTAATATTATTAGCAGTTAAATGTTCTACAAAAATCGTTCTTTCATTTTACAGAATTCCAGCCCTCTATCAAATATTTAAATACAAAAATTTTTCACAGTCACATTTATTTTTATAAAAAAAAATTGTTTTAAATCTTAGTCACTTAAGAACTTATGCCAAACGTATCCATTTATTGAGAAAGGTAGAATAGGCTGCTTTTTCTTCTTGTTCAAGAAACAGAATCAGAAAAACTTTTTCTTGATATCTTTTAAAAGAGAAAAAGTACTCTTTATTACCACAATATATTGTATGATATTTCCAAGATGTAGTTCGATATTCTGAATACTAGCCAACAACAAAGGATATATCATTATAATGTTGTTGGGCATATTGTTCTAATAAGGCAACTTCAGGAATCTTTACATTCCTAATATTTTATAAATAGCTACATCTTCTATCAAGTAATAAATGGAAAGCAAAGAAAGAAAAGTAAAGTACTGAGTAAACGACATTATTTGAAAGTTGTATAGACGAAAATATTGTTCAGAAAGATATGAAACTTTATGAAGACATAATAAAGGAATAGGAATTTGGTGAATAATAAATTTAGTTTAAACTTTTGCCACCAGAGGGGATTTTATAAGTAATTACACATTACGTCCGATAATTTACATACATTTACGATAGTTTGCAAATTTTATTAAACCAAAGAAGCTATCATTTTCAGCTATCATATGGAATAGTGATACAGCATGCTCTATAGTTGAAAGGCATTTTGTACTGGACAATGCTACGAATATGTCGTTAATAGCTATCTTTAAGATCAAATAAAGTAATATTCATAACTTCTCAGTGCCCTCAAAGTCAAAAGTTACATGGTTTGTGATTTGGGAATCAGGGAGGCCACGAATTAAGAAAGTGGCGGCTGATGACAGGTTCTTCTGTGAAGTTACTTTTGAAGACATCCATAATACAAAGGCGAATGGGCAGAAGAGTTCCATCTTGCATTAAAATTGTGTTAAAATTACTGACATACTTGCATATTCCTAACAATTTTGTTCTATAACAGTGATGCATATCACTCACTGCGTGATGATCAAACATATTTACTGAACCTCTAGCACTATATTCTTCGAAGAAAAATGGGCTGAGAATAAATGCTGTTGTAACCCTATACCAAACCGTTACTTTTCGAAACTGCAGCGGGATCTATGAGACTGAACAAAATTTTCTGTTTCCCAAATACGGCAATTGTAATTATTCACCGAACAGTTGGAATGAAAGTACGCTTTCTTCTATCTAGAGGATATCCAAGGACATTTTGAATCAACTTCTAAGTAAGAAAGAAACTGAAATGTATCGAGTCTACATATCATGTGGAAGCAACTTCTGCACAGTTTTAAACTTTTACATCTAACACCAAAGGATATTCCGAATGATCTAATATTCCGTAACAGTTGATTGCACGGGACTTACTCATTTCTTCTGCCATACGACAAACACTGATACTACCTTGTAAGTCGGAAGCTTTGTCCTCTTCCACCAGAAGGCAACCTTCTTTATTTCTTCTGCAGAAATAGGTTTTCTTTCTCTTCTAGAACTAATATTAACCTTTAACTGGGGACGCGCAGTCTGTCAGACCACTAGCGATGGATTTTCGGTCATCCCTATTCTATTTTTAGCTCAATTGAATGGATTTATCCTGTAGCTTCCTGTTTTGTGACCTTCAATACACGTGCACTTTTTCAACCGATTTCAGCGGATGCTTTTAAAATAATTCTTTGAACGCGATCTCTAAGACCGCACCTCCCTGTTAGTGTCCCAGTGATAAACAAGGTTTAGCAGATGGCGCTAAAACTTGGGCCCCAAAATATGATCTAATTTACTAATCCTATTATGAAGTAGTGCTCCAGACACTTTTAAATGAAGCAGAAAGTGATTTTAGTGATAAGGATAATTATACAGAAGAGTTTTTCGATGAAAGTTCGCATTCAACTGATTCTGATATGTATGTTCAATCATAATTAATTTTTTTAGTGATAATGTATTTTGAAAAATTTATAAAAAATATTAATATATCAAGGGATATATATACAGAATTGATAGGTTGATTTTTATACTAGTTCTTATATGTTTAAAATGCCCTAGAAAACCGTGCTATGAAAGTCACACAAGCCGATAAAAAAGGGCCAATTTTACCTATTGCCATTTTTTTTATTTTTCATATAATTGTTGAATTTTACATTATATTGTCTTCTATATACCTTCATATACTGTAAAAATAAATATGATGTAAAAAGTAAAAAGTAATATGTTTCTTCTAGAATATTATTTATTGTAATAGGTAATTTGAGAAGAAAATGTATGTTACAACGCATTTACTTTTTTCAATGATAATATTTTTTGAAAAATTTCTAAAACATATCTTTATATACAGAAAAATATCTGCAAAATATATTGGCAGTTTTTCATACTAATACATTCATTAGAAAATTTAATTTGAGTGTAAATGAAATGCGGTCTCGGAGTCCGCACCTCCCCAGTTAAGTCCTAAAATTTTCCCTTCTCAGTTAAGGGTTAAATAAACCTGTTTCCTTCAAATCTGGCTGTCATAAATTAAATATTTTTTACAATCAACGGACTTTTACGCACCCGCTTTAAAATCCTATATTTCTAACTGCTGCAGAGTTATCGTTTTGGGAAAAAAAATGTAATTAACAATACTCGGTCAGGTAAACGTATCGGCATTTTGATTAGTAATAACTAGCACATTCAAAGCAATTTCTATAACAGATACTGGGTGAAGTAAGCAAAAATTTCCGTTTTTGTTTCATCTTCCACGTTTATTTAACACCTTTACTTAAAAATTAGTTACAACAAACAAGTTTCCGATCGAATGCAATTACTGAATTATATATGCAATTACTGAATGTTAAGATATCCTGTACTTCGCAATTGCTTGTGTATTCAAAGACAAATTTAGTAAGGGAACTCGAGTGCTTGTTTAAAGAGATATTTTGAAGCTCGAAAGTTTTCTTATTCTCACTTCTGTCAAAGTGATTACTTTTTGTAAACTTCATTTACGAGCAGGAGATCGAGTGTATTCGATAGTAACCCTGATACAAACGTTTAGACATTATTGTTTTTGTAACTTTTTAAAAGAAATATTGGACCGATTGCAACATGTTTGTGTGCATTTATTTTCTTGTAATGTATACTTAATGCATCGAAAAGAAAATTTTAAGTACTCAGTTTATATTTTGCAATAATAAATAAAAATGCCACAAAAGTTTAGACAAATTAACAAAAACCAGCTTAAACTTTTGGAATCATGTCTGTCTATCACTCTGTCTATGAACACGATAACTCAAAGCGCTTTGAACTAGACGGCTAAAATTTGGTATATGGAATTACGATCAAGTTTGTATCATCTATCAAAATTTGGACGAAATTCATTCGCAGAAAGTCTGTCTGTCTGTTCGAGTACAAGTAAGCCCGATAACTACTAAACAGGAAGAGAAGACAGATAAAATTTGATGCTAGATTTAGCATCTAAAATATAGAAACTAATCAAACCTAGAACCAAATCCGCCATTCGGCTGACCATCTGTTGATCTGTACATTCGCATCTATTTGTAACCGTAATAACTCATAAAGGCAATGGTTTAAATCAAAGAAACACGACATGCTATCTTGTGATCACAACTACAGTTTTGTGCCAACTATTTTTGCCAAAGTGTCCAAAATATATATTCTAGCGATATATTCAGTAAAAAAGTTACATTCATGCTACATATTTAGTATATATCGTAACTAACGCTCACCAATGCCGTGCAATGAACTCGCGATCTTATCAAATATCCACACTCGCGATCTTATCAAAGATCCACAGTTTTATGCGGATAATAATAAGAGAGTATGCGATAAATTTTTGAGGCGATCATTCCGATTGGTTTTATTAATCAACGTAAATAAAAAAAAATTGATAAATATTCAAGTAATTTTTTTATTAATGTCTATAACGCTGTGGCTTATTTAATGCTTTAATAGATACATGCAATAAATTCACATGTTTCAAATTATAATTACTAAAACTTTTGTCAAATTTGTCATGTAACTCCAACTGACTTCGCAAGTTATTAAATTATTTTTTATCAATTGAATACTAAAAAAGAGTATTCTCCGTTTCTGAGATATCCAGTCACTAGTATGCGTGTGCGTGCGTGAGTGTGTGTAACATTATTTGTTGTGAAGCAGAATTCAATTTGAAGACAGTGAAGAGACTTTTTACATTTTTAATTTTTTTTTAATCCATCGGGAAAGCATAATTATTTTCAAACAAAGACGCGGACATTGCAGCGCGGCACAAAGCGGAAGTCGGAAAGAAGGCACGAAATATATTATCCCTCGTCTTATATAACCTCAGATAAGGATAGGGAAAATATTATTTTACAGTGCTAATATATTATTAAGATTCTGATAGGGATTTCCGACGCATGTCAATCACATGTAAGGGAAACACAGGGATCTTTTAAAAAAGAATGTGCTTACTGGATATTTTCCTATCACTTCAAGCGGACCGTGAGAATGTGGCGGCGTTAAAGCGGATTCAGCAATTTTATAAAGCTTCTCTTGAATTAATTAAGTAGAGAAAGTGGAATTGGATCAAGAAATAAGGGAATAAACTTACTATGGGTTAAATTAAGATAAAATCTTGAAAATTATTTAAATTGAAATTAAGAGTTTAAAATATCATTACAATTCTCCCCCCACCGCAAGACGTGAAAGTATGTCGGGGCTCTCGACATACAGTCATGCCTTACAGTGGTTGTCAAGTAAAAAACTAAAATTTAAAGGCATATTAAAAGTGATACCCAAGTTTCCCTTACCTTCACATTATATAAACATCAATACAAAAATCCCATTCATCATTTTATATTAGAAGTATAAAAGGAATTATATTTGTGAAAATAGTATATAAAAATCTTAATAATCATCAGTAATAACAAAATATTAAAAATTAAATGATATAGTGCACAAATGTATTCTTATTATTATGTAGTTCACTTAATTTGATGAAAATAATCTGAACAGTCTTGCTTATATTATTCTTAAATTCTACAAAGTCTGACTCAACAAAATTATTAAATTAGAAATAAATTATTAAATATAATATCAATATTGTTATGATTTCACCCAAATGAAATATCAGTATAGTAATGATTCTAAGTAAAGCATTTTAACAGTAAATAAAAACACAAGATTCAAAACTTTCAAATAAAAACTTGGAAATGAAAATAGTGCTTGTAAAATTTGAATGGTTCATATAACACTTTTGGAAATGAAAACAAATGTTAAGATTCATGCATTTCAAATAAATCATTTGGAAATGATAATAATTGCAAAATTCAAAAATATCAAACAAAACACTTGTGAATGAATGTAACAAACGCAAGACTCAAAATTCTCTTATAGTATTTGGAAAAGAAAAAAAATATATATGCAATATAAAAAAATATTTGTATTTAGTAAAAAACAAGTATTTGGACACAGTGATAATAGAGGGCAGCTCAATAACTGTCAGGGGTATAAAAATTTCTTCTGAGGTATTCACTACCTCAGTCTAATTATCATGTGCTATTAATTATTAAGTATATAAGAATCTTGGTATGTTACTTTTTTCGTTCACAAGGTCTGCATGCATAATTTTTAAATAATAGATTAGAAAAAAATTTAAAAACTCAATATTTTAAACTAAAACTCATTATATTTTGATTAATAATATAAAAGGATTATTTGCAATAACATTATAATAGAAAAATGCAATTTAAAATTAAATCAAAAGTACAGAATACAAATTTCGATTTTCACTCGTTAAGTCAGCTGCCGGGTGATTTTTTAAATTTTTTTTTAAAACACTGATCACTTTTCGAAGAATAATCACTTTTTAATTAATCACAAAATGCAATTTTGAGCGCTAGAACTGGAGACAGCGGCAGGTGACGGAAAGCTATTTTTATATTGAGATGATAATATAACACACAAGTGATATTTTCGAAATCTGGTTGATTCAATTTGGCACTGGAGACCACTGGCGAGTAAAGCAGGCGAGTATTATACTGTGGGGATGATATAACAAGGAAATGATGTCAAGATCGGGATTAGTCAACACAGGTAAGGAGCCAGAAAATTTTTTATGATGACAAGGAGCCCCAACTCCTTGAAGATATAAGGAGCACGCACATGACGATATGGACAATGATATTTATTGCACAGCAGGAACGCCTGATGAAATCTCAGGTTGCGGCAGTAATAATGTTGAGCAGCAGGGAATTCAACGGGAACTGGACCGGGCACTGGACTTCGGAAACGATGTGGCAGGAGGCAGCCGAAGGAGACGGCGGTGAAAGAGCTTCGCCACGGAAACATAGCAGCTGGGCGAACCTGGACCGAAGCAGTCATCTTTGGAGCACGGTGAGTGCAATGCAAAATTGAAGCCTGACCAGCGGATTTAATTTTAATTAATTTGACAATTTTTCACAGGAAACTATCCTTGTCGACTCTTTAATATGTAAGCATTATTTTAAGTGAAGCAGGATGCAGTTTTGATGACAGTGAAGAAACTTGCTATTTCGTGACGTCGTTTTATTTCATTTTTAAGAAGCAGGCATATGTACAAGCGATGAGCACACAGAACGACACAGAAAAGGAATGAGGAAAAAACTCTTTAACATTTTATCCCTGGTTTTATATAACCTATGATTTTGATAGGGAAAACATTTGTTCATAGTGCTAATATATTACGAGATTTCGATAGAGATTTTTGTTACACACGCGGAGAAGGCAGGGGAAACACAGGGAGATTTTAAAAAAGAATTTGCCTCATCAGCGGTATTTTGCCTCTTAGCTGATTCAGCAATTTAACAAAGCTTCTCTTGAATTAATTAAATAGAGACAGTGGAATTGGATCACGAAATAAGAGAATATTTTAGAATAAAGTTACTATGGGCTAAATTAAGATAAAATCTTGAAAATTAATTAAATTGAAATTAGAGTTAAAATATCATTACATATATATATATTTCCATTTGTATCTTCTCTGCTCCGACTGAATGGAATTTTTGATGACACATTACGCCCCTTCCAAAACATTTCTAATAATGCTTATTTTGCCATTTCACTAATTGGCTAAGCGATGCGATAAATTTAAAGCAGTTATACAAACTTTTAATGAAATCAGATTGTTGCCATTCGATAGTTAGTAATAGCGATTAATAAGCGAAATATAACTTTGGTAAACTATATATATATATATATAAAGATAGATAGATATTTGCTTAAAAGACATATTTCAATTGATGGTTTTTAGTGAAATTAATTAATATAAACGTTTTTTTGAAATATTGTTGTCAGCACAAATGCAAATTTGCAATTTAATCGTCATATATTAAAGCATAACTTCATAAAAAAAAATGCAGAGACGATGCCTCTGACAACCAGCGAATTTTTGACGCTTATAAAGTCAAGGCGAGATCTTGCTTACCCCAAACATTGAAAAAGAATATGAGTCGGCGAGGGGGGGGGGATAAAAGAAATTAAATATTTGCTCTATCTAGAAAAACACTTACATCTTAATTAACATTTACATTTCCCACGCATTTGGCAAGAATTTAATTATCTTCCAGTTCCTTTTGTTGAAAATGAAATTACTTTTATTTATCTATTTCAATGTACATTTGTTTTAAAACAAAGAAAAAAAAGCAGAAAAAGGATAGCAAAATCTTATTTTTGTTATGACGAACAACTAAAGTTTTAGCTATTAAATTGCTTATTAATATTCACCTCAAAGCAAATTTTTTTTTTAAATTCCGTTTTAAAAACAAAATTTTCTAAAAATTATTTCTATTTTATCAAACTAAATATTGAACTATTAAAAGGGGGAAAGGTCCCATTTAAATATTTTAGTTAGTCCTGTCGCTTATATAAGGATGGGCTTTAAAAAAAAATCTATGCCATTTATTGAAAATAATCAATAATCGCACATCACTCTACGGGGAAGACAAAATCAAAGATGATTCTTTATCTTCGTCTTCATTTTTTTCCCCCCGATCAAGTTAATTCTTTAAGCCCTGAAAGTATGAGAATTCCAATACCCAAAGACTCTTGGTGAGTTTTCGTACAAGAAACTAAATGGAATCATCCTTTCCATATGAGCGGCTGTTCGCAAAATTGTCTATCTTTAACCCCATGTTTTCTGCTATGACCGAGTCAGGACTTTATCGAATGGCGCGATTTGGGGCGAATCTATACTCATAGGGTTAAAATTCCATTTTCATAATATATAAATAACAATATGCGAGTGTATTTCGCATTCAATCAGAAAGTAACGGTTAAAAAGTAAAGAATTCCAAATAGTCAAAGAATTTTTCCATTTGTTGCCATTCCCTTACAAAAAAATAATTAAAAAATTTTGAGTATTGTAAATCTTTTTTGCTCTTTTTTTTTTTTTTTTTTTTTTTTTTTTGTTTAGACATGCACATTTAAGAAACAATTTTCTTTTCCTCAGTAAGACATTTTCTAAGAAATATATTGATAGATGCAACACCCAGCAGCTTTAACCTATTCCTTCATTGCAAAAATGCTTTCTATTAAATAAAATTTCGAAATAACTAATAAAGAAAATTTTTTAAAAATAATTGATGACAAAGATATTTTTTTAATTAAATATGAATGTTTCTTTTTGTATTAAAAATATTTTTTGATAGTTTTCATTTACAAATATTGGAAAATCTGAAAAACGGTTTTTGCGAAATTTCTGCAATTGAAATATTGTTCTTTACAATTTTATTTACAAATGAATGAATGAATATAACTTCTTACTGAATATCAGACAGTGAATTCACATAAAAAAGCTCCATAAAAATAGTTATAATATCATAAACTAATAGTTTTTCCTCCTTTATCGTATTCATAGTATGTACAAAAAGAAAGTATTTTAAATGCTAATATTTCGATTCAAGAAATTTATGTCTAAATTTTGAGAAATCCCCATGTTTTCGCATTCCCATAATTCTTTCTCTTTCTTACCCAGAAAAAAGAAATATGGGGAAAATTATATCTATATCGTTACATTACGAATTTGGCAACTACATGAAGGAAATTTGGTCTAACATCCAACTTTGCGAATTTATATCAAATTTTAGACGAAATCCATTATAGAGATTTGATCACCGTATTAGAAAACATAGTTCAAATTTATGAATGAATCTGTAACAAGCAAATATTAAGAAAAATATGTAAATTAAAGTGAATATATTTGTATCAGTCAAATCAATAATTGTTAAAATGATAAATAAGGTACAAAGAACAAATATATGTATATAATAAATGCAATTTAGTTGAGCCTTTAAATAAATTCTTTTTCAGAAACTCACCAATTCAAATATAAAAACATTCTTACGGTAACTTCTGAATTGTGTGAGGGAGATTTTTTAAAACTTTTTAACCAAATTTCTGAAGGTTTTATTACTATAACTTTAACTGTCTGACGTCGATTTCTGTATCGTGTGAAAATCACAAGTCACCAAAAAGTATCGAGCCAATTCCTTTTGGGGGAAATTCTTGCTGCGAAAATATAAAAGGTAGTGTGCGCTCCAATGGCATCTTTTTGTCCTTGCCTTTACAATCACGGACAAACAATATAGCTTCAAAACTATCATTAAAATAGAATTTTATTTGGTTAACTATCTATTATAAAGAATAATAAAAGGTGCGATGCAACGGACAATTATCCACTCCAACATTTACCTCAATACATTGCAAATATATGTGCACATATTATTGTAATAATTTACATATAATATTATCTAAATATATGAAATTTCTTTACTTGAATAATACATTTCTTATATTATAATCTGAAAAACATATTTTAAAATCAATTAAATACGCTCGTACCCAAAATTTGAGCATAATTCATAAAATGGGAGGGAAAATGCGAATAAACGTTGATGAACTTGTGGCGAGTCAACTGTTGAAGATGAAAATTTGCTTTTATTCAAAATATTTTGGTTGACGCATGCGCATTTCGGAAAGGAGATAATCCACTATTTCGCATATGGAGTTCATACAGATTTAGGGCAATTAATCTGCGAAGGAATCTTGTTAAAAATTAAACAGAACGAATGATGGCACAAAGACCACAACTGGATAGGTCTTCGATTAAGTCGAATCTTTGGAATCCGGATGATCACAAAACGAAGACAGAAATAGAAATTCTTCAAAGTGATGGAAATGTTAACTGACAACCAGAATCACGTCGACCAAGAGTCACAACTGTTTATCAAGACAATCTGGCAATAACTGTGTGATGTCAGAGGGACAGTTGTGCCAGAGAGCAGGATTCGGTGCTCACATTCGTAACAGAAGAGTTTTCAAATAAAATTTTTTACTGGAAACTAAGTTGTGTTGGTTCCTAAGCCAGATGACCAATTGTTTGCATTTTTCTTGTATCTACATCTATACGCTCGTTTAAACACGAATTTAGAACAATTTTGCTGGAGTTTGGGAAGCCAATATGATGTGCAATTGCGAATGTCTCTTTAGTTTGGACATTGATTTTCATCGATTAACGGTATGTCGAAAACTTAGAATTCGTTTTTACAAGGGAACTGTGATGACAAAACAATGTTTTCCGCCAATGGAATGCCTGTGTAGGCATCATGTTGGTGGATGAAAAGATGTATATATCTCCAAGAATGAATCTGTGACAGCTAAAATCTAAAGAGATGGAGTTCTCAAGCCTTATTCTATTTCTATGTGCTGTCCATCCTTCATATTTATGGATGATAGCGCACTTTATCACCATGAGAGCCTAATTGACATCTTCTCTGAAACGGAAAATATCCAATGCATGCCTTGGCCTTATCACTCGCCTTATCTAAATACTATCGAGAATGGGTTGGGATGTGCTTGGAAGAAAATTGGCAGTCTTTCCACCTTCACAAACCTTTGTTTCACAAATGAAAAGTCCTCATTGTGACGCTGTATTCATCCATAATATCACAACAAATTTGGAAAATAGTTGTAAAGGGCACGCCTGGCTGTAAAAGGTGACCATATATCTCATAAACGTGCAGTATCATTTTTTTTTCGTTTAATTTGTTTTTTACTTAAGTGTGAATGCCTTTGGTTACTTCGAAAACTAAGAGTGAATGCCGTCATTCTTCCGCATTGTTTTCTTATTTAATATTCATTTTATACCTACAACCGTGTTTCCAACCATTCCGACCTACGATTTTCGTCATCATTCACATAATTACTATTTATGTTTAATTTTGGATATCAATCAATGCATTTTTTTAAAAAAAAATGTTAAATAAAATACATATAATAAATAATACATATATAATCTTATTTTACTAATCGAACTATGAAATATGTTATTGTATTTTTAATAATAAATATATGGAATAGAAAAAAAATGATAATACTTATATGTTTCCTTTGTGAAAATTTGGCATCTCTTTTGTACAACCAAATTTTTATTGCAAGGGATATCTTGCATGCAGTGATTGATTACAAAACTAAGATGGATGTCTGAAACAACGAATCTCATCGGAGACTTATTTCCTTTCAAACAATTCGACAATAAAAGAGTGGCAACAACTGCTTTTAAACTGATAAATATAACTAAACATATCGCAATTTTTTAGTGTTTTCAAACTTGTAAAGCAGCAACACTGTGAAGAGATTGAAGTACACGGGTCTGCATCGGAGGGTTCAACCACATCTCAGTGAATAAACATGGCTTGCAGTTTATGCAAGAGAAAAAATTATTTGTAAAATTTTGGTATTCCAACTTTACTAATTTTTTCCTTAAAATTTGAACGGTTTAAACAAATAATAATTCTATGTGTACATAGAATCGAAGAAAACAAAGATATTTTTTCATCCAAAAATTAAGAACACTTTAAATTAATTTCAAATCAAGCGTATGATTTTTGTTACATTCTGTTATACTTTTGGGTTGTGGAGATGCATGAGGTCTAGTAAAATTGTGATATTAAGAAACTTGTATATTTTTTATATGTTAAAACCGAAATATTTTGAATAATTATTGACGTGCAAAATTATTTAAAATACTTTATGAATAAAATTACACTTTATGGAGATTAAAAAAATTAATTTAAATTTAGTTTTTGATTTTCAAAGAGAAGAAAGGCATTCAGAACATAAATTAAATTCTTGCTCCCATGTAAGCAGTGGAACAGATGGCAGTAAGCAGTGGAACATACAACTCGACAGTTTAAAAATATTATTCAAAATTTGAAAAATATTGCATAGTTAAATAATATAAAACACCTAAGGTAAAGTTAGAAAAATTTTCCAATATTTTAAAATTGTTGAACTCGCAGTTACAACAAAGAAATAAAATATCAAAAAGGTCACAATAAACGTACTTTTACTCTGATTTTTTTTTCAAACTTTTACAAGGTCAAATCTGTTCATAAATTATAAGAATTTTTAAAATTCAAAGCTGAAATTTAACTTATGTAATTGATGAATTTTCCATCATAAAAGGACAGAAAGTTATTTAAGTGCATGATATCAGATTTTGTTGAATTTCGAAATAAAATCAGTGTCACCTTTCAGTATATAATAAATTATCAAAGTACCTGAAATAATTGAAAGCAGAAGATGTGATGCACACATGAAATATCAAGTTGGCAAGCCAAAAATCACGGTTTTATTTATTTATTTAATTGTAACAAGAAAAATTTCTGTTTCTTTATTTCATAGTTAAGATTTTCAGCTCTTTTGGGGAAGATTGTTCAATTATTAATTATATATATATATATATATATACCAGAATTCTCATTATTTTTTATTACAATATTAATAATGTGGCATATATGTTAAATCCATTAGAAATATTAAGTAACGACAATTTAATTCAGTGAAATTATATCAATGAAATTCACCATTCTGAATATGACTAAAGTTTGTTGTTTGGCTTGTCTGCCATAGCTCTGAATGTAGCTGGGTTGGTTATAAATTAATAACTTATACCTTATATATTTTCTTTAAAAGTTAATAGTTTGTTTCCTCTTGAAAAAAATTGCAAGGATGTTGTATTGCTGATGAATCTATATCTTCTATTAGTATAAGTCTATTATGTAGATATTTTCAATTGAATACCATCTACCTAATCAATTTATGACCTCAGAATCTGTGATTCATTTCTATATACAGTGTCTTATGTATCCTATATGTGAATATAATGATGAAAATAAAATGCAGTTTTAAGTAAAAATAAGTAATGACTATTTAATTTGCTTTAATAAAGGATAAAAAAATGAAATTTATTTATTTTAATTACAATTATTTTCATGTAACTAAATCACTTATTTGGACATAAACACTGGAATATTAACATGCATTTAAAATCAAAATCAATACCTTGATGTAAAATCGAGAATAATAATTTTACTCCAAATGTAAACTTATAAATTAAACTAAACCAATTATAAAAAGCTTCTTACTTCTCATCCTCAAATACTATCAAGATATATTTTCGAATAACACTGAAAGATTGTTGTTGACAATTCTTAAATATATATATATATATATATATATATATTAAATATGCTAATTCAAACAGATAGTGATGGATTGATAAAATCTGGTAATACTGACAGTATACTAAAATTATAGCTTTACATCAAAATATTATATGAAGTGAAGAAGGTTGTTTTAAAATGTATACAAAATTCTTCTCGTTATACAAAGCTAAGCATAAAATATACATTGTGGAAGTATAAAATAAGGTTTAAGAGCGAACAAAACGGATTATTTTAAAATTTAAAAATTATGCCTCTGCAAATAAGCAGAAGATGGGGCTCTCATAATGTATAAGAAAAATTAGTATCAAAGTAGAGAATGAATATAAATGATTCGTGTTTAATAATGAAATAATCAAAACTGAGAAAAATCTAAAGTTACTGAAACTAATTTAATTCTGTTTCTATGGGAAATTCAAAGTTTCCTTTAACTTTTTTATTCAGAATCATTTATTTTAATTATTCCTTGGAATTTCATTTTTCTTTGTTTAACATGCTGACTGCATTATCATCAGTTTGGATAAATTCATAGATTCAGATGGATGAACCTGTGGTGAACCTGCTTTCATCAAGATGACGTCACAGTTTAAGTTGCGTGATCCCGTAAGCGATTTATTTTACATGCACGAGATTTTATTCTGCTGCATTTTATTATACTGCAACTGTATCTTTTTTTTTTCTTCTTAATGTTTCTGTTAAATAAAGATGTTAATTTTTTTTATGCCTTCATTGAATTAAATATTATAAACAGCATCCACAAACCAAACCATTATGATAAATTAAATGCTCTAGAATCAATGACTTAACATTAGCAACGGAAATTAACAATGAAGAATTTAGTAAAAGGGAGTTTGAAATTACTGTAGAATTAAAAATTCAAAAATTTTAATAAATCTTAAGAAGAAATTGCTGTGTGGTCTGATACTCTTCGTAACCATATTATCGAATATAAATGAGGAACTTCTTTCATTGAATGAATATTGAACACTCACTATTATTTACTACAAACTTGAAAATGTTGTGTCAAGCACTTAGTTTACATTCATAATAATTTTTTTTAAAAAAAATTTCATTTTAAAGAAAAATATGCTTCTTTAAAACAAGAAAATAAGTCTATTTTCATATTACATTCTCATGCATGTTTATATTTAATAATCTATTGTGGCTAAAGACCTTTAAAATTAATAATAACTGGGTAAAGTTTTCAAAAATACTGCTATCACAAGAAGACATAACTTTTTATTTAGAATATATATATATATATATGTGTGTGTGTGTGCGTGTGTGTGTTTGCAATTGCTGTTTCCAAGTTTACTGTGGAAGTTTAATCACTTTACATTTAGAATTTTTTAAATCATTCTTCTCTATTTTATTTTAATACAATTAAGGAAATTTTAATATTAATTTTAAAAGTTTAATTAGTATTAAAATTTGCTTTCATAAGTCTACCATTGAATATCATCTTTATGAAGAAGTAAATTAATATATATTTTTACTTATTAAAAAAATTCTGTTTTGTAACACAATATTCTGATGATGAACTTGAATTCATAAACAAAAATTTAGAGTATTCATCTTTCAAATGAAAAAACAATTCTGCATATTCTAATTTTGAAAACTCAAGAGAAATAATCTGGCATATTTTTAAAAATTCCATGCATGTTTAGTTAAATGTCAAAAATAATACTAACCGCAAAAAATATCCATGAATATCAGCAATAAAGAACAAAAGCAGATTAAATCTATACATAAAAAATGTAATTTATTTAATTTACAAAATATAAACATCAATAATAAGTGAAAACACTTATTTATAATATAATACATAATGTTCATAAAATGTGATTTTCTGCTAACTGGAATGATCAGGAAAATTAATAGAATGATTCAATAAATTAAATTTTTAAATTCATAAATCAAATTTAATAACTACTTGTATTTTTATCATCAATAACAGAAAATTACTACTTTTACCATACAAAATTCTTCTTTTTAACCTTTTTAAGGATTGTAACTAATATATTAAGAAATGATCATTGAATCAAATCCCATCGAAAATGACGGTAAAAACAAATGACTGAAATCATTCATAAGGCTAATAATAATAAATCACACTATTGAAATATTGTGAAAGTAAAAGTATTTGCATTTTGCTAAAGTAGCTAAATGTTTATCCCCAAGTGCATTTAGTACTTGTATTTACACTATTTGTATTTGTTGTACATTTATCACTATCAAAGAATTTTCAGAACTTTCAAATAGTATGACAGAAAAAAAATGAAAAGCTTATTTGATCAAACTGAAAAGAATAGCTAAACTCAGAAATGCATCATATAAATGGAATGCCACATATTATAATGGAAAGACAAAATAAACAATCACAAATAAACAAAGAAGAATAAGAAATTGTATGTATTTTCACAAACAAAGTATGTGTATCCATCTTCATAGCAAAGACACAATGTGTAATAACGAATAATTCCGTAAAATACATTTGAAAATTCAAACACTGAATCTGAATTTGAAAAAATTCTGAATCTCATTAAAAGAGAATTTAAACCACAGTCTAATTTAAAAATATTTTTTTAATTCCATTTTTCACTTCAGTTTCCATTATTATTTTAAAACCAAACTTAACATCAGCTTTTAAATCAGTTAAAATTACTTTTGAAAATTAGCAAGTACACTATTCTTTATTTTTATTTAACCCTAATTTAATTTTATTAAAATTGATATTGAATTATATTTTTTTTTCATTTATTCAAATTGATTAATTTGTTTTATAAATTAGTTACCAACATACTAATAAAATCATGACCACAAAGAATTAAAAGGGGTTAATATTTTATGTAAAATGATTTAAATAAAATCTTTATTTTTTCAATAATGTTTATTTATTTTATAAAATTAAAAAGTGGTAAAAGGTTTCACATTTCTAATTTTTCTTTTCATATGAAACTCTCTCTATATCTTTCTCTAGATATATAGGTAGATAGATAGATATCAATATCATAATATAAAACAACAGAATTATGTGAAAGAGTTCATTTCAAAATAAAAATTAAGATATCTTACATAATTAGCTCAATGAATTGAAAAAAAAATATCATGCAAAAATAAAACAAGACATTTAAATGAATCAAATTTTATATTAATAAACTACATATTAGCTTTCTATTTAGCTTCATAGTGCATCTCAAAAAATCTATTTTTGTACTTAGCCATATTTTTTCAATAATATTAAGAGACTCCATTAAACATAGCAAAATAAACTATATTAAGTTTTTTACTTTAATGAAAGAGAGTGCAGCAGCTTGAATTTTTTGAACTTAAGAGCAAAATAGCCTCATTAATTCCAGAAGACATTAATTCATCATATGATGCAACAGTTAAAGCTACTTCAGTTGTATTTCTGTTTACCATTTCTGAAATTGATGTAAATGCACCCACAACTAGTCCAAACAGTCCAAGACCACATAGAAACATGTCAAAAGCTATGAGTGCTTTTTTATACCCTATAAAAAATAAATAGAAATTAATGACATATTTTTGATTAAAGCATATAAGAATAATAATACATAATAATAAAAAAATACTAAGCCTTTTGATACATAAATATTCTAAAGGAAAGACTTATGAATTAATAAATTTGAGAGGAAACCTACTATAAAAAACTTCGATTTTTTTTTAATTAATTGGGTTTGCTTAGCACTATTCTGACAAATTTGGTAAACTGTAATTGAAAGAAGTACCATATAAAATCATTTTTATACTAATTATTTGCATAATTTTATATTAATATTTTTAAATAATTATTAATGTTACATTTTCATTTATTTTAAAAAATAAAAGTGATTAAATTTGTAAATGTCAGCTTCATGATATTTAAAATCATAAGATATTTAATTAAATCTATTTTTTAAAGATTTACATAGTTTTAAATCATGATCCATTTGTCTAGGCCATTTGCCTAGGCCTAAGAATGATAAAGTAATGAATCTTAATCACCTAAGAATGATGAAGCAATGAAAATGACTTGAATTTCAAGGCAACATTATAATCTATTATTGGAAATTTGGTTTTAAGAAATCAAAGCTTAGTATGATTATTAAATTGATATCATTAAAATACATTTTTTTAAAAAAATGTTGAAACTGTATAAAATACATTCTTTATAAATATTTTGAAATGTTATCACAGAAAAATACATGAATTCAACTAAGTTTTTATTTGATCAAAATTCTAATTAAAATTTAAAAAAATGCTTTGAAGTGTACATTTACACCCTCTGAAGTATATATATATGCCAAATATGATAGCTGTAGATCAAAGAGTCTGGCCTGTAGAGCACTACCACACACACTTACATATTTATCTTTAACAGTAATAGAGATATATATACAATCAATATCAATGAATTAATGAATTCAATTAATGTGGCTAAAACTTTTAGGTCCAACATTTACTAATAGTGTACATTTTAGATGCTGAAAATTTGTTGATAAAATTGCTAGCATCATCTAATGAGATGAAGCAACTAGTAGGTCACTGTATTTACATCTGCAATTAAGAATTAAAGAAAATTGTGACATGTTAGCAGATGAGACAAAATAATAATAATAATAGTAATCTTGAAAAACACTGTCTATAAATTACTGTTTTCAGACTAATTTTAGTATTTTTCCTGCTTTCCATTGCAGAAAATAAAAAATGAAGAATCTTTAAATACTTAAAAACCTTATCAAGAAAGTTACTTACTAATATCATCATATTTTAAAATTGTGACAATATGAATTAAAGGTGGAAGAATAAGAGCCAAACAACTACTGGCAACCGAACCAACAAATGAAATGACTAAATCTAACATGGGCACTCCAACTGCAACGCCAACTAAAGGAAAAAGATATGAATAAGTACAATCATGATAATGAAATAATTAATATTTTAAAATAGAAGAATACTTTCTAAATATTATATAGCTTTAATTACTCTTTAGATATTTAAATAAGCCATTTTAAAAAGTATTTAAAAAGCGTCTTTAATAAGCTGAATAGTTAACACAATTATTCGTATAATTTAATAATAGGATTCAGTAGTGTAAGTTTTGTCAGCAGGTATTTGGATTAAAATTATCCATACTATTCAAAATTATTAATATTATATTAATATTATCCAAATTATTTAATATTAGATTGAAAAAACTATTTAGCTCATTGTTACAAAAGAAATAGCAGAAATTTTTGATTTTCTTTCTTATATTATGAATCTTTTGATTATTCATTGGGAAAGAATGTTCATAATAATAGGTTTTCAATAACAATTGTATTTCAGGATAAATTAATTGAATTTCTATTTATTTCATTTAACATCAAAAGCAATTCATGAAATTTTTTAGATATGTATTATAGAATGTCCTCTTCTGTTAGTATTACATTAATAAAAAGTAAAACATATTTTTATTAATTTCAATGTTGTTTTTTAAATACAAAAAAAAAAAAAAAAAAACCTCAAAATTTATGAAGGAAATATTGACAATGTAGATGTTATCAATCATAAGCAATTTTCATAATGATATATAACTTTAATATAAAATGATATGATATTGAAGAGAAAGTTCTTGCATTATTATGCATAAAGTTTCATAATGAAGTACAGAATAAGAGAAATACTTTGTGCATTTGAATAAAGTTCAAAGCTAAAATTTTCTTTGTAAAATTCACTTCTAGTTATAAAATGTCAAAAAACGAAAAAAGAAGCTATAGAAAAGGTTTAAAATCTTACATTGACACAATATTCCTATTGAAGTTATATATTTACTTACAAATGAAGCATATTAATATGTTTATATATTAATATACTTTAAGAAGTTATATATTTTGGAAGTTATATATATATTTTACACATTATTATTAAATCAAAATGCATGAGGTAAAATAAATTGAAAATAATTTTTTAAAAGCAACTTTTCAACAGATATTTATTTATTTTGATAACAAAAAAATATAATGCACAGCAGGTATTAATCACAATTAAATGTTACAACAATTAATATAACCAATATCAAATGTGAACTCCCACAATTGTGATACTTATTTTATCATATGACAGTTTAATAACTTTTAATTACCTATAACAAATTTCACTAAAACATGCAGCACATTCTATAGAAATATATGCATTTCAAATAAAATTACTTACATGTAATGCACACAAGAAATGTTCTTATAATCCAATCTATGGTAAGCTCACCACATCTATTACATCCATCAGAGACTAATTTCTTTTTCAAGTATGGCAATATAAATGTAAATGGTACATACATCTGTAAAGGATATGATAAAAAGATGGCCAAGGCAAACAACAATCTAATTACTTCACTGAAGCTAAAGAAACAAATGTAAAAAATGAAGTGAAAAAATTATATATTTTTAAAAAATTAATCACAATAATAAGTAAATTTTTTGCAAAAATAGCATTTCTGAATCTAAAATGTCAAAAACATTCAAATAATTTAATGAAAATATTGAAGCATAATTATTTCAACCCTAATGATTCAACATAACTGAAATAAATATTTTTCACACAATATCAATCAATTTTTGTTGTGTTATAATTTAATAATTATATAAAGGATATGGAAGAAAAGATAATATGAATGATGATATTTTAGTTGCATACACAGTAAAGGCAAGCTTATTTATTTATATTATATATATTTGGAGCCATTTTAAAACTATTAATCAATCTTTATGATTAATTTTAAGACATGAGGTTCACAAAAATCTTTATTAATTACAGATTATTAAAATGAAAAAAAAATACATGTTTAAATATTTATTGCTATTTTGTAAAATAAACTGCACCAATTTCCATAAATGGGGCAACAGACTAATAAGAAGCAATCATTAGATGTGAAGATAAAAAAATTTTTGAATGTAAATTTTTTCAGAAAAGATATGATTAAAATAAAAGAGACATACAAATGTTAGATATTTTGTGCATAATTTGTGGGATTAATATTGCCTTCAATAAATTTTACATGTTTTAATTTTGTAACCATATTAGTATTTCTATCTTTGTCTACTTAAACAAATTAAAATATCTACATGCTAAAGGTATTTGGATACAAGATAAGGTAAAAAGCTAAGACAAATATTTGAAAATTTTTAACACATTTCATAAAATTCTGAGGTTAAAGATCTCATATGACTTATTCTTATGAATATCATCTGGATAGTTATAAAAAAGGAAACATTGCCAGTTTATAATGACTTGAAATCCATATGGTTTACCAATTTAACTGAAAATTAAACCCTTTGGGAAAATTAAGGTTTTCTAACAAACAAATTTATTTTTGTTTGTAAAATTATTTTTAAAAAATGATGCTCTTTCATACAAAAAAATATATTTCAGGTGTACATCAATTACTTTAAATAAATCAATGTGATTAAAGAGTAAAGACAGCAATGATTAATTCTCTAAATATAAAATGAGAAAAAAATGGAAAAAAAAGTAAAGCATTTCAAGATAAAATAGTTTATTCTTATTTAAGACATAATTCTAAAATATGTCATTATGTATTAATATATTTCAAAAAAATTATTTAATCCTCTAAAGGTTACTATGTTTTGTTTTTAAAAAAAATATGTGACTGAATTTTACCACCAGAAAATAATATATTTTGCACATAAAGTATTTTTACAGATCTGAGTTTTTCACAAATGATTTCAAATGTGAATAAATATGATGATAGGGTAATGATAGGGAATAGAAATATTTTTTTTCTTTCAGTACAGTACTTGGAAACACACTTTTCTTCTTAAATGTTTTTATATTCCATTATATGTATTTTTTGTTTGTTTTTCCTTGGCATGACAAGATTCGTTTATCTCACTTTTTTGTAGCTATAATAACTGGTAAAATAGCATTTGTAAGGAGATTTTGTTTTGAATACATTTATTAAATATTAAAGATTTTCTTTGTCAAACATCACTCCAAAATTCACTTTTTTTAAAAATGAAACTAAAAGTAATTTTACTGTCAAAACATGAATCATTTTAAAAAGTTATATTTTTGTGAAAAAAAAAATCTGAAAGAAGGTGGGACACATGCTTTTGTGTCCTTCAAAATGGTATTATTAATATTCTTTTACAAATAATCAAAATTATCTGATTATGGTTGTATTTTGATTATATGAATAAAATATAGTTAAGAATAATATAAACAGAATTATGATCATTCAAATAAATAGATAAGAAAACTTCTAAATTAAGAACTTACCATCCTACTGGAAGGTTAAATGTAATGCTAGGCTTTACATCAGCACCATATTTAATATAACCACAAATACCAATCAGAAGATACAAGACTACAACAATTGCCATACCTATGTTCACAATTTTTCTGAAACTCTTTTTTCTTTTCATTTCATTTTCCAATGGTAAAACCTGTCACAAAACAAGAAAATAGAGACCAACATTATAACATCTACATGCATTTTTTTTTTGATATTATAAATGTATTTAAAGCACAATTATCAGCTAATTGACATTGATGTATATTTGAATAAATTGATTATTCTACATCAATGCAAGTTTTATTAGCTAGGTAGCAATCCTCTACAAACTTGGTGATAATTTTAAAAAGAAACAAAAATTCATCTCTTTTTTAATCTCATTTTTTTAAAATTAATACTTCTTCTGATAATTAAAGAATGACAGTAAACCCTTTTCTTAAATCAAATTAATAGATATTCCTAAACTTCTAGGGCAACAATATTCCAATTAAAAAAATGGAAGGAGATAATCAATCTATGTATATTAGTAATTAGAAATAAAAAAATTTTTAGCATATCCTCAAAATTAGAATTAATTATCAAATATTAAAGCAAGAGATTTTCTTCCATTGCTGAAAGCTTAAATACAAGATTCAGTTAATTATCTCTGCAATTTATAAAAGGTATTAAAAAGTATAGTTACAATATTGCAAAAATTTGAAAATCAATGAATTGCACATTTATGTTTTTAATAGATGTAAGACATCTGCACTAGCCTTCATTAGAAAGATCATATAATCTCTGAACTGAATATATAAATAACATGTGTTCATGTCTAACAATCATGGACATAAAGTTGTACCTAACTGATTGAATTGAAATTAAATATAACCTCTATCCCCAGTGAATCAGCTGGTGGCAAAAGCAACTAATTTGAAATAAAAATATTGCACATTAAAATAAATTTGAAGTCTAGTATAACAAAATACAAAGTTTTAGATAGTTTAAAATTTTTGCTTGGAATTGATAAAAATTACAATTCAAACTAACTGCTTCATAATTCTTACTTGTGTGCATCTAATTTATAATAGAGCAAAGTGAAGAGGATTGATTAATCCATAATGTTATTTGCCATAATCTGATTCCATGTAAAGGTTTGGAAGCAATCACTCTTTGGTTATATCAAAAATATATCTTTATTAGACACACAAAAACATCGCACGCTCTGTCCCCCGGAGCAACTTGGTTCTATTTCTCTGCGCTCCCCGAGAGGCGGGAAACTGAGTCATGCTGTGCGTTCAAGGCCATTTTATGATTAATGGAGATGAAATGCACATCAAACTTTGGCGCACTTTCTCCGAGAGAATTAGAACAATCGCTACAAAAGCAACATCTATAATTTCTAAATGACACTGAAAATTATTCTTGAAAGAAACATGAAATATAAAGTCACATAAAATGTAATTAAACAGAGTTAAAAGATATTAAAAATGTAATATCAAGTCCTATTAAATTTTTAAATATATGGCATAAAATATTATATAAATATGATGTATATATGATAAATAATACAGTATTAAATGTATAATTCCTTGAGATAAAAGATATTTGAATCGATCAAATTTCAAACACACATATAGAATTATAATCATTTAAGAGAAGAACGTACAAAAACTTATTGAATGAAGTAAGGAAGTTTTAATTAATAACCTGAATACAAAAATATATTTAAAGGTTTAATAATATTATTACTAACCACTCCTATGCCTTCAAAGCTAAACATGGCAGTGCCAAAGAACAGTGGCCATTTCCGGACAGGCGCAATGTAAGGTATAATACTATCACTGAAAGGGCCATTAACAAAATACATAAACATCATGAAAAGCCCAACACTTTGCAGACCAACTGCTGTTGTAGAGACACTGGTTAACATATCAAGGTTAGGTATGAAATTCAGAAGAATCATAAATGGCAGTTCAATAGCCATAATGGTGGTAGTATTCAGTGAAGTAAAAACCTTCATATTTAAAGAAACCTGGAAAAATAAGAAACAAAATTTAAGAGAAAACCTCATTATTAAAGGTTTTATTATATTGGTTAGTTATTAAAAGGTTTATTATTACTGAAGATTTGATACATAAAGCATTGGTTCATCTATAGATAAATAAATAATATAACAGATAAATAATATAACTATATTGCTGCATGCAGTACATACACAACAAATGAACTAATGTAATCAGAATACTTGCATACAATTTTTTGTTTTTATTGATACCTGCTCTAAAATGCTAAGTATATTTTTTTCCTATTAAACTAAAAAATAATCAAATAAATGATATATAAAACCTATTAATAAACAAAATTTGAATTGATATCCATTTTTTTATCTATCTATCCTTCTTTCTCAGTTTTTTTTTAAATAGATTTTAAAGTATTTAATAAGTTTGTAGAATTAAAAAGAAATATTTTTCATATGGAATATTTTTTTACTGTATAAAAATTTTTTTAGTCATTTCTAAACAATGTAATTCAATACAAAAAATATGTGGAAGGTTAAATATATGATATATTTTATGAATTTTTAAATGAACAATCATGACAAAACCTTATCAAAACAGAAGGTATTATCTAACAAAGTAATAAAAATATTTTTAAAAATAATAAGAAAAAAGTTTAAACATCTCCTATTTTAAGTACAGCCTGAAGAATTAAGAAAAAATCAGATTTTATCAAATAGTTTTAAAAAATGGAACTTCTCTCACTATGAAAACTTATCATTTTTAAAATATTTATAAAATGCATTAAGAGTTAAAAACTAAAAAAGTGTATTCTGAATTATTAAAATCCAAATATGATAAATTTAAAATAATCAAATGGAAATTGTAGTACCAAATTTTTCACATCAGAAATCAACAAAATTGTTGAGCATATTTTAAAAACAATCTTTTAAGTGCATTTAATCAAATAATCAATAATGCCTAAAAAAATTCTTTATTTTTGCTTGAAACTTTTAAACAGCAATTTCACTCAAACTTCACTTATATTAAATCATTGTATCAATATAATAAACACAAGCAGTTCAATCATTTTGCAAAAACATTTTTAAGTAAAATGATTCATTAGGAGAAAGAATTCAGTAATGATAATTTATGAAGATATTAAGTTTTGTTTTTTTAAAATTATATTTGCATTATCAAACAACAAATATGAAAAGAGTATGAGTAGCATATGTAGGTAAACTTTAGGTTAATACAAACACATGCTTTTAAATTGATAGCTCTTTATTTCATACATGTTCAATATTAAAGCTTCAGTGAATGTAGATAATTATATCATAAAAATATTGCCTCTTGTTTTGAAAAACATAACCCTAATAAGACAATAGATGTGTACACTACAAATTCATTTAATGGTGAATTAATGTCTTCTGATTTATTAATGTATTTTCTCCAAATTTTGAAATGTAGCTAAAGCAAATATGGAATATATTGTCTTATTTTACATTGATTCTTGTGGAGGAGGGGATTGTTTAGCTTCATGAGATTTTACATTGAGAGTAAGATACGGGAATGAAATATGCTTCTTAAACAAGGTTCAACTATATGAGCTATACATAATCAAACACCATAAACATTATATTTCTACCAATAAAATAAGATAAATATGCATATGATTATGTTGGTGTACTTCAAGACAGCATCGAATTTTTGTTCATATATATTTGGAAGACGAAAACGTGCACCTCAGAGCAATTTTAATCAGAATTTCATTTAATTAAAAATTAGACAAAATATAAGTGTTTTTCCATGATAATCCCACCACCACCACCACAAAACATTACTGAAAAGGAATGAATTTTTATTTTTCTTAAAATTATATATATATATATATCCAATAATATTAATTTAATAGTTTTGCACATTTTTCTTGAATTTTGACTATTTTTAAAACTATTCTTCATCTAATTTATAACAATAGATTATATTTTTAACTGAAAACTTAAGCATTTTCTTTGTTTCATCAAATATATAATCAGTTTTTTTTTCCAAAGTTAATTTTGTTCAATATTTGTATATTTCAATATTTCATATTCAATATTTGTATTTTGTTCAATATTTATATAATCAATATTTGTGTAGTTTGCATGATGAATAAGAAAGTGAAATGACATTGCCATGAAAGTTAGATGATATGTGTTAGAATTTTTTTTTTAAATTCTTGCTATAATTCCACAGGATTTTAATCTATTAAGTTATTTCATATATACAAAGAAGATAAGAGATATAAAGCTATTAATTTTATGGTACTTCAATGTCTGTTGCAGTATAAAGGTTTTTTTTTTTTTTTTTGAGGGAATGAATAGTTATACATATGAGATTTAACTGAAAATAAAGAAAACAATAACCCTGATGAAGCACTTGGTTGCCAAGGGACAACTATTTTTTAAAAATATTAAAGACTAGCCGTCTTAGGCGACCAGCAGGTATGCCAGTATTACCGCTCGCTACAATTTTCAATTAAATATTTTAAGTAACTGGACTCTTAAAAGATTCTCAAACAAAACATTTTTAATCTTCAAATTTTGATAGTCATACCAAACTTATACTGTTTAGATCGTTTCGTTCAATTTAGTATATATATTTTGCTAATTTGTTGTCATTTCCGGTAAAACTTCAACTTTAATTTAAAATGTAAATGACGAAATTGCAGTTAATATTAAGATATTTTTTAATAAAACCAAGCGCTTTATTTTATTTATCATCTTTATTGTTATTTATTAATTAGTATTATTACTGAATGTGAGTATTGCAAACAGAATCGCTCGGTATTTAAGTCTTATGTTAACTACAAAATATTTTTCATAATTTATGTAATATTTCAATCAATAATTCAACAAAAATTTCTGAGATTCAGTATAAAATTCAGTTTTTAGTTTTGCTTTCAAAAGGATTCAAATGAAATCAATAATAATATTTTGTTCCTGCCTATAAATATATTTCAAAAATTATGAAGTCTAAATTTAATGCAGTAAGGTATGGTACTCTGAGAAATATTCTGGACACACCAAATTTTAAATAAATGAATGAATGTTTCTATTTTCCACGATCAACTATGACTTATTTATGAAGTTTTAAATGTTAAAAATTTAGAAAAACTCAACATTTTCAAAATCTTAGGCCAATTAATCTTGAGAAACCTGCGCGCTGATTGGCATATTTTCTTTGAAACGATCCATGAAAAATCTAAAATAATCCTTTTTTAATTGAATAGTGATATTCAAATTTTCATAAATAAGTCAGTTTAAGTGATTGGAAACTAACTCTTAAAAGTCAGTGATTTAGTTGATTGGAAATTAACTCTATGACCACCATAAAATCTGTGCTTTCTCTTGAGGTGTATGCATTCTCCTTAATATCCGCTCGAATAAAACATCACATTCAAAAGTACTACATAGAACAAACACATCAAAAGTAAACATAACATTTCAATAGTTGCCAAAAACAAAAGAGAGAAAATGCAATTAATAAGCAGACGATATTTAGAAAAGTACAGATATTTAGACTGGAAAATGAAATTATCTGAAATTAACCACACGCGCAGATGATATTTACAAAAGTAAAAATATTCAAACCTGATAAGGAAAATATATGAGTTATTCCATCAATAGATGCCATAAGTTTGTTTATATCTTTATTATTTTATGAGTCATTAAGCATCAAAATAGGTCCAGGACTAAATAAACACCCTGTATAGAGAGTGTAAAAGATCATAAAATAATTTTTCTTGAATTTATTTTTTAGAAAAAATAGTATTTCATATTTGTTTCATTTCCTATAGACACGTGACGAAAATTATATTTTTGCAAATTTCATTTCCAAAAAGATTTAATTTATTTTCAGTTAGAGCTTTAATCAATGTGATGGCAACACTTTGAAAAAAGCTATTTTTTTCTCATGAATGCGAAACGTGCTTAATCCTCATTTTTATTTTTGACGAAAAAAATTATTGAAAAACATAGTTAAAATATTTATTTAAAAATTCATTAAAAATAGAAATTTAATTTTAAGATTAAAACAGTAGTATCATTTAAAAGATAAATTTTTTATCTTTAACTTCATGTAAAAATCTTTTTTGTGCGGTAAAATTTTCGGAAGTTATGGCAGAAACACGCCAAAATTTCGCCTAATTTTTAAATAAATACAATTTTAATTGAAAATTCGAAAAAATAACCCCCAGGTGTACATTCCCGGCCTCCAAGGTATACACGTGCCAAATTTGGTAGCTGTAGGTTGAATGGTCTGGCCTGTAGAGCGCCAACATACACATAAACACACACACACATTGAGCTTTATTATAAGTATAGATGAATGTGTGTACATGCAGGCTGGTACTCTAGAGGCTAGACTGTTTGTTCTGCAGCTACAAAATATAGCAAATTTTGGAATTTTAATTAATTAAAAGTTAGTCAAAATTTTAGCATTTTTCTGAAATAGTTTTCAAATAATTATTACACATTTTAGGAGTTAGAAAAATGTCTTTTTAATGATACCAATTAAATATTCATGTTAATTTTTCCTATATTTTGAAAAATTTTTAAAAATATATTTTTTTACTAATTTTCAAAAGCAGATCACAATTTTAATCTGAAATTAAAACTGTTTTCAGTGTTTCATCAAATATTTCATTACACAATTTGCTTCCATTGCAGAAAGCTAAATATTTTGTTTAATGCAGTTTACAAGGCAAATAAAAACATGAAATTAGTATATTTCAAAATTTAGGGGAAAGAATAACCATACATTTAAGCTTTTAACAGTGATATGCTGTCATGGGACTGGTCTCATTAGAATGGTTCATGTAAACAATAAACAAAGCATAATATAATTATAGTATCACGGATTCAATGTCAATCTATTTGGCGAAATCCTGGATATGGAATTATATCTAAAAAATTTATATGAAATCAAATATAGAAGCAACTAGTATATATTATGATTAAATATTAATCTCCATCAGTTAAACAATCAGTGTGGATATAAGTTGACAAAATAAAATTAAATTGACTAGAAGTTTTTTAAAAAAAAATGCTTTAAAAGCTATGATAACTGTACTATTTCATAACAAAATGAACTTCAGCAATTATTTTATAGACACTGTCTAGTTATTGCTTAAAAGTTTATTTTCCATCAGAATCCACGAAATATCTTTTTTTAATCTTTTCATTATAAACCAAAACTAAAAAGATCCTTAATATCAGAATATATTTGAAAAAAATTAAAAGATATAAATTAATTAATAGTTCAAATCACACATCATAAATGTTACTTCAAAGAAAAAGCAGAAATTAAAAACATAAAACAGAAGGAAACTATTTTTACCTCATGTAAACTTTGTCCAACAAAAAGGAAATAAACACAACAAAATCCAAATTGTGTTAATACCAATAAGAGATTAACAGCAAATCTTTGGGAAAAAAATTAATTAATAGTGAATTTAGTAGTTGATGGCAAGTAGGCAAAAATGAACCAAATATATATATATATATATATATATATATATATATATATACAAAACAACAGCTTAATGTAAAATAGTCATTTAAATAAAGAGAAACAAAAAATTGTAGTGGAGGGCCATATTTAAATTGCACATACTACAAGTAAAAGAAGGGATACAAATAAAAAATTCTTAAAAAAAGTATTAAATCTTAAACACAATTTTTTTTTCCTTCAAAAAATTGAATTTGAAAAATTACAGAAGGCAATTAATAACAACTATATTTCAAATCTTTTACCAGTTTAAGTAAAAAATTCTTAAAACAGCTGAACTAAGACTATTTTCAAGATAAGAAAATTTTGAATTAAACAAAGGAAAAGATATTTAAACTATTTAATTTGGCATAATTTATGCATAAAGTGTTTCATACAAGAACAAAATCCAATAACTTACCTCATAAAAGAAGCCCATGAGCGGAAATATTGTGGGCCATGACGGAATGCTTCAAATGCAGTGTTAGCATAATCCAGAGATCTTAGGAGGAAAATGTAATAATAAGAAAGCAGAAATAATTTAATAAATATACATTAAATTGTACAAAATAATAACATACATATTGCAAATAAACTCTGAAAGTTTTAAAACATGTCATTATCCATTGAGTGCAAATTATATTTATTTGCAAATAAAACAGTGAAAAAAAAATATGAAAAGACAAATCAAAATAAATTAAATTTTCTTACAAATTTTCTTCAGAAACTTGATTTGCACTGCCTTGTGTATTGACACTTTGATCATATGTTCTGAAATCAGGAAATAAAAATCTATCAATAATACAAAAAGGTACTGATATAAGGTAAACATAATTACAGGAGAAAATATGAAATATAAAAAATCAGATAATGAATTTTAAAAATATAAAATGGATAAAATGAATAGCATTATATTATAAATATCAGGTAAATTTCCAATTTAAATTTTAAAATAAGTTTCCTTTTTTCCAAAAGACTTGCTCTTAAAATTTAGTAATTTTTCTAGTGCATTTGCTAAAATCATTTTTTTTGTATCATAATAAAATAAGTGAATGGTAAGAAATAAAATAATAATATAAAAAAAGAGAGAAAGGAATTTCTATCTAACATAAATCAAGCTTTCTAAAAAAATTTATTAATTATATTTACTCCTTTCATTACACTTTAATCTTGAACAATCATGCATTAAGTAACCACTGAATTTATATTTTAAAAGTCTGTTTCATTTTATAATTCATATATATTATTAATCAAAAATATATAATTGATTGATTCATAAATCACTGTCATTTCTAGGGCTAATTTAATTATGTATTCTAGGGTGATTTATTTCATAAGATTACAGGAAATCAGATATTGAAATAAATGACTTTTTCTCATGGCAACAATTTCATTTAATGTAGCTGAGACCAGATCAAATTGATTATGATAAAATTAAATCAATTAAGGGAAAAATTATTATTATTAAGGGGAAAATTATTATTATTTGAGAAGCAAAATAATCAATGAAATGTCAATCGAATGTGAAATCAAAATCAATGTGAATGTAAATTGAATCACTTTTTAAAAATATTAATTGAAAAAAACTGATTGAAAATTCTTAAAATGTGAATAATAAGCAAATTAATTAGAAATAGTTTAGGTTAGGAATATTGGAGATTTGTATAATCGGTAAATCACACATATCTTTGGTAAAAATTTGTTAAAAAAATAATTGCAATCAGTGAGGAGGATACATGCCCATTCTCTAACACAAACATACATGTAAATTACATAAATGAACTACAATCAGTTGTCGATTCCATATCAGTTCAAAAAATAATTTATCAATACCAAATAATGTTGATATATTTTTACCACTATAATTTAAGAATTTAAAAAAATCCAAAAAATATAATCAAACAGTTTTTATGTCTCATGTTTTACAATTTAAAAAATATTCACATAAAAATAACTATTATATGTCAACTTTTTATTAAATCTTCAAAGCAGTTTAAAATCATTAATTTGTCCTTAATTTTTATGCCAAACCAAATTACATAAATATTTACAAAAGCATAAATATTAAATATAAAGACAAGAAGGGAAAGGGAAACAATATTATTACAACCAATTGATTTATTTATTTTAATATTTATTGGAAATTTCAAATACTACATCTCATGAAGTTTTTCCTATATTATTTACATGTTTAAATATAAACAGTGAGAGAAATAGTGACAAAGTCTGTTATCCCCAGGATGCAAAAAGGTTACAGTGAGTAGAAATCAAAATACTTGAGGGCTTGAATGAAGATGGTCTCTATTATTTATCTTTGAGTCCTTCTTATATTGTTTCATTTAGAAAAAAAATGAAAAATTATTCTAGAAATTATGGTAAATTCACTAAGTGCCCACTAATAGGTGTTTTTTTAATTTGTTTCTTTGTTGCATCTGAATAACTACAATATATAGGTAACAAATTTGTTTCTTTTGTGTGAAGGGGAAAAAAACCCTGGAAAGCAGTAAGATTTTATAGATGGAATGTAGGTGGTCAGTTTTATCCAGAAGCTTTCGAAGAAGATAACACCTATCAAATGTCAGCAGATAACAAAGATTGAATGACAAGCAGAATATCAGAACTGAGAGTTAATAACAGGAAAATCTTTCTATTAATATCACAATTCATGAATACATTCCCCATATGTGAAGAAATTGAACTAGGGAATAAATTTTATGCTTCCAAAGTAAATTAGAAATAATAAGTGGTGATACAAGTCACAGTAAGGTTTCAGGGAATACTGAAGTCCCTTAAGATGTACTAGTCTAAAGGAAGAACTGTTTTTTAAATCATGACATTAATTTAAAAACATCACTTAAAATGGAATAAATCCACCAACTCAAAGATTTCATGAAACAATGACTGATTTAAATTTCATTACAATAAAAATCCACATTATAAAATGTGTTCAAAACTAATTAAAAAAATTATTATAATTAAAGGAAAATGCATTCATTAAAAAAATGGCATTATTGAAACGCTATTTTTTTTAAACTTTTAACAGTGCAAAAAAATATTTATGTGATAATATGCTTTATTATAATATCAGAAACACTATAAAATTTTGTTATTTTTTAAAATTAAATTTTTAATTAAAATTTTGTTTAATTGGACAGTGAGCCTCTAATACGTAATAAGTAACTTTCTACAAAATTGCTTATTCAATGGTGAAGATTGAGCATTGTGCCAGAGGACTAACCATTATATATATATATATATATATATATATATATATGCATAGCATTGAAAATATATTAATGTTTTTTGAGCTGCAATAAGTTTGTTACATTTCTTATTTCACACTAATTTTACATCTTTTAACATATTGTGTTTTTATTAATCCACAGTCAATCCAATTCTAACCAGCATCCCATTCATCTCTAATGTATTCTCCACCTTCTGCAGTCTAATGACCAATCTGAAATGCATCAGGCATGTTATTTAGAATTTTCATCTCATGGTTTCATACTGATTAGAAATGTGTCCTATCTGAAAAACTATCTGAAATAATTCAGCTTTTTTGGAATAACAATTCCATGCTTCTATATACGATGAGGCTCAATGTTGACAAAAAAAAAAAAAAAAAAAGGCAGTGGAAATAGAGGCCATTAAATATTAACATGAGTTGAAACCTATGGATCTCTTCTCCAAACATTTCCTTTTATCAATTTTATTTCTTGATATATCTGGAGAAAAAATATTTAAATATGTTTTCAATTTATCTTAATCAATGGATGGAGAGATTTTTTTAAAATATTTTTCTAACAGTTCTTGTAAAAATTAAACACTTATAAGAACATTTTTTATTTCAAAATTAAACTTTTAAGATGCTTATTAATGATTTCAAATCCAAGAACAGACATCCTGCAATATAATTACATAATAAATTTAAAAAAATATTACTGATATCCTTGAGATATTTCTGAATTGCTTTCCCTTGGCCAAATGCTCACAACTCTATCAGTTGCCCTAATGGAAAGAAGAAAGAAAAAAAAAATATGTAAAAATTTATTATTAACGACAGGAACTTTGATTTCTTTTTACAGATAAATTTTCTTTTAAATACAAATCATGGAATTGCAATAAAAATATTAGATTACGTATTTGAAACAATTGAAATTATACATAGGAAATTGTTTTTTTTTTGTATATTAAAAGAAAGATGAAAGAATGCAATACATGATATTAAAAAAAATCATCTTCTAATTTATATAAAAAGAAGATTGGGAGTTTGATTACAGAAGTTTGTGTCTTGATATTGGACATTTAAAATCTTAAATAAAACTTATAATTTTTCCTGTTATCAAACTATTTACATCTGCACAACTTTTACACTGGAAAAATTAATTTGTTTGCTTAATTAAGAGTACATGGAAAGGTTCCATTACAAGATTATAAATAAAAAGAGATTGATGTTGATGAAAACTGAATAATTAGAAAAAGACTATATAAAAATTTATCTTCATTTAAGATTAAATATTTGTGAAAAATATGTATTCACTATTTTAGCAAATTCAATAAAACGAGCATTGATCATACTCAGAATAACACTAGTAAAATAAACACAGAGACTACAAACATTATGATCAAAGCAATGACAAACTTTTTTTATATTCCAGTTGTTAAGAAATATCACTTTAATTGATTTAATTCTTACACTCTTAAATTAATATTATTCTATGGTTTCCATAAATATCAAAACCGCTCATTCAAACTGGTAAAACAAACTGCATATAAATGCAAACAATTAAGATACAAACACAGACGATAATTTATCTCATTTATTTGCAAATAATAATAATAGTAGTAATGTAAATATTACAAGTTTTCACCAAGTGAAAATTTTTCTCTTATGAATCAAATGCAATTTTTCAATAAACTGAAAAAAGAAAAAAAAATACGAGACAAAATAGTAATTTTGAAACATACACAACATTTTCTTCTACTCCGGAGGATCCTGGCTGAGTTTGCAATTCTCTTAGTTGCTTTCGTCTAGCTTTTCTGTTAAAAAAATTAAATTCTCACTATAAGAAAAACTATTTTATAATTTGAAATAAGAAAGCAAAAATGACAGTTTCTAGCAACATTTACAGGAAAATCAAAGAAACTTCTCAAATCAGGACAATTGTAAGAAAAGAATCCAAAAATTTAAGAATTTCTGTTGAGATAAAGTAAAATGCACAAAGATAATTTACAAAATTTTCTAATGGAATATAAAAACCAGTGCATACAAAATATATTGAGAAGGTGCAGTAAAAACAAAATCAAAATTTCATAAAGCTATTTGAGATGGTAGGAAACGTAAGCAGAATTAATTACATAGGTATTTTGTAGAAAACCTACACATTCTATAGAATGCCAAATGTGATTTAGGTAAAGTATGAAAGAAAAAATCACAATAAGACTACTATCTAAAAGAAATTCATTCCTCAAAAACATAAATGTTATTCTGAATAATTTTTTTTTAAAGAAAGCATTAAAAAACTTTTATTACAAATATGTACAAGAAAAGTTATACCAATCAAAATTTATGCCTTTCTCATTAAGGAAAACAAAATAAGCTACGAATTTATTTGTACCATAAGAAAGAAATTTTTAATTGCACTTGTTTATTTCTTGCAAAAATATAAAACAAAATAAACTTTATTAAAACACATAAATTAAAAATTATATGATTTTTTTTCTTCTAAAAAATACATTTAATGAATTTCATTCATTCATTCAAGAGTTCCAGGTCAATAGAAACACTCATTAAAACTGCCAAAACATTGCATGAATCACCTTGGCTCTTGTCAACATTAGAAATAGAAACTAGTACACACAGCAGAGTAGCTTCCATGAAAGCAGAGGAAAACTTTTTAAATAATAAATATTTTTTTTGTCTTGCATATCTAGATAGATTTAAGAATTAATTTGATCTTTAATAGCATTTTTAGATTTGAAAACAAGAGTGCACAAACCATCCACTTCATCATTTTTACTAGCATGGCTACAGAAGTTAAATTTTTAAACTACATTTTGTATGCATGTGCATAACTGGCTTCTTTTAAACATAGAAAGAAGTAGTAGAAGTAGAAATCTCTTTGGTAGGCATGTCAACATTATGTAAGTTTAATCCTCCATCAACTATAATCTCATCCATGTTTTTTTTTTTTTTTTTTTTGAACAGGTTCTTTTTATTGTATAAGTTGTTCTTGTTTTATCGTTATAGCATTCAGACATTTTTTTCTTATTTTTTCAGGCTACTTCTCTGTATTTATGCCTTTCAAAACATCTTGGGGTTAGAAAAAAAGTTGCAAAATGTAATTAAAATTTTAGTCAAAAAAGGCTTTATTTAATCTTTTGTTCTCAGAATTATAAGATTTGTGATGCATTTCGTACATTATTAGTTTGACATTTAAAGAATGCCTAGGAAATGTATGAAATATTAATAATTGTTACATATATTGCTGGCTAGTTTTTTTCATTCAATAAAGTGTCTAGGCATTCTATATAAGATGAAAACATATTATGAAAGAAAATGACATATGAATTTATTTTAATTTGCGAGATAAATTGGAAAAGAATTTAAAAAAAATAAGCTATTGTAGCAGAATTGTTCAGAAACAAGAATTTAATAATACAATTTAAAGTAACTTGCATAATTTAAGTAACACTCTATAAAATACTTGATTTTGTCTAATAAATAGACACAAACAATAAAAAATTTCATCACAAAATTCCGTACAGGTATAAATTGTAGCACACAAAGTTAAAGAATTGAAAAAAAAAAAAAAAGTCTTACTCAGCAACAGCCACTTTGCTACAGAACACTAACAACTGCATGCAATATATGCAAAACAATCCTAATAAAATTATGCCTAATATTCCAGCCTGAAAAGAAATGCATATAAATCATTAAAAAAAATCCATGAAAACTGCAAATATTAAACCAGACAGCAACATTATATATTTTTTTTTATTCATTATATATGTCAATTTCAATTTATTCATTATATGTATTTGTATTATAAAAATTTTACCTCCCTGGAAACTTCATTATCCTTCAAAGAAAAATGAATTGTATTTTTTTTAAGCTGTATTATTATTAAATATTTTTTAAATCAAGAATTAGAGTCACTATAAATATAAACTTTTACACTTAACAATATCATTTGTTATATAAAGAAACATAATGCTGGATAAAGCAGGGCAAGAATTTATTATCTTAATCTTAGTCATAAAAAAGTAAAATATCTTAATATAAATAAAAGTCATTGTGACTATGTATAAATATCTATTAGAATTCTACTACTTTAAATGCTTTTTAAGGTTTTTTTAAAGACTACTCTCATTAATTTTAAAGTAATTTAGAATGCAATTATTTGATGTTCCATTAACAAGCAATTTACTTTGTTATAAAAAAAATAGTTTAACATGGAATTTCCATCTAGACATTAATATTATAATTTGCAGTTATAGATAATTAAATAAAAAAATTAAACAAAAATTTTTACATAATTTGACATTCCAAAATTTATTGATTAAGAATTAAATTTCAAAAGATCATAAATATATTCTTCATAACAGCATGCAAAGTATAAAAATTACATTTTTTTTTTCAAGAATCAAAATATATTTTATATTTGAATGTACAAAAAGAAAAATCATTTCCAAAGACTCTTTTTTACATAACATTAAATGCACCAGTTATATTTGGGATTTTTTTTTTTTAATCTTCAGCTTTAGAATGGCACAAAAGGTTTACTAAACTGATAAAGAATTAAAAATGGTATAATCATTTCAGCCAAAGAGAGAAAGGAAATTATTTTAGCACTAGTCATGTTATTTTTACCAGACTATAATACAATGACGTATGATTTACAACCAGGTTTTGAAAATTTTAATGCTTTGAACATAATTTCAACATCCCAAACTTCTAACATTTTTAAAGCCTTAATTACATATATGTATTACTAATATTTAGAAGAATAGTAAAAATTCAGAATTTAGGCGTTAATATATAAAGAAAGTACTGCATGTTTTAACATAAAATGAATGATTATCCTGACATTTTTTTTTATGGTGGGGAAGAAGAAATACTTATATGATTATGTTTTAATAATATAATTGAAAATTGAAATATGATCACTGTCACCACATTTCATAACAAAATTTGGCTTTATGTATAGAGTATTGGAAGTATTATATTACGCAATAGAAATTATCCAGTTTATGATTTTTTTTTTTCATTTTTATTCATCATTCTAAAATAATTTAAAGAATTCTTTTCCCATGAGCAGATAGAGTTAATTTATAAAATAATAAGAATGAAAAAAATAAAAGAATAAATAGAGAAGAAAATACAATGAGTACCTATTAGAAATGAAATAATAAGCATAATATATAAATAATAAATAAACATTTCTGAAGAATATTTTTTTAAAAATACCCTAATTTAAACGAAACATAACAAGAAATATTACACATAAAAGAAATAACACTTAACACATATGATTGTTTTAGCAGTTATCACGAAGTTAGTTATGGAAACAAAGAAAAAAAAATCTATCAACAAAAGATAAGAAAAAAGAAAATTAACATATAATAAAAATATATATTATAAATATACTGTAAGAATTATTTTTTAATTCAAAATGCAACTATAAAGTCTTTTAAATCGGACTTAATTAACTACAATAATAAAAATTAAAAAGAAGATTGCATTCTAATGCTTAAACTTTAATTTTTTTAAAAAGAGAGATAACAGCTATCAATCAAGAAACATTGTCATACATAACCATGCTCAATATATGATATGTATCACAAAACTGTGTTATCATATTAAAAAATAAGTAATCATCTTCAAGTCCAATAATTTCAAAATGATATTTATTTCAACTTTTCTGAAATATAACATTATGATTATACATTTTAATTCTAAATTAAACTTTTTAATATCATATATTTAAAAGTAGCTGATAAATTATTAAACATGTCTATGCTACAACTTCTTCAGATGATATCATAAAACATGAATAGATAAATTCAAGTAATATGTATGCAAATATCTAAGGAAAAAATATCTTTTCCCAACGTGATAAGGTCCTATTGCTGTCAACTGAGAGTTATTTGAAATAAAAATGAACTCACCATTAGACCAAAATTTGATATTGCAATAGGCATTGCCAATATTCCTGTGCCAACATTTCCTTTTATTAGATGAAGAAATGTTCCTATATTCCTAAAGATATACAGATATGTCTCAGAAATTCATGGACAGGTTTTTCAGAATATTGAAAAGTTAGATTTTTTATTATAAATTAAATCCTCAGAAAAGTTTTACAGATACATAATGATTATATTGCATATTTTTTGAAATTACATATTATTTTTAATCAAATGTACTGTAAAAGAGTCAATATTAAAATATTTCCAAACTAAAATAGACTATTTTCTGCTCTGGACTTAAATAATATTTTATACAGAACATTCAAATTTGACTAAATACTAAAATTTATGTAATGGAAATAAACTGTTTAATGAAGAATTAACATATGATACCCCCTACTTTATAAACTATAATATATAATACAAAATATACCAAATAAATGAGGTTTATTTTTGGGAAACCACAATACTTGCAATACTTTTTAATAATAAGAAGCAAGCATACATATAATTTGAGCTCTTTTTATTTTATTTCACATATTGTTGTAGTCTGCAGATTCAATTGCCAAGCAATCGAAATATAGCAATAAGATAGTTGCATTATGTATATTGCAGTATGGCATAATCCAAAGATAGGATTGGGATGTTGTAAGGCAAAAATACCTTTGTTTGCAATCATTATGATGTTGCATATCAAATAAACCTGAATTTTTTGAAAAAATATCTGAATGAATTCAGATTTCATGCAATATAAACAAATATTACCATAAAATATTGCATACCTAGATGATTATGAGAAGCAACATAAAAAAGGATCTTGTACAATAAATTATATAGTTTCATGTTTTGAAAGCTTGGAACAAACATTTTGCCTCAAAGATTAGGAACAAGATCCTATTTCTATAAATATTAATTGCTGTAGTTTCAAAAAGGAGAATACAAAATAATATCTAGAACACTTGTAATGAATGATTCAACTAAATCTAGTTAAAATAAGCAAAACATTTTTAAAAATTGTGAGCTCTGGAAATGGATACTTATATTACATAAAAATTTTATTGTGAAAATGGATCATAAATTAAACGAAATGCTTTACAAGACATGAGCATAAAAGGAAAAAAGGAATGTGCACAATTTTGTAAATGTAGAAAAAAAGATTCACCCTGCTTTTGCTAAAGGAAAATAAAACTTTTTGATATTTCTCCACTAATTCAATATAAACCAAATGAATATCAAATGTAACAAGTACAGCAAAAAAAAAAGAACCTGTTTTGTTTCAATGTATAATTATTGTATTTTAAATATGTATATCCATTTTGCATGAACATTAATACTTGGAAACAACTATCATCAATCTATTGAAAAAGTACTAGCTTTTTCAAGTGATAGATGAGAAAATAGTATTAGAAGCAGTACACAAGAAAAGATGTCTATACAAAGGAATGGATGTAGAAATTAAATATATATTTTACATCATTTTCATACATAATAAATTACATGAATAAAATAAAAGAAAAAATAATAATAATTACGAAGTTTTCTTTTTTTCTTTGGGCCTATTTTCAGATTCTTCATCAACATCTTCTGTTTCAAGATTGGGAAGAGTACCATAATGTGTACTTCCAAGTATCTCTTTACTTCTTACAAGAGGTGTTCTATCTGTTGAATTTCCAACCTTAGAAAATAAAAATAAAAAGATTTTTTAAATTTACTTACATGAAAGAGAGAAAAAGAGATTACTACGTTTATATTAAAATAACATTAAAAAAAAGATAAATTAGAATAGGGAAAAAAATCATAATCAATCATTATAAAATATAATAGTTAATTCCTTCACTCCATTATAGAAAAATGATACATATAGAAATTCTGCCTTTGAATATCGTATTATATTTGCATATAAATAACATTTTATACACGAGGGCAGCAAAATTGCAATAACCACAAATATTCAGGTAAAAACATTATTAGTGTTATTATTGTAGCATTATAGTAAACTCTAATGCTACAAGCAATCTATAATTCACTTATTTTTATTCCTGCTCTGATGTTATGTTGTAATTAACTGCCTTTGTTTAACGCGTTTACTGTTATTGATTTATGTTCAATCTCTACAAGAAGCCCTCAAAGTTTTTAAAATTCTACAGCCACATCGGGGCATAATCTAGTTGTTAGATGATGAAAGTCAGTTACATTTAAATAATATACAAATGATGAAACGCCTTCGACAACTCAGCGGCTTTAGATTCAAGCCCATGAATTCGTTTCATCAAATATATCGCTTAATAAATTTAATGAAGAAACAATTTATGATATTTAGCAAGAAATCTGTTATCGTCCAAGAAAAATTTCACTTCGGAGCTTAATAAATGATCGCAGCGCCATCTTAAATACCTGAAATATAGATCAAATCTGGAATCAAACCTGTTCCGTGTCGATTTGTAATTTTACAAGCATGTAAACACGATAACTTTAAAAAAAAAAAAAAAAAAAAAAAAAAACGCAGTTACTTAAATATATGAAATCTGGTATGCGTTTACGTTACTAAAATTTTAGTTCTGTGTCGAAACGTTCTGTTTAGTTCTGTGTCTGAGAAACAAATTCGATTTTCGGATATCTGTTGCTAATCTAGGAAATAATCACCAAAAAAAATCGCCAATGATTACACAATAAATTCACGTAAATTCTGTAAAAATGCTAACTTAAAGTCAAAGATCAATATTTCTGAACTATTTTTCGTCAATGCCATGTAAAGCATTAATCGTCTTATATAAGGTCCACAATTTTATATGCGTGTGTGTGGAGGGGAGTGCGGATTGGATAATGCCTTTACTAGAGGTATGCGAGAAGGTTTTGGAGAGACCGCACCTGCTAATTTGATATTTGAAGATTGACCATTAAGATTGCATAAGACGGAATCCTAAAATAATATTTTTAGAACAAGATTTTGTTTTTCGATCCGTGAATTCTGATTGATAGGAAAGTTCTTATACACATCTTTCAACGACCCATTTTTTCCCCCAAAAAAAGTGTTTTTTTTAAATAACAAATATTAATATTAGATTTTTACAAAAAATTTCTTTAAGAAAAAGGTGAAATTTTTGAAAAATAATATAAATATTGATATTAAATTTTTACCTTTTTTTATATATAAAACGTGCACTTAAGTAAAATTACAATAAAGGGAAAAAAAAAAAAGGAAATCTCAGCTTGCACTTTTAAAAAATTTACTCCTGATCTATATTAAGCCATTATAAAATTCGACCGATTGCTTTATAGGTCATTTAATTACTAAAACCTTTTTAGTTTAAACTTTTCCTCTCAGATTAAAACTTTTATTTAATCGCGAAAAATCAATGGTTCACCCAATAGAGCTGATATATAAATGGAGGGAGCTAGTCGCTTGTTTCTTGTCTAAAGTGTACACAACATGAGTCACATGACTTCTGAGAAATCTACCTTTTAGAATACCTTTTTTGGCGCCATATCGCAAATTTTGGCATACTCAAAAACTGCCGCTCAACATTTTGCTTCCCGGCATTGGGTTCGGTCGGTTTTCATTTCCGGTTAACATTTCCTAGACAATTTTTACATATACATAAATAAATATATATATATTCATTCTTTGAAAACTGAGAAACTAATTTCGAAAATAATGTTTTCTTTTTTACATCAGTAGCCGAGTTAGTTGATTTAAATTATGTTCAGTTTTTTACTTTGTTTTTGTGCATTAATAAAAAGTGATTATTTTTCTTCTTTAAGTAAACATTTTATTTCTTTTCTTTATCTAAAAACATCTTCTCATTTTACATTACTTGTTCAAATACTTTTATCATTATCTCATACAGATAAAAAAAAAAACTTTTATAAAAGCAGATTATAAAAGTGACCTAAGTCTTTTTTTTTTCTGAATATTTAAAAAATGCATTCGTATTTATATTTAATTATCTTTCTAAAAATTAAATTATAATCCAAGAATTAGGAGAATAAATATTTATTTTTGCATAAAAAATGAAAAAGATATTAATTAAAACTGTTAAATTATTTAGAAATAATTTAGAAAGAAAACAAAAATTACTAGCCCAGCATGGAACCCACGTATCGAGAATGCTACACCAGTGCCTTAACCACTATACTGTTTGAGCGCTCCTTGGGGCTACAAATTATTAGTATATAAGCTAATTTTAAGGTTGGCTATTGAGTTTTCATATTTTCATGAATAAACATTCTGTTATACTACCTTTATACAAAATCTCGTCCCGAACTCAGTTTTAAACATCGTGCTTTCCCATTGTTAGTATCAATTTTAAATATTCAGTATCTCAGCTCTATGGTTCACCCCCACCCCATATCCGGTTACATATCGGGAAGTAGGCTTAGAGGCCTGTTTTAGCTAGCTAAATAAAAAACTTAAATTAAAATTTTAATTAATTTAACCGGTTACGAGGTAGAAAATGTGACCTTGAACCATCTGCAGAAAATACACAGACTATATTTATTTAATACAGTAAATATTTATTTAATAAATATATATAGAGATTCAGCAGAAATATATTGGAATAATATTTATTATTTATACTTAAAAAACTGAATATCGGTAAAGCAAATATTACTCACATGTTCTACATCAGAGGAATTCGTTGTGTTAATACAGGGTTGGAAAGGGAGATTTCCTTCCGTGGCCATCCTACTGTAGCTCGAAAGTGAATGAGTGGGTTTGTGTGGACATGAGCGTTTTTAAAGAAAGGAAGTCATGACGCGAGCCCCAACGGTTTCACTTTAAATTTCTCTCTGATTATGGGCGATTATAAGAAGCAATTCACATCTGATGTAAAGGCAAAGGCACAGGATTAAGCTTATTGGCGACTCCTGGTACTGATTTTTTTTTTTTAGGATTGTCTAAAAACGTTACAAATGTTTACTTGCAAATTTCGTCTTGTAAGCTTATGACATTTTAAAACAGGATAATTTTTGAAACTTTTAAACACACTTTTAATTCCGTTTCCATTAATATTTTGGTTTAACAAATACTGGGGTGTTTGATTTTAATTAGAGAAATAATTAGATTAATTAATGGCTGCTAATAATTAATATGCTGTGAAATCAATAATCCTAAATTTGTACACTTAATTAGTGTACAGAAATATTTATGTTAAATATTTTCGAAATAATTTTGGAATTCAATGAATAAAAAATAAATCTAATTCAGCTTTTTCTAGCCAAATTACTTTGGATATAATTATTATTATTGTATTTGTTCATAACATTCAGAGAATTATTAATTTGCAGAATGATAATTAATTGCATTCTGAATAGTGAAAATTAATAAAATAAGAATGAAAAATACAAGAAATATAACATTTAAGTTTTAATACCAGAAAAATCGATGCATCTTTTCGTTTCTGTTGTATTCTTCTCTTGAACGATTACAGTTTATAATAAAAAAATTATCTTTCTTTTTAAAATCATTTGGAAGTTTTAGAAGCGTGAAACCAGTAGAGAAGGACCCTTTTTCAGTTAATTATTTCATAAAGCAACAGCATAGTAAGAGGAAATTGCGACCGGGGCAGAATATGCATTTTTACCTCCAATTGGCTTTTTCAAAATTGACTCAGAAGGAAAAGTACGTTTTCTAACGTCATTCCCTCGTATTGTATTTTCAAAATGTAACAAAAAACATGTTTTATCTATAAAAATGAGAAGTTCCAAAGTCTAGTTCCTGGGATGCTTTTATATCACCTTGTTCATGTACGCCTCTGCATCTTTAAAGCAAATTGTCAAAAATTCGATCAATCGATGCCAACTTCTATCATTCTGCAAACTATTCAAATCATTTCAAAATTAAACCAGGAGTGATTTTCCCGAAACTACTTAGCATAATTTCTAATGAAGAGTGGATCTTGGGCAAAGCCATGATTACCAAGAGTATTCTAAAATTAAGATTCAGAGTGCCACACAAGGATTTTGTGCTTCATAGTATTATAAAGAAACCCGATACTTCTGTGTTAATCAATAATACAATAAGTTATATCACTGACTCTTCGACTCGCCCGAAGGCACACGGATAAAGAAAACTGAATGACCGGACCGCTGCAACAGTAACAGTGGAGGGAATTGTGGTTGAGTCCTAAGGACCATCACCGGTCACGGTACAACCCTTCCCAAAGGAAGTACGTCCCGACATCGATGTAAGGAGCCAGATCACCCACCTTTTTGTGTACTCTCCAGGGTAGTGAGATACAACCACCTTACCGGAAACATCTCTCGTCTTTTCAAGGTGTCCCCCGGGAGTCAGTAATACAATAAGGGATTTTTGAATTTCACAACTTATAACTGTTTCATTAAAAACATTCTAAGGACTCAGTAAGCTTTCATTAAATACTAAGTACTCACAATTTGTTTGTAACAGATGAAAACCATTCTTGTTTTCTTTTTGTCACTGCATATTTGTATTTAAAAATCAAATATTATTAAAGCATATTAAAAGTGCTGACATAATTCATTTGAAAATAAATGAAAACCGTAATACAAACGGAATTTACAAATTTAGAACATTTTGTGATGGAATTAACAAGAAAACAGATTTTCTTTTCTTTCAGTCAACGTTTTGTCATGAGGTTAGAAAGTGGGACACCGAATTAGATGTTTTCTCCTTTTTGTGACCATCGTTCCACAGTGAAAGATTCGTCTGTAGTTTCACAACAAAATTTTAATCAGGCAAAAAAATTATCCACTCCAGATTAAAAACTATCAGATCTGAAAGAAATCGGATTTTCTCAAGTGATGAAACACCCCAGTTGAATCAGCAACAATTCCAAATACGAGTATATATATATATATATATATATATATATATATATATATAT
>JAPMOR010112177.1:923631-958848 GCA_026543865.1 Argiope aurantia
CATAAGGAGCTGAGTATACAATTTGGTACCCAGCTTTAACATACAGAGTATAGATTGGTATCAAATTTTGAATCAAATCCGTCTATGGATTAAATGGTAGGTAGAAACAATAAGGAGCTGAGTATACAATTTGGTACCCAGTTTTAACATACAGAGCGTAGATTGGTATCAAATTTTGAACCAAATCCGTCTATAGATTAAATGGATTAAATCCAGGGATGGATGGATCTGTCCATGGATCTTTTGGTTTATATATTCGCATGCAAATAAACGCAATAACTTAAAAATATAAGGACTTAGATAAATGAAATTTGGTGAAGAATTTTGTTTCTAGAAAGGAAGTTCTGTGTCAAATTTTAATTTCAATCGATCAAAAAAAGAGTAATCAAAATGCGTATCTTCTATTCATCACCATAATGTAAAGCACAAAGTACTTATGATAGTCTGATAATAAAAAATTAAGGTACGTGGCATTCGTAGTCTTGTCCTATGTATAATATTTTATACAATAGGAATGTGAAGAGTATAGCACCTTTACCAAGAACCATACGAAAAAGATTCAGGGAAACCACTCCCAATAGTTTTTGAATATAGCTTATTCTTGTTGGAGAATTATTATGAATTATTATTGAATTATTCATGGAGTCATTGACTTCATGACTGAAACTGCTTTTAATTTAAATAATGTAAAAAGAATAAAAAAATATTCCTAATATAATATTTTAAAATACTGTATTTATCATTACCGTTTGTTAAATTCTAACAGTTATTAAAATTAGTGTAATTCTATAATATCTAAACAAAGTAAATACTCAGATTAAAAGATTGCTTAGGTTTTTCTTATAACATCTTTCCAACATTTAATATTATAACATTTTTAATACTAATGCTTTTAATATTTTTGGTAACTGCATGATTTCCAGAATGTATTGCGTTTCAAAAATAAATATCAACGCTGTTTACATAAGACAAAAATGATAAATAACAATGGAATCATTATGACTTCATGTCTCTGGCTGCGTGATGAAATTATGTCTCCAGTGACGAGTTAAAAGTGCTTTGAAGTTAAAATGCTGTGATAGGAAACTTTTTACCCAAGAATTTATGTAGGTTAAATGTAACAAATCCTTATGATTTTAAATCTGTTATGATTTAAAATATTGTGCAGAAAAAGTGATGAAGCCATCGAATCCAACTATCCTGAATCTATAGTCGCGGAAAGGCGGCATGGCATATGCTTTGATTATCGGGTAGTGGTGAGGGTCTGACGAATTTAATAAATTCAAAATCAACCACTAAAAGTCAAGTAAAGGATTAAAAAGTGCAAATATTTTTGTATTAATTACTCTTAAAAGATTAGGCGGTGCAATTTGGTAAATTAAATCAGCTGTCATCAGCATATTTATCTATTCAGTTTTATTCATCATTTATCTCTATAAGACCACTTTTATTCATCACTTTTTAAATATTCTAAAAACAATTCTACTACTTTATTAAACTGAAATTATTTTTCGATCTCAGCTCATTAAAAATATATCAGAACTTCAAATACAACAACCATCCTCTACATTAAAAAAATCTTAATCAGTTTGTTCTCCAAATTAAAAAATGACTAAAAAAACGTTTCTGAAAATGAAATCATGTCACTGATGACTCCATTTAATGTAATGAATAGATATTTCATTAGATGATTCTAATGCTTGATAAACTCTTTTTTTTTTGTGGTAAAAAGAAAGACTTTTATCGCAGTGTTTGATTAAGTTTCTATACTTTATCTTTTGAGTGGATTTATTTTATCAAAGAGATGAAAATGGCAAGTTTAATTAACGATGTACAATAACCCAAAATCAGTTCTTTGTTTCACTTTCACAAGCCGTTTCGTAAAGCCTTTAATTTTTTCAAAAATCGAGTGTTAAGTGAAATTTGTTATTAAAGTTCTTCTTCAGAGAGACGTGTGACGTCATGAGAGAGTGAAACTAGACATGAGCCTTCCTCCGCGCTCTCCGAGAATCCGGAAACTGAGTCATGCTGCGCTTTCAAGGCCATTTTATGATTAATGGAGACGAAACGCACATCACACTTAGGAGCGCTTTCTCCGAGAGAATTAGAACGATCGGTACAATGCCATCTTAAAATTAAAAAAATCGTATTTTAATGATATAAATTTCGTTCTCGTACGGTTATTTCTCTGATTTTAATTGACTTCTAAAAAATTAATTTACACACAATTTATAGGAATCTCTTTTTACTTTCACGTATATGAAGTGTAGAGAAAATATTGTAATCGTTAAAAAATTCAAACTCGAGATTTTGACGAATTTCCACTTTTTAGACCTCTCTGAATACGAAAAGCACATTTAAAAAAAACATGTTTGTTTATCCGTCTGTTATCTGTGACAAAGATAACTTGAAAACATTTTGAGGAAGACGAATGAAATTTGATGTACTCACTAAATCTTTGTACTAAATTTGTAGATTTCCACAAAGATTCTCTTAAGATTTTGTAGCCTTTGGGCTACAAATCCGTTCGGAAGAAGTTTGTCTAAATGGCTGTTTGAATAAAAATTAAAACGATAACTACAAAATAAAGAGAGCTAGATGTATAAAATTCGTTACACAAATTCAACATCTGTAGTGTAGACACCTGTCAAATTTTAAGCCAAATCCAACATCTGCCGGTCTGTAATTTCAGAAATATATAAAGGATAACTCAAAAAAGCAAAGATTTAAATATACCAAATTTGATATGTGATATTGTGATTAGAAGTGTATTTCTCTGTCAAAAGTTTGTTGTAATTAATTGAGGAGAATGCGCTTAAAATACAAATTCGATTTTCGGATGCTATTAAATACATGTTAGAGATCAGTTACGAAACGATCACACAATAAATTTGTAGTGAATAGCATATAAGCCAGTTAACAACGACGCTACCCGAGCAATTGCTTTCGTATCATAGTCATCTTACTGGGCTGCGAACCACATGGTCCCAGGCTCTATCCTTGCTCATTCCAATTCGCCACATTGGTGACCTCGGACGATAAACCTTCAACCTTCGTACAGCTGTTGTGGCGCCATCTACCCACAGCAAACCGAAGTCGTCAGACTCACTTGGCACAGCAACCCAAAAGTCGTCAGCTCACTTGACGCAACAGCAACCACTCACCCACATACGCTCGCCACAACTCAAATGGGTACAGGCGCGTTAGAATCAACAGCTAATACATCACCACTCCACAGCCATATCGTTCGTCTCACCTCCGACTCACTGGAGGGAGAGTCTGTAGAGAATAGAATATAAGCCAGCTAACAACTACGCTACCCGAGCAATTGCTTTTGTATCATGGTCATGTTACTGGGCTGCGAATCACAAGGTCCCAGGTTTTATCCTCGCTCATTCCAATTCGCCACAGATTCAACAAAAGTGCTAAATTCAAACCCGTGATTAATTTTTCATTGCTATTGTCCGCTAATGCTATACAAGGTGTTCTTTGGAACATTTATTAGAGAGTATGCGAGAAAGTTTTGGGGAGACCACCTCCACTAATTTCCTTTGCAATATTAAGCCTATTTTGGTGTTTAATGACATCTCGCATTTTCTCACTGTTAAAGAAACCAAAAATATATCAGTAAGAAATAAATAAATAAAGACACAAGAATATTAAATAGTTATTTCCATACACGCTGACTTTTCTTTGAGTGTAGAGAGCATCTTGCTGCATTAAAATAATTTATCTGAATTTTGTAATTGTTCTCATTCTGTTAAAGCTACTAAAATATCTATATGCGTTATTACATTAAATATTAAATCAAGGAACTCTTAAATATATAGATTTCCTATGCATAAAATTGATATTATATTATCTTTAATTAAAGCGCAATATCGTGAAGTTAAATTAAATGTATTATCAAAAACTTCCTAATTCTGTCTCAAGACAAAATATATGTTGCCAAGTTCAAAAACGAAAACTCCAATTAAACTTTACATATATATAAGGCTAAAAAGTATCCGTTTATCAGAAATCTTTAATATTAATTAATTGCAATTGAAATTAAGGTTGATAGCTTTAAAATGTTTTAAGGGATTAAAAATAGCAAATCCGAAAACTACATGACATGAAATTCTATGTATTTTGCTTTTTCTTACAGGTACAGTTTAACCACTTAACTGACGCATCTCTTAACGAATGATTCGCTAACGAGAAAAACAAAATATAAAATAGCGACTCTCTTAACGATTGGTGTTTCGCAAAATGAGTGCCAACGGGACACCATAAATTCGCATGCTGGATTCACCTGTATCAATCTGTATTGTTTGAAGAGAAACCATATATCTACATGGATGAGATTGTGACCGGATATCATTGCCAAATACGACTCCGAGGGCTTTCAGCAAATATATATGGAACTGCAATCGGCGAAATTTTGTTTATGGCTAAATTATGAAGTTGAAGTAGATAGCAATGACATCAATAAGTTAATAATGCATCAATAGCAATGGCATCAATATAGTAAATAAAGAATTTGTGGGGTTGCATTATGTGTCACACCCAAAAGCTGCAGAGGAGATTCGATCAGTATAAGGGGAAATAACAAACTCAGTAGAGCAACAATCTTTCAGTGAAATAAGGGAAGATGCCGAAATCTTGGAAAATTAGTTGACGTTGAGAAGTATCGCTCTAATATTGCAGTTTCTATGTAAGCTATATACGCATTTAACGATGTTCTGTATCCCATTTTCGCCAAATTTTGAAGCACATTCAAAGACAAATGTCTTTCTTGTCTATAAAAACATGCATTATCTATACTTATAATAAAGCTCAATGTGTGTGTGTGTGTGTGTGTGTGTGTGTGTGTGTTGGCGCTCTACAGGCCATACCATTCAACCTACAGCTACCAAATTTGGCACGTGTATACCTTGGAGGCCGGGAATGTGCACCTGGGGGTTAATTTTTCGAATTTTTAATTAGAATTTTATTTATTTAAAAATTAAGCAAAATTTTGACGTGTTTCTACTATAACTTCCGAAAATATTACCGCACAAAAAAGAATTTTACATGAAGTTAAAGATAAAAAATTTATCTTTTAAATGATACTAATGTTTTAATCTTAACATTAAATTTCTATTTTTAATGAATTTTTAAATAAATATTTTAACTATGTTTTTCAATAATTTTTTTCGTCAAAAATAAAAATGAGGATTAAGCACGTTTCGCATTCAGGAGAAAAAAAATAGCTTTTTTCAAAGTGTTGCCATCACATTGATTAAAGCTCTAACTGAAAATAAATTAAATCTTTTTGGAAATGAAATCTGCAAAAATATAATTTTCGTCACGTGTCTGTAGGAAATGAAACAAATATGAAATATTATTTTTTCTAAAAAATAAATTCAAGAAAAATTCTTTTATGATCTGTCACACTCTCTATATTATTAATCCAATAAATAAGTTTTATTTTAAGGCAAGTTTTGTTTAATATGAACAGGATATCCATTCAAATCATGACCACACAGCTAATTTGTAAACCTTTAGTAAGACAAAGATCTGTTGCGACATAAGTCGCAAATATTTTATTTAAAAGTAGCAAACGATTATTTTAATAATTATAAATTTTATTTTGTAAATAGTTGTGAAATTCAGATTGGCAACAGTGATATTTTTGGAACTTTTAATTTGTTGTTTAAAAACGATGCTAGAATTTTGAATGAAAATAAGTTGATGTAAATTTGATAATATTATCTATAATGTAATAAGATTTAGTTTCATAATAAGTTTGTCTGCATTCTATTTTTGTTGACGCACGAACACAACAGATTTACTAAAATGGTTTAAATAGAAAAATGATTATATTTTATGTAACTTAATTCAATAAATGCTCTAATAAATAACGAATTTTTGATTTTACATAAAGCTTCTGCTGTCGAAATCACGAATAACAAAATGCTCTTGAAACACTAATATTTTAAATAAAAAGAGTTAATTTCCCTTCAACTAAATCAATCACTTAAACTGACTGATTTATGAAAATTTGAATATCACTATTCAATAAAAAAAAGGATAATTTTAGATTTTCCATCGATCGTTTAAAAAAAAATACGCCAATCAGCGCGCAGGTTTCTAAGAATAATTGGCCTAAGATTATGAAAATGTTGAGTTTTTCTAGATTTTTAACATTCGAAACTTCATAAATAAGTCTTAGTTGTTCGTGGAAAATAGAAACATTCATTCATTTATTTAAAATTTGGTGTGTCCAGAATATTTCTCAGAATATGATACCTTACTGCATTAAATTTAGACTTCATAATTTTTGAAATATATTTATAGGCTGGAACAAAATATTATTATTGATTTCATTTCAATCCTTTTGAAAGCAAAACTAAAAACTGAATTTTATGCTAAATCTGAGAAATTTTTGTTGAATTATTCTTTGAGATATTACATAAATTATCAAAAATATTTTGTAGTTCACATAAGACTTAAATACCGAGATATTCTGTTTGCAATACTCATATTCAATAATAATAGTAATAAATAAATAGCAATAAAGACGATAAATAAAATAAAACGCTTGGTTTTATTAAAAAATATCTTTATATTAATTGCAATTTCATCATTTTCACTTTAAATTAAAGTTGACGTTTTACCGGAAATGAAAACAAATTTGCAAAATTTATAGAGTAAATTGAACGAAACGATCTAAACAACAGTATAAGTTTGGTATGACTATCAAAATTTGAAGATTAAAATTGTTTTGTTTGAGAATCTATTAAGAAACCAGTTACTTAAAATATTTAATTGAAAATTGTAGCGAGCGGTAATATTGGCGAACCGGCTGGTAATAAATAAATAAATAACTTAAAATACTTAATAATAATATTTAATAATAATACTTAATAATACTTACTTAATACTTAATAATAAATACTTAAAATATTTAATTGAAAATTGCAGTCAGTGGTAATACTAGCGAACCGGCTGGTCGCCAAAGGCGGCTAGTACTTAATAAAGCTCAATGTGTGTGTGTGTGTGTTGGCGCTCTACACGCCAGACCATTCAACCTACAGCTACCACATTTGGCACGTGTATACCTTGGAGGCCGGGAATGTGCACCTGGGGGTTATTTTTTCCAATTTTTAATTAGAATTTTATTTATTTAAAAATTAAACGAAATTTTGGCGTGTTTCTGCTATAACTTACAAAAATATTACCGCAAAAAAAAAAGATTTTTACATGAAGTTAAAGATTAAAAATTTATCTTTTAAATGATACCAATGTTTTAACCTTAAAATTAAATTTCTATTTTTAATGAACTTTTAAATAAATATTTTTACTATATTTTTCAACAATTTTTTTCGTACAAAATAAAAATAAAATTTAAGCTGCACGAGCACGTTTCGCATTCATGGCAAAAAATTAGCTTTTTTTCAAAGTGTTGCCATCACATTGATTAAAGCTCCAATTAAAAATAAATTAAATCTCTTTGGAAATGAAATCTGCAAAAATATAATTTTTGGCACGTGTCTGTAGGAAATGAAACAAATATGAAATATTATTTTTTCTAAAAAATAAATTCAAGAAAAATTATTTTATGATCTTTTAAACTATCTATATTATTAGTCCAATAAATCAGTTTTATTTTAAGGCAAGTTTTGTTTAATATGAACAGGATACCCAATCAAATCAGGGCCACACAGCTAATTTTTAAACCTTTAGTAAGACACAGATATGCTAAAATGATCTAAATGGAAAGTGATTATATTTTATGTAACTATTTAATAAATGCTATAATAATTAATGAATTTTTGATTTTACATAAACCTTCTGCTGTGGAAATTACGATTAACAAAATGTTCTTGAAACACTAATATTTTAAATAAAAAGAGTTAATTTCCAATTAACTAAATCAATCACTTAATCTGACTGATTTATGAAAATTTGAATATCAAGGGATATCAAGGGATAATTTTAGATTTTCCATCGACCGTTTCAAAGAAAATACACCAATCAGCGCGCAGGTTTCTCAAGATTAACTGGCCTAAGATTATGAAAATGTTGAGTTTTTCTAAATTTTTAACATTCAAAACTTCATAAATGAGTCTTAGTTGATCGTGGAAAATAGAAACATTCATTCATTTATTTAAAATTTGGTGTGTCCAGAATATTTCTCAGAATATGATACCTTACTGCATTAAATTTAGACTTCATAATTTTTGAAATATATTTATACGCCGGAATAAAATATTATTGATTTCATTTCAATCCTTTTGAAAGCAAAAGTAAAAACTGGATTTTATGCTGAATCTGAAATTTTTTTGTTGAATTATTGTTTGAGATATTACATAAATTATGAAAAATTTTTGTAGTTCACAATAAGACTTAAATACCGAGCGATTCTCTTTGAAATACTCATATTCAATAATAATAATAATAAATAAATAACAATAAAGATGATAAATAAAATAAAACGCTTGGTTTTATTAAAAAATATCTTTATATTAATTGCAATTTCATCATTTCCACTTTAAATTAAAGTTAAGTTTTACCGGAAATGACAACAAATTAGCAAAATGTATATAGTAAATTGAACGAAACGATCTAAGCAATAGTATAAGTTTGGTATGACTATCAAAATTTGAAGATTAAAAATGTTTTGTTTGAGAATCTATTAACAGACCAGTTACTTAAAATATTTAATTGAAAATTTTAGCGAGCGGTAATACTGGCGAACCGGCTGGTCGCCAAAGGCGGCTAGTAAATAATAAATTGCATAATTCTAAATTTGTTCGAATATTTCTTTCGTAATGGAACGCAATATGCTATTTTGCTGGATTTCAGTTGAATTTTTTTTTTTCGGTTGATGAGTGTTTTGCTTTGCGATACGATTCGGAAACAATAAGCGAGATTCTACTATATATAAAATATGTAAATGCAATCGGAATATCCGGTACAGCGGCTAGTAGCTGTATATAATTTCTGAAAAAGGTTATTAAAATAAAAATGTTCTAAACTGGAAGAATGAGGTAACAGACTTCTTTCTTGATAAGAAATGTTTTTTTTTTACTGTCTTGTTTTTTTTTCATTGAAGGAAAGTTGGACTAATTTTATATTTTATGCTTTGGAGAATTTTAGAAGTTTAATTGCATTTTGCATAGTATATATTAAAAAAAATGAATAAATAAAAAGTATATTTTTATGAAGTTATTAAAACAAAAAGATCAACTAGAATGAGGCATTAATACATTGATTAAGTTGAAAATGGGCTAAAATGGGAAATAATATTGCTTCTTTGAACCACATAATGTACATTGCCTAGGGTTGCAAAATGTCTATGTCACTTTGTAAATGGTTCTATTAAAGATAAAATCATAAAAATTTCGAATAAATGAAAACTGTGGTGTGTGGGGATTTTTAACTGTGATATATATATGTATAAATGCGCATGGAAACAATTTTATAGATTTTGACAACATTTTTAATATATAGCTTTGATGACAATTGTTTCTCTGCAATGTTACTTCTCAGTCCTTTAATTATTAACGACCTCATCGAAATGTCAATTGAAGGTCATTTCAGCTTCAATTATCAGGGGAGTGTAATTAGCTACCTCATTAATTTCTGCCTTTTCGATACTTTTTATTAAATATTTTTAGCCAGACTAATGGCTTCATTATATTCACAGGTCTCCATATTTATTGACTTTTCGGTTATTGCATCAGATAAAGCAGATGATGAATAGAGGGCACGCAATAATAAATCAAATCTTTTATATAATATATAAATATCCTCTTTTTTTCAGTATTGTTCAATGTTTAAGCTGATAGAAACTGAGAAGCGACAGCTGTAAGATAAATGCATACATCATTTGGCTTGAAAAAGAAAAAGGTAATTGATCCTGTTTTCCATCTGATTTCAGTCACCATTATATATTCTACGAAAAATAAAAGTAACGAATTACAATTCTGCATTCTAGTATATTTAAATAATACTCATAGTGCTAAAAAATTAAAGTTTTTATTATTAAAATTTAAAGAAGATAACATATATATTTTGATAAATTTTTTTTTAAAAAAAATCACCTTTTAAAGAAGGTAAACTAGACATTAAATGAATTCCTAATAGAGGGAAATGGGAATTCATAATATAACAAAAACTTATTTTATCTCTCGATTTATATATGCGTTTTATGCGATTTATTTATGCATTTTAATCGAAATCCAACTAGCGAATGGATGATGCATAACTTATAATAAGTTCAATAACGGATGACAATGCCTTAATCCGCAAAAAAGTATGAAGCACAAGTAGAAACACAGATCAAAATCATATAGAAAGATATAATTTGCAAAATTTAACAGCACGGGCAGTCAAAGCGCAACAGCAACATAATAGTTGAGGGATCAACACACAAAAAAATAATTCATTCGACTAGTAGAGTCGAATGAATTATTAATCATTCTTCATTCTTGTATTTTCTAGAACTTCCGCCAAAGTTGCTAAATTTTCAGTCAAGTTCGGTCGTCAGTGATCTGACGTCCATTAAAAATCTCTTTTCCTAACTATGAAACTAAATACGCAAGGAAACAACATTACTGATTTGTGAAAATATTCAGTAATGTGTGTAGATATGAAATGACTGACGATCAACCATAGTAATATATTACTGATATGTTCTTTGCTTTTTTAATTTATTGATATTTTTTTGGTTTTACAGTTTAATAAGGATTTTATAGTGGTTTGGTTTGATTTAATTTTGCAGTAGCCTTGCTCAGACATAAATTTTGAAATAATATTTTGTTTATTATTATTCTCTAATTTTAATGTCATTGCTTTATTCATATTAACTCTTGTTTTTTAAAACCTTAATTTTTTGATCACGAGGAGTCAATATTTGAATGAAAGTCAAATGTCTCACAGAAAAAAGAAGTCCTTGGTTTGAATCCCTGTCTGAGAGTGACCCTTGATAAAGTCTTCGGACCATATTCATCGTTTTCTGCTTTTTTTATTTCATTTAATTCATTTTCGGCATTTAAATTTAATATTTATTTCTAATTTGACTAATTGCATTTGTGTTTTAGATGAAGCATCATTAGTCTTTAATACAATGTACCTTCTAAGCAGCTCCAAATACAATGCATCTTCCTTTTAATATTCCTGATTCAGGATATATTTACGTTAAGTTAGTTTCATATATATTACTTTAATTTTTGATGATAGTTTCTTCAACAATAAATGAGATATTTTTTAAAGTTTATTTTTTCTGTTTTTATAGTTCTACTCTGTACTTTAAATTGCCACTGTTTTTGAATGTTCCTGAATTATACCTTTTTGCTGAAGTGATGTCACAACGCCAAGTTACCATGTTATGGCGTTGGTACCATGTCACAACGCCAAGTTACCAGTTACTGGAGATGCTTTTATAAAAAGCAAATTATGTAGTTCACTTTAAAATAACTGAAAATTTTAAATGATCCGCTCAACCAGAAGAATTCGAATTTGCCATCCAGAAAATATTTGAAGTTTGAAAGTATTGTGCACAATTTTGTTCTATTATCATCTAACAAGCAAAAGAGCTGTATTATCATCTAACGTAAGTGGAATAATTTAAGATTAAAATAACCAGTTTTATAAATTTCATCTTGGGGCGATCTAGAATGGAAAGAGGCATAGAATGTGATTTAAATGAAATCTAAAAAGAATGCTTTCTTTTAATGAATTTTTTTTAAAGCAATGAAAAATAAGTCGAAAGATTTTTTTGAACAGAATCAAAGAACATGGCAGAAGCATTGTATTTTGCTATTAGTTTTATTACTTCATTCACTTTTGTAACATATATTGTATGCTTCTTTGAATTATAGATTCATTCAAAATACTTTTTTTCGCATTTACAAAATGTAACCGGACTTCAAATACCAGCAGTATTGACGCTTAAGGGTGCCATGTACATTTTTACAAGCTGAGGTTATTCATTTTTCTAGACAATAACCATGAGAAAAGATACTTCTGCGTTAAAAGTATTAACTCGACAAAAGCAAAAAAAAAAAAAAAAAGTATTAAAGGAATTGGAATAAGCAATGCGGTTTTAATAATTCGTGCTAAGCCAAAGATTGCAATATATTGATTATGAGTATTGAAGATAAGAAGATCCTATTAACACAAAATACCCAGCAACATTGTTCCAATATCTTCACGATATTGGCCATCTTTCAGAAAATCAAACACCGCGGAGACATCCTATATAATAATCTCTTGTGCTAATAGGGAAATTTGATTTTTGTATTTAAACACTATGTATATATTTTATTGTAAAAATTGTACCTTCACGCATTATGCTCGTGGTACAGTTTTTTTCATAGTCTTTACTATAGAAATACATTGAATCTTGTACATCCAATATCTGATCTCAGTAAAATTAAATGCTAATTCCGAAAAAGTTTTTTTTTATTCAATGCAAAATTAATTACTCTATCCGAATGCTTTCATTTTTCACTTTCGATCTTTACACAAGGCACGTAGCATTTGTTATATTTCTGGAAAGTACTTCTAACATTGACAGACTCTCTCAGATCAGAACCGCTCCCCCCCCCTCCCAGTCACTGAACGAATCAAATGGGCTTCAGCGTGCTGCCATCTATTGTAATTGATCAAAGTTATATTGTCAAGCTCAAGTAAGAAATCTGCTAGAAATAAATAATTTAAGGCAAAGTTACAAAAATATCATATTCAATTCATTATATCAAGAACTAAAAATTGTGTTTGGCTATAAAATATAACAACAAATGAAGATATTTAGGAACGTTTATTTCGATTATAAAAAAAGATTACTAATTCCAAAAGAAATATTACCTATTAAATTGAAAAAAAATTCTGAAAACTATTAAATATATAACAGATAGTTGAATTAACACTTTAAAAATCTGAGTATTTTTTCTTTCGTCATGGCATTTATATTTTTATGTTCATAAAATTAATATTTGTGCGTGCTGGGAATAACAATAAAAAAATGTGTACAGATAAATAATAAAGTTGATGTCATACCATGTTATTAAAATATATTAATGACACGACAATTGTGAACCATACATATTCATAAGAAAAATAATAAAGCTGATGTCATATCATGTTATTATAATATATTAATTGTAATAAACGACTTTTAAACGCAAACGCAATTCGAATTCTTGTTTTTTACTCCAACTTAAAAACGTTACAAAACTTTCAAACATAAAAACAAATATGAAGAGTTGAGTTGATCCAGCTATACAGAGAGAGTTGAGTTGTTACAAAATATAATGTGAGTTTCTGGTGTATAAGCAATAACTGTTTAACGTCACAACTGAATTATCTTTTACATTCGACCATCCTGACTATGGGACGACCTCGTCCGTCTAATACAGCTTATAGTCTTTCAAGTGGTGTGGTATGCGTCTAACTCTTGTTGGTCGAGTGTTCTCTATACATGAATTTTCATCGGAACCGCCATTGCAGTAACTGGTAATTAGGTCCTCACTGTCACCATCAGATAGATCTTCATCTTCTGTGATAAGATGAAGCAGTTTCAACTGAGAAGCGTATGTAGTAGTTGTATAATTAGGTTGTCTTTTTCTCCCTTGTCCAACCGTGCGTAGGTCAGTAACTTGATAAGTATCCGATGGTAATACCTTGATGATTGTTAAAGGACCTCTGTACTTAGCTTGAGTTTTAGAATTTGGTAATAAAGTTTGTTCAGGCAGTCGTCTTACAACCACAACATCACCTATATTGTAATTTTGTGCTCTACATCGATGTTTGTCATAATTCTTTTTCATCTTTTCTTGTGCAACCCTAATATTTTCCTGGGCACCTCTTTGCAATTCGGTCGGCTTTACGTACTCATTGGACGTTGGTAGCAGATCTTGAGGAAAATATCCCAATTTTACTGGTGTGTATCCATACAAAAGTTCAAAAGGAGGTTTCCCAGTCGACTTACTCGGGGACCAGTTAATGCAATGTTGTACTTCTGGCAATATCTTATCCCAATCTTTGTGAGATTCTGTTTGAACACTGGATGATATCATTGGAATGAGTATTCGATTAATGCGTTCAACTTGCCCATTAGCTTGCGGTCTTTGACTAGAATTTAATGTATGCTTGATTCCAAACTGTTTGCAATAGTCTTCAAATAAAGATGATGAGAAACAACTTCCGCTGTCTGTCACGATACTCCTTGGACAACCAAAGTCATTTGTAAATTCGTCTAGGTACTTTAAAACGTTTTTAGTTGAACAGCTAGGACATGGGCGAAGACGTACAAATTTAGTCATATTGTCGATAAAAACTAACAGTTCCTTATTCCTAGACGCACTTGTTACAAAAGGACCAAGAAAATCCATGTGAATAACTTCGAATGGCCGACTTCCAGGTGATATAGAATTCAATTTGCCTTGGCTATTTCCCCCTGGTGCTTTTGAATATGCACATACAACACACTGTCTAATATGTTGCTTAATGTAGCTTGTCATACGGGGAAACCAAAATTGTTTACGTATCATTTGAACTACTTTTTCCATTCCAAAATGACCAGCAAAGGCGTGGAAGCGAACTGCAAGGTACTTTCGCATTGATTTAGGCATTACAAACAGTTTTCGCATATTTTTCCAATCGCCAGATTCATGATGGATGCGATAAAGTATTCCATCTATGAGATCAAAGCTTTCAGCCAACTGCTTTTTTTCTCGGGTTCTTACTTTCTGTGTCTTTTTTAAGGAAGATATAATTTTTTGTAGATCCTTATCTTGAGCTTGTATAAGAGCTACCCTGTCTTCTTCAGTAGAGATGTAAAATACTTTAGGCTGACTAGTTAGCTCTACAGGACTAGTAACTTCTATTTCATCTAAAGGTGTACATGTTCTCTCTTCAATTGGTGATCGACTAAGAGCATCTGCATGAGCCATTTTTGCACCATTTCTATGTTTAACCTCGTAATCAAATTCGCTTAATAGTTCAGTCCATCTTGCAATCTGAGGTTTAATGTTTTTCTGTGTATGCAAATATGTTATGGCTGAACAATCAGTGACCAACGTGAAATGTAAACCTAATAAGAGAGGTCTAAGCCTAGTCATCGACCAGACAGCAGCTATTAGTTCCAAACGGCTTGAATGTTACTTCTCTTCTTCTTGAGTGGTTCGACGGCTTACACAATAAACTAACTGAAATGCATTATTATATTTATTTCGTTGTAACAGCATACCTGCTAATCCTACTGAACTAGCATCGGTGTGTAATTCAGTTTCATCCTTTGGATCAAATAATTTTAATGCTGGTCTAGATATTAACTTAGAACGCAATTCTTCAAATGCTTCCTTTTGATCTACAGTCCATATAAATAAGGAATTTTTCTTTAGTAACCTTGTGAGGGGTTCAGCTACTGAAGCGTATCGTGTTATAAAACGGCGAAAGAAACTAGTTAAGCCAAGAAAACGACGTAATTCATCTTTGCTCTTAGGAACCGGATACTCGGCAATTGCAGCAAATTTTCTTGGATCTGGTCGTATTCCATCTTTATCGATTACAAAACCCAGATATTCTATTTCTGACATCCCAAATTCACATTTAGACAATTTCAATGTCACTCCAGCATTTAGAAATTTTTCGAGCACTTGTCTCAGCTTCGCTATCATATCATCAAAATCGGCCGAACCAAAGAATATGTCGTCCACAAAACATGAGACACCGCTCCATAGCAAATCTCCTAAGGCCAAAGACATGGCTCGTTGAAATACAGGAGGTCCATTCGACAATCCAAAAAATAAACGTGTTGGCTCATAATGTCCATCAGGTGTAGTAAACGCCGCTTTTCGTGAAAATTCTTCATCCATTGGTATCTGATTGAATTCCTGGCAGGCATCAAGAATGCAGAACAAATTAAAACCTGAAAGTCTCTCAAGCAAATCATCAATGCATGGAAGCGGAAATTTATTTTTAATAGTCTGCGAGTTCAATTGTCTGTAATCAATTACCATTCTTTTATCTCCTGTTTTCTTTGATACCAGCAAAACTAGACTACTATATTCTGAACAACTATCTCGAATGACACCATGTCCTTTCAGTTCTTGAACTATTTCTCTTAAAACTTGCCTTTCGTAGTTAGATGCTCGATATGGTGAACGAGATACAGGTTTGCTACCTGGAGTCTCAGTTATATGCATTGTTGTGTTGTTAATACATCCTAGTTCAACTGACTTTAGAGCAAAACACAGTCTAAATTCATTTAATAACTTACATAAATTGTGTTGCTGTTCTTCATTTATGGATGGTCCAAATTTAACAGACTTTAAATCGATAGGATTTCGCAAAATTTCTTTTGTTAAAAGTACAGTAGGCTTTGAAGTCTTTTTTTCTTCAATATTAAAGTTACATTTGTTTTCAGGCACCCAATTTCCTCTAAAAATTGCACGATTTTTCTTTAGTTGTAAATGTAAATTGCTTGGATTCATTATAGGTACTTGTGTTTTGCCATCATATACAGCCAAAGTAACACCATTAGACATATTGTCTTGAGTACTGTAGGATACATATCCATCACTTCTTTTACCCTCACTAAAAACGGTGACCCATTGAACTGTGCGTGGTTCAATCACAAATTCTTTAAGAGTCCTTAACACTGCTCCATCAGGCATTTCATCCACTTGAAAATCACGTAAAAAGCTCAACTCATCAATATTAACTAATTTGCATCTCCCATGATTTCGAACCATAACCCCATTGGGAGAATCAATAATGTCATTGTCTATGAGGACGTCAGGGCCCTCAAAAGTATCATCATTCACAACATAAAATAGCACCTCACGTAGCTTTAGTTTGTCAATAATCACGTTAACAATAATGATTCCCAGTGATTTTTTCACACCTCCAATACCTCTAATTGGAACAGTAACTTTTCTGTTTATGTTTTTATTTAACCGTTGAGCAAAACTATATTTCAACATAGATATATCAGCTGCAATATCCATAAGAGCACTGGTATTTTCTCCTTCAATACTGATATTCTTTGTTGTGTTATTAACGCGACTGGCAGCCGAAATTGCGTTGACTGATGGTGAAGGTATTTTATTTGAACATTCTTTTGTCCCGTGACCCTCCTTCTTACATGCAGTGCAAAATTTTGGTCTCTTGGGCTGTGCACAATCACGAGCAAAATGTCCACTTTCAAAGCAATTATAGCAGATGGGTGGATTGTTTTTAAATCGACTTGGATCAGTTTGTTTACTAATGGCGTAATTTCCTTCTTTTGCAAACTTAATGCTATTGAGTTTACTATTAAAATGACCACTTTTCTTGAAATTATCCTTTAGTTCAATAAATTCATCAACCTTTTCAGCAAGCATGTATGGGGAAACTATTTGTGTCCATTGATCCAAATAATGTTCACGAATTTCTGGAGGTGTGCGGGATTTCATTTGATCTGCGATGATTAAATTCTTCAAACTCGTACAACTGTTTATTTTAAGCCCTGTGGTCCACCCATTAAAAAATGTTTCCAGCTCGTGATAATATTCTTTCCATGTCTTACCACAAGTAATCTCATGTGAATAAAATAATTGCCTAAATTTTTCAGCACTTAATTTATAACGCTTAAGTAAAAGTGACTTCACATACTCATAATTTTCAGACTGTTCTTCCGGTTCTCTCATAATCATTTGCGCAATTTCAATTGGTAGCTGATTAACCAAGCATGCCATCCACAGCGTATTTGTTATTTGTACTCGTTTCATGACCATCTCAAAGTGAACTAAATAAAGGCCGATGTCTTCACTACTAGTGCAAAATTTTCTCAATTGTGACTGCCAATCAACTTTTGGCGCCGATGGTCATAATTCTGAGCCAACGAAATCTGAAGTTTCAGCAGCAATCTCTAACTTTTTAAGTTCTAAAGCATGTTTTCTTTCCGCTTCTTCCCGCTTTTCTTGTCGTTTGGCTTGTCTCTCGGCGTCTTCCCGCTTGGCTTGTCTCTCGGCTTCTTCCCGCTTGGCTTGTCGATCCTGTTCAGCTTCTTCAATTAAAATATCAACCATTCCTCTTACCATTTCTTCATCATAGTTTTTACTATTTAATATTAACTTTCTCAAATCTGGAATTTTCAAGTCGATAGATGGAACATCTTCGGATAATTCTTCGGCCACAAAATGTAACTGTTCCTTACGAAGTCGCGTTAAAAACGACATTTTGTACTTTAAAAAGAATTAAAAATTAAAATGGCCTGTAAATCCCACTTCTGAATTGTAATAAACGACTTTTAAACGCAAACGCAAACACAAACGCAATTCGAATTCTTGTTTTTTACTCCAACTTAAAAACGTTACAACAGTTTGAAGCATAAAAACAAATATGAAGAGTTGAGTTGATCCAGTTATACAGAGAGGGTTGAGTTGTTACAAAATATAATGTGAGTATCTGGTGTATAAGCAATAACTGTTTAACGTCACAACTGAATTATCTTTTACATAATGACACGAAAATTGTGAACCATACATATTCATAAGAAAAATAATAAAGTTGATGTCATACCATGTTATTATAATATATTAATGACATGACAATTGTGAACCATACATATTCACAAGAAAAATAATAAAAATATATCGATTTATTCGATGGCCAGGCAATAAACTGCAATGCACTATTCCATTACGTGTTTTTATTTAAATTAAATAATTTAAATATCAAATACAAATTTAAAATCGAATGCTGGTTGCATAAGTAAGAATTTCTATCTATACATGACACATAATAAATAAGATTTCGTCAAAGCATAGATTTTACTTCACAAGTGCATTTTAATATTTGATTTAAATACATTAGGATTAATTAATTTAAATAGCGATCTCACAATGGAAAAAAGAAATTAGGAAATAACTCATGAGTCTAATAAATGTGCATAAAAAATGATTTTGCTAAAGTAAAAAAAGGAAAGAAAGTTGGCTTTGAGAATTTAATAAGCAATATTTGAGAATTTAATAAGCGATTATTATATAATGGATCTTGGTCACTTTGATACGTTTCTGTGAAAGTAAACTAATTTTCAATTTCTGAAAACATTTGGCTAATTAACACCATTACTTTATTGCATATTCAAATGGCATTATGATTTGATAGTTAAATAGATATGTTTGAATAACTGACCTTGCATGTCGTTTTTTTCTAAACTTTGCAAATGCTGTTTTTTAAATTTTAAAATAAAAATCGCTCTAATTTAAAAAAATAAGTATAATGACTGTAAAAAAATATAAGATTAGATTTTTGAATTTATTTTTTTAAATTAAAATTTATTAGTAAGAATAAATTAAAAGTGATTTTATTAAAATAATTTTTTTTAGAAATTAAAAATATAATGATTAATTTTTTAATCAATAAATTATTTCGAATTAATTGAAGAAAAGTAATAAGTAATAGTCAGGCAAAACTATGAATCATTTTTCAGAGTAAAAATAATGATTTCAAAGTGTTAATTCTCATATTAATCGTTAAAGTTCAACATTAATACTCTTTGATTTATTTTAAAGAATTTTGGAAACCATGGTAGAGTAGTTAGCTTTATGTATAATGTTCAGCCCTTTGGAAAATATATTTCGAATAAAAAAATTACAATTAGCTAGGACGTGTTTAGAAAGTTGTATACTTACGAATGCATTAATTTTATCTTTGAAATGTTCCAGAATGGTCTTGAATCCGGCAGTTGACATGATAAATAAAAATGGCGTGAAGATTGATTGGTGGAAATGAAGTGATTGAAAAAAACCCAGTAAAAGAAGAAGAAGAAGAAGAAGAAAAAAAAAAACCCCGTTTTTAAAGATACGAAAGACTCAATTCTTTCTATTGGGCATTATAAGAAGAACTGATTTCTATAGAGAGATGAAATTTAGAATAACTGTAAGGTTTCCGATAAGATACGCTGTTTTAATATTATCGGGAATTAATTATCAGCTAAAAATCAAAATATTTTTTAAAAAATGCACTTCGATTACTATATTGAAAAGTAGGAATTGATTCTTTGTTCTCAAAAATGTGTGGGACAAAACATTTTTGAAATTTGAATACCCACCAGGGGATCGAGAACCTATCACCCTACCAGATGTTTCTCCTTCTCATATTTGACCCTATTCATGGGATAGGCCGTTTGATAATGTAAAATGTTTTATGGTCTTGTGTAATCTGAAGCATAATACTGCTTTTAATTCAGACATCTAAATTAAAATTGGTTGCATATCAGTTATTTGTAATATATATATTTCAATTCATCTTTGTTCCAATTGTAAAGAAATTGTTTGCATGATAATATGAAATTGCAAAATGCTGTTATTAAATATAAATTATAATTTTTTATTCTATAATTATTTACAATTTTTTTATACTATTGTTACTAATCATCTAAACATATTCAATCATGATATCAATTATAATATGATGTATCAGAATATAACTTTTTAAAAGAAACATTAAATTAATTTAATTATAATAAATCCAATTATATTCATACATAATGAAATTTTCGAAACGAAATGTTTCTCTCAATATTTTAATTTTTAAAAATTAAATTTAATTTTTAGTTCTAAAATTTTATAAGTTTTTATTTTTTCTAATCCACTGATTTTTCGAAAAAAAAAAAAAGGTTTAAACAAGAAGTGTGAAATATAGGACAATCAAGTTTCATTCAACATTTCGGAATTTTAAAACATTATAATGTCTTGAAATTCAGGAAATTTATTTCAAAAATTATTATTTGAACTTGACTAACATACTTGAAAAGCTATGACAAGTCATTTAAATAATTTGATAGATTTCTTCCTCACAAAATCGCCAATCTTTCGAGCTCTGCAAATGATGTATGCTTTGACTGGAGCTCGAATAATAATCACTTTTCTGTCGAGCCTAACGTTTATTAGATCCTACCACAATTCATTTCAAATAACCACTGGGGGACTCATTTTGTTCATCGGAGCCAGATGATTTAATCATGTGACGTGAGCAAAGGAGATCTGTATTTCCAATACCATGAATCTGCTACTCTAACGATAGAATACTTACATAATTTCAGAGCATGCTGAAGCATCTCAAAATAATACTAATGTACGGGAGTTTATATGCAAAGGGTTAGACATAGTGCCATGAATCTGTAATATTGTTTCCCGGCATAGCTGCTCTTATAGTAAGGGAGAGAGATTTACAGATAATTTCATTGGATGTCAAGTCATTGACTGGCGAATTCGGCGACATAGTCTAAAAATAATGATAATTTCAGAAAATACAAGAATTTTGACGATATATTTATTAGGATCTAAGATTCGGACATTCTTCTGTACCCTGTCAAGGACATTATATAAAGGAAGGTTCACACACAGAAATTTAGTCAAATTCTATCTTTTGGAATTGTATTGATAGCGCTTCAGTTGTTTTGAGTTCAACCTTTTGTGCTATGCTATTATTTAATTAAAGATTTTATTTCTGCTGAAGGATTTGCTGTCTGCTGATGTATTTTTAGTATTTACAAGTGATGTCCTTTGTGTACATCTTAGCAGAGCTTTCGTCATTAGTATTCTGTGCTTGCCAAAATATTCATAGGATAAAGCATTGTTATATGTTATTGAGCTTGTTGATGTAAATAGTTGTTATCAACAAGTTGCAAATTTCTTTATTATTAATAATGAAATAAACTATTAATAGCATTTTTTTTTCGATTTCCTCATAAATGAAATTACGATCGTTTTTTCAAATGTATGCGAATAGATAGACAGACATTCAGTAGGCAAATTTCATTCACACACAGATAAACATTTACAGCATAGATAAAAAGATCGTGTATGTTTGTCACGCCATTTATGTTTCCTTTTTTCCATTTTCACAGTAACAAACATAAGCATATTTATTTTTAGCAGTTTTTGATAATATTTTGCAAGTGATTTCGAATACCAAAATGTCAATGGAAATGCATAAAAAGGGATTTCTAAATTTTAATCTTTACTACCACAAGTGAGTGGTAGTTACTACCTAGAGTGAACTATATTGTTTCCATCATATTTAATTTTATTTGTAGGAAATTTCTTCGAAAACGTTTTTAAAGACATAAATTTTTGTTAAAAACATTTATTATTAAATATAATCAGCGTTTAAATAAATGATAACGAATCGCTTTGAAATAAATGCGTTAATAGGTTGAATCGAACTTTAATAGCGAAAAGGAGCTTCTAATTAGGTGAGCGGGATCTAAGGTGAAACTAGTTACTTATTTGCATAGTGCGCTTTTTTTTCTTTTTTTTTTGCTTCGGTGTTATTTTGTGGTTTGTTGCAAAAGTTTTAAGTCCACATCAACATTTTTCAAATTATGAAATAATACATATAGATTTAAGATCTAATCGCCACCCATCAAAAACTGACTCGCGATTCACTAATTGGGTGCGATTGATCTGATTAGATAAACTGGATCTAAGGTGAAACGGGTCACTTATTCGCATTTTGCGCTTTTTTGAGCAGGTGCTATCTTGTGGTTTGACGAAAGTTTTTTAAGTCCCTATCAAAATATTTCAAATTATCGAATGATACATATAGATTTAAAATCTAATATAGACCCATCAAAACTGACTTCCAATTCACCAGCTGAGCTCGATCCCGTGTTTGGAAATCCTTGGCTTAAAGCATTCATTTATTTTTCAAACGTTAACACAATTCCAAACTTTTATGAAAATAACTTATTCTTATGAAAACTCTTATTCTTGCTTACATTATAATTATTTTACTATAATCATGGCACATAAGTTCTGACAAAATGAGCTTAAATAAAATATTTTCACTCTTCTTTCCTGTATCATTACATTGTTAAGCTTTTCTAGTTCACATTCATAGCTCGAGTTTCTGAAATAAATCCTATTAAAAATGCCTTCCTAACTTCCTACTTCTATTAAAACCGACGTAAAATCCATTATTTTGCTGGAGATATAAAAAAGGACAAAATAAAAGGGATATCTTACAGTGATGATACCTGCTTGACATTTAGTTATCTCAAATCTTATTTTATCTTTCTATTTATAAAAGCATGCAATCTCCAGTGGCCTGTACAAATTTATCTTGCCAGGAACTGGTGAGGGGGTAAATTCTAATTTCTCTAATGCACTATTCATCATCAAGACATTACCTATCTTCATTATGACTCTTATCCTTTCTCCGGAGAAAAGAAAATAAATAAAAAGAGCCAGAAAGGCGAGAAACTGGAAAAAACACAAACAAAAAGAGTAGTTCGAACAGCAGCTTGGCGATGTGGGAGGTTAAAAGTGGCGTCATGCGGAACGAGCTATGCATTTTCTCCGGCAGGCCTGCTCGGTGTTGCGATCCGTAATTAATAGCTTTTGATGAATTGCCTAGTCTGGTAACTTAAGAAAGTCTGATGGGAAATTGTGTTTTATTTTGGTTCGTGTGTTTCTCCCCAATGCATTATTCAGAGGTGCTGTGTGTTTGGAATTCTGCTTCGCTTAATTTTGTTTTATTTATTTATAATTTTTTTGTGTGTGGATGTAATTTGTTCGACATTTTCACAGCAATGAAGAATTTTGGAAATCATGCATGGAATATTACATTAATGCCTTTTATTTGTCTTTTTTTTTAAAAAAAAAAGAAATGCAGTTTATAGCAGTTGCATTACTCTTCTCTTTTGGATACTAGATGGCGATGCCTGATTAGACCATCCCACACGCCATCCCATAGTGCATTGCGATTGTAATTAAAATGAGATGAGATGCTGTTCTGTTAAGATGTGCGCCTGTGAATGTCTTGACTTTCGTGTTTGTGTTTGTTTAGTGTGAAATGTGATTATTAAACAAATGTTCCCGAAAAAATTCTTCCTCTTGCTTCCACTCCACGGATCATAATAATCTACATTCCACCACAAGTTTATTTTTCCGGTTCCTTTTGTTCTGCTGGTATTTATTACCACTTCATTAGAAATTTCACACGGGTGTTATACAGTGCAGTTTGGATAATTCGAATTTATTTATTTTCAATCTGTTTCTGGTCCTTTGAATTTCCTGCTAATATTTTTTTAGAGCTACCCGCCTTTGGTGACTAGCTTTTTAGCCTAGATTGATAAATTATTTAAACGGAAAACATTTCTTAATGGTTTGCTATCGAGAATATTGCAAAAACAGTACTGTTTTGATGTTTTTTTTCCAACTAATAATACCTACATACTAATGTAGGAAATAATACAAAACCTTTTAATATCTACTCATTTTATAACAATTCAACAAATTTTCAAGCCAGCTGCTTTGTTTATACGAATTCGAAATTGTAAAATGACTATGTTCCCTCTTTCTCGCCTTGAAAACTAGCAATGGGGGAGGGGGAGATCTCCTCCCTAAAAAAACTTTTTCGCATATTCTCTAATAAAGTTGTTGAAAGGCTGTGAAAGCCACGAGGGCTCAGATTTTTATTTTTACACATAAGATTTCGTTATATAGTACTTAACCAGAACTTACAGTACTTATGATTTTCAGTACGTTAAAGGATATAAACTATTCATATTTTAGCATAAATTCTGTAATCCTCACTGTAATATACATAAAAAACATTAAGCATACCCCTAGAACAATTTATAAATAGCGTACGTACTGTGAAGTTATAATCGGAAAAGCGGCAACAATTGAGGATCGTTACGCCCTGACGAAAAAAATGAACAAAGAGCAGAACGCTGCTCTTTTCCTGTTACAGCTTGCATTTTGCATACGACAAGTAGGATGATCGTAGCTGACACCTATTTCTAATGCCTTGGCAATGTTGTCAGTTCAGCATAGTCCTTTAATTACGACAAAAGAAAATTAGGCCGGATAGTAGGAAAGCCGAATAGTCGCGAACCGGATATTCGGGAGGGTACTGTAATTGTATGACATTGGCGATCAATAGTTAACAAATAAATATCTTGTGTGTGAAACTAGAATGCAATCTGTAGTGAATAAACTCTGATTTGTGATTATTACACGAGTTAAAAAAATATCGAGTAAGGATTTTGAATACATTTTTTTCCTGACCGATTGAAATACATTTGTAGTCGCAAGATGACGCATGCCATTTCACATATTTAAGTAATTGCATTTTTCAATTATTTCACTTTCTATATATGGGAAAGTACAGACAGACAAACTGTTAACTCCTTTTTGGAATTAATTCCGAATTTGAAATGGACCCACATTTTCGATGCTAAAATGGTGCACCAAATTTTATCTCTCTAGCTTTTTACGTTTTGTAATTATCATATTTAGACGGGGGGGGGGGTGGGAAGTTAGGGTAGTGATGCATCTTTCGAAGAGATTTTTTCAAAATTTGATAGAACTTTGGTGTAAAGTCTAAACACCAAATTTCATGCATTTGACTCAAATTGGTTTTGAGTAATAATATTCATAGATAAACACAATTCCGTAAATGTGAATTTCGGAATCAGAGAGGTCAAAATTTCGAGTTCGAATTTTTTGATGATTAAAATACTTTCTTTTTGTATACTTCCTATACCAAAAAGTATAAATGTAATAAAACGCTTTGAACTAAGATGTTTTCTCTGAATAATATATTTTCTAATAGCGAAAACAAAAATAACTGACAGAAATTCTATGCGTGACGCCAGATGGAGATGAAACTTACAGCGTAAGAAGCAATACTCTGTAATCCAGCTGATTTCTCTTCAGAGAGTTAAAAAAAAGCATAATACTGGAATAGTGGATGAAATGCTTGTAAACAAACAGGGGAAGAAAAAATATCATGGGACATGTTGTGAATATCAAGTAGATAAACGAGAATGTTTAAATTTTTTTACAGAAAATAGAGGTTAACTCTTACACATTCATTCTTTCCTCATATTTTTCATGTATGAAAGAGATCAAAATATGTGATGGTATAATCACATGATAAACGCCAAGATGAATATCATCTAATTGCATATTATCTTATAATATACCACAGTACTTCTTTTCTTCTAAGAAACGCGGTGAATTCTAAATCACTATGCTCGTCAAATAACTATATTAATCCATCCCTATTCTTTATTCGTCATTTTATATATATATTTTTTATTTATTTCTATAAAAGCATTCAATATGTTAGAATTTATTCCTTTTTTGACATAAAAGCAGTCGAAAATGTAATTTTGTTTTCACAGAAATTTTTAATTCGCTTAAAAGTATTTTTTTAAATAAAAATTCAATTTTTAAAAAATGCAAAAAATATCCTTTTTTTATCTATCCTTTTTTAAATATCATTGAAGGTATTTCAATATTTATTGTATTTTTTTAATAATTTACTTAGACATAAGATGATTTGAGTAACTGATATATTTTTATTGTCGATATAATTAAAAATATATGCTATACTTCATTCTAATACAGCTGCATTGCTTGACAAATAGTCCTTAATTTTTAAAAATAAAATTTTCTCTGATTCATTCGAGCATTATATTCGTTAGTAGCGTAGGATCAAAAAAATATTACTTACTCTTAATGTTATAATGCCTATACGTTGAGAAATTGCTTTTTGCAGAAACTATATATAATATTAAATCTTAGCTAAATCAAATTAAATTTTTGATATCCCAAATAACATTGAAATCCAGACATTTCATCAAAATTGTGACGCAACTTATAAAACTGTCAGAGAAATTATAAATTTAACTCTTAATATGACCTTGGGAATCAAGGGATTCACCTTTCAAAAGCATAATGGACTTCTTCAATACGTTCTTTCTATTTTGTGCTATGTGTTCATATATTGTATATTGCACTAATTTTTTACAATATATTTCATTTAATTGTTATTCCATGTTATATAAAACACATAGAAAAGTCTCAGATAACTTATGTCCAATGTTTAAAAATGCACTAAGAACCTTTAACAATGATATACTACTAATATATGCAGACGTGTTACGATATTTCTTGTATTTGTTATGGTAAATGTTAATAGAGTGATTATGTATAATTATTGGTGATTATTTATGATCACTACTAAACTTATTGTGATTAGAGATAATCACCAATAACTGCTAATAATCTCCAATGGTGAATATGAATATCAGCAATAAGTTTAATGGTGATTATGAACAATCGCCAATTAGTGGTAATTATAAATAAGCGGCAGTAATTACACATAGTCGCCGGATTTATCACATTTACCGTAACATATATACGATTATTAGGAAAAGAAACAATACGAACTCGATTTACTACGAATATATGCTCGCTATTAATAAAATATAAGCTCTTTTGGATGAAAATCAGTTGATACAGACCAACAAATACCGCACAAGGAAAGAGAAAGTCATAAATAATATTTTAATATTGATAATTCTTTGAAAATAGAAGATAAATTAAATACTTCGTAAAAGTCTATTAGAGAATCAGTGAAAAAAAAATTCTATTCGATTTCTCATTAAGTAAAGAATTTTTAAACCGTCCTTCAGAAACTAAAGAAAAAAAATGTGACTGAATGATTTTTTATAATAGTTTAAAGGGTATTAAGAATATTGATATTAAAAGTAAGTGCTGATAAAAAGATAAATTACTTGAAAAAAGGATTGTAACAGAAAGAACATGCAACACAAAGAAGCCAAAACTTCCAAATGCGAAGAAAAAAAAATCATTAGACTATTTCCTTTCATATATTTTTGTATTTTTCTTAACCTTTGGGAAATTGGATAACATTTGTAATACTAAAATAAGCATTAAATTTATTATTTTGGCGTAATGAAGTTAGCAAAGATAAACCGTGTATTAGCGAAAATCAAATATAACAATCTCTAATCTCAACTCGAGACTTTCTTTAAAGGAACTAAGCATTATATCTGTTTTTATCCCCAAGACGAAAATGATTAGAATCTTCCAGGTTTAGAAAGATGCAGAAATTCTAAGAACAGTCTAGAACAAAAGAGAAATAAAGGAGAGTAAATCAAAAACAAAAGAATTTTTTTAGGCAACTTGCCTGCAATCAGATATGAACTGTCGCTTTTAGTTCATAGAATTCTACCCTTTTAGTTCATAGCATTCTAGCATTGAGCTATTCAGTCCTCTCAAAGTTAGAACAAATGTCGTTACAATATGACCACGCCTATTTTTAATACAGCATTAGAATTACCGTTTTCCTGCAAAGAAATCAGGAATCTGAATTCAGAAGGCTCGAAAACTACCTTTAAAAATTAGTGTATACACTTTGATTTAAATTTTCAAAAAACTTTTTATTAAATGAAAAAATATATTGAATTTTCTACCAAACAGCATTTGTGGGAAGTTATATTATTTCACTGGAAATAAATTTTTAATTTAATAAAAGGACGGTAAGGTTATAAAGATTCTTATTAGGTGTATAAAAATCTTAATATTTATAAACCTAATATATTAAGATTTTTTCTCCAGTTTAGTTTAGTTACATTAACGTTCCGTTTTAATGCACTACTAGGGCTGTTTTGGGACGGACTTCGCAATTTTGAACGACTTTAGGATTACGAGAATAACACCTGAGCCGGCACCTCCTTTTAAACTTTCACACAATACCAGCGGGAGGATATTTGGCCTCTACGGATTTAAGGTACACCAAACTAGCGTATACAACGATTCTTCGATGGAATCAGGTCTCGAACCTGAAGCCCTCCAGTTCCGAAGTCGAGACCTTATCACCAGGCTACCGCGGCCCATTTTTTTCTCCACAAAAAAAAGTAGAAAGCTTTAAGTTGTAAATTGTTGGTTGTACTGGAACTGTGATTAATACAAGTTCTGTTGGGGGTATCATATGATAACTTCAAGCAATCACGGGAAGTGCATTCCAATGACTTGCTTATTTATTGCATACAAATGAATTCTATTCTATTTTGCCATCTATAAGCATAATTTGAGCGAAAAAACTTTTGGCTCACAGACATATTGTTGAAAAACTATAAAATAGGCAAAAGCTTGCAAAAAATGCCTGTAATAAATTGTTTTGCGAAAATGGAACACATGAGAAGGCGCATAAAACATAATTTTGAAATAAGCACTAATAACAGAAAAACAAAAAATTCAATTCTTATAATGATTATGAAAGAGAGAAAGTATCAGCCAGCGTCCATGGTCACATATATCGCACATTTCAAGAGCAAGTTCTTCGATTCGCAAGCTCATATTACACATAAAGCTTACAATTTTTCGGACCGTTAACTTCAAACATTCTTAGTTCTAAATCATAGTCTATTACAATTTATGAATCCATTTTTGTAAGTTTTTGCTAATTTAGGGGAAATAGTAGAATTTCAAGTTATTTTGGTTTCTAAAAGGTTTAATCTGATTCAGATAATATTTTTTGATTATAAATAATTTTGTTAAAATTTCAGCTATGTATGCAGCTTAACAATGTATGCAACTTTTTCACATATAAACACTTTTGAAATTCCGTTTTTGTATTTTTCACTTCATTCCATTATTCATAACTGCTAATTATTATCTGATATTCCGTAAAGTGAGGATTAAAATTTTTTTTTATTTAAAGCCTTGTTTCACAGATAATTTAAAGCATATTTCATGAAAAAAAAATTGAAAAATTCTAATGGAAATTTTATATATTTGTTCCAGTTGAATTTCAGCTATTTATTTCAGTTGTAGAAAAATTTAAAATAAATAATATGAAATGAATTACTCGTATAAAGATGTCACTTCAAGTACATGTCGTTCACACTGTGGACTAAAATATATACTAATCTATATCTATACTTATAATAAAGCTCAATGTGTGTGTGTGTGTGTGTTGGCGCTCTACAGGCCAGACCATTCAACCTACAGCTACTAAATTTGGCACGTGTATACCTTGGAGGCCGGGAATGTGCACCTGGGAGTTATTTTTTCAAATTTTTAACTAAAATTTTATTTATTTAAAAATTAAGCGAAATTTTGACGTGTTTCTGCTATAACTTCCGAAAATATTACCGCACAAAAAAGATTTTTACATGAAGTTAAAGATCAAAAATTTATCTTTTAAATGATACTAATGTTTTAATCTTAAAAATAAATTTCTATTTTTAATGAATTTTTAAATAAATATTTTAACTATGTTTTTCAATAATTTTTTTCGTAAAAAATAAAAATTGAGATTAAGCACGTTTCGCATTCATGGAAAAAAATTAGCTTTTTTCAAAGTGTTGCCATCACATTGATTAAAGCCCAAATTAAAAATAGATTAAATCTTTTTGGAAATGAAATCTGCAAAAATATAATTTTTGGTACGTGTCTGCAGGAAATGAAACAAATATGAAATATTATTTTTTCTAAAAAATAAATTCATTTTATGATCTTTTACACTCTCTATACAGGTTGTTTATTTAGTCCCGGACCCATTTTGATGTTTAATGATTTAATAAAATAATGAAGATATGAACAAACTTATGGCATTTATTGATGGAATAACTCATATATTTTTTTTTCAGGTTTGAATATTTTTACTTTTGTAAATATCGTCTGCGCGTGTTTTTAATTTCAGATGATTTCATTTTCCAGTCTAAATGTCTGCACTTTTCTAAATATCGTCTGCTTATTAATTGCCTTTTTATCTCTTTTGTTTTTGGCAACTATTGAAATGTTATGTTTACTTCTGATGTGTTTGTTCTATGTAGTACTTTTGTATCTGATGTTTTATTCTAGCGGATATTAAGGAGAATGCATACACCACAAGAGAAAGCACAGATTTTATGGTGGTCATAGAGTTAATTTCCAATCAACTAAATCACTGACTTTTAAGAATTAATTTGCAATCACTTAAACTGACTGATTTATGAAAATTTGAATATCACTATTCAATAAAAAAAAAGGATAATTTTAGATTTTCCATCAATCGCTTCAAAGAAAATACGCCAATCAGCGCGCAGGTTTCTCAAGATTAATTGGCCTAAGATTATGAAAATGGCGAGTTTTTCTAAATTTTTAACATTTAAAACTTCATGAATAAGTCTTAGTTGATCGTGGAAAATAGAAACATTCATTCGTTTATTTAAAATTTGCTGTGTCCAGAATATTTCTCTGAATATGATACCTTACTGCATTAAGACTTCATAATTTTTGAAATATATTTGTAGGCTGGAACAAAATATTATTATTGATTTCATTTCAATCCTTTTGAAAGCAAAACTAAAAACTGAATTTTATACTGAATCTCAGAAATTTTTGTTGAATTATTGTTTGAGATATTACATAAATGATAAAAAATATTTTTAGTTAACATAAGACTTAAATACCGAGCGATTCTGTTTGCAATACTCACATTCAATAATAATAATAATTAATAAATAAAAATAAAGATGATAAATAAAATAAAACGCTTGGTTTTATTAAAAAATATCTTAATATTAATTGCAATTTCATCATTTACATTTTAAATTAAAGTTGAAGTTTTGCCGGAAATGACAACAAATTAGCAAAATATATATAGTAAATTGAACGAAACGATCTAAACAGTATAAGTTTGGTATGGCTATCAAAATTTGAAGATTAAAAATGTTTTGTTTGAGAATCCTTTAAGAGACCATTTACTTAAAATATTTAATTGAAAATTGTAGCGAGCGGTAATACTGGTGAACCGGCTGGTCGCCAAAGGCGGCTAGTAATTTATAAATTTGTCTTAAGCATCAACAGCAAGATGCCTCCAATAGAATTTGTTGTTTATTTTGTAAATTAATTTCTCATAAATAAAAATCTTAAGAATTTGTTAACAAGCAATTTGTTAATATCTTTATATTTGTTATCTTAAAAGATTGTTATATTTGTTATCTTAAGCATCAGCAACAAGAAGTCTCAAATAATTTTTTTTTTGTCTATTTTGTATATTAATTTTTTATAAATATTAATCTTAAGAATTTGTTAATTATTGAAAAAAATCTAAGATTAATGAATATCTGAATAGCTTTATGACTAATGAATTATTATATTTTAAATTATTCGTGTCATTGAATTAGAATGAAGAATTTACATAAAGATAAATAAATAAATTTCGGAAGCATAAAAGTATTTTGAAATTTTAAATGAATGGAAGACAATATAAATTAATTCTGTATATGATTTCCACTAAATAGGATTATTATTAAGAGGAACTATTATTTTCATTTTAAACAGCTATAATTTAAGAGATAAAAACAAAAGAAAAATACTTAAAACCTCTAAATAATGGAAAAAGAGACTATTGTTAAGAATTCATTCATGTGAAAGCGAAATAAAATCAGGAAGCAAAAATTCGACGAAGAATAATCCTTATCTTTTTACAGAATTCCTTTACAAATAATTTTCACTTTACATTTAAAAGAAATCGTTTGTCAAAGAGAATCTACGAATCTTGAAACATTTTTAAAAATCCGTCTGAGAATATTTTGTAGTAATTGGAATCCATATGAAAGTTTAATATAGAATAGAAATAAAATATAAATATAGTGACTTGTTTCATTATGTGATAAACTTTCTTTAAAAATATTTTTCTAATTAATATATCTTCTGAACTTTCACTTTTTTTTCTTTTACTTTCCATATCATTTTGAATCTATTACAAAATAAAATTGTAATTTAAATATTGTAACATTTCAGACGACGAAACTTGAGATACTCTCTGCGAAATTTTTATTTTATTATAAACTAGATTTAAAAATAATTCATTAGCAAAATAATTTTGTTCAAAGAGATAAACTAGATTTTGTTTAGAACTAATTATTAATTTTAATATGTTGCCAGGAATCAAATTGTTCTCCCTTAATTAAAAGGTTTTTTTATAAATTGATTACAACTTAAGAAATTAATGTTTGAGAATTTCTATTCCAATATGTATACAGCTAACTGTTCTACTTTTTCTTTATTGTATTAGAAACAGGAACATATTTTTAAGAAATTCACTTTAATTCCAATTGAAAATGATAATTTATACTTTGACTATTTGATAAAATTGGGGGAAAAATTAGAAAGTTTCAATTGATATTTTAAAATCCTAAGCAAATCACAAAATTTCATAGTTTTTGATCAGATCATTAATTATTTTATTTACTGAAAATCACCGAACTAATGTCACCGGCGAGATTTAGGCTGATAGATATAAGAAGTTAGCCTAAATCTGTAAAATTGATAAGCAGAATAAAAAACATAACAGGAAATATTTATTTTTGATCAACTGGAAACATAAAGAAAGAATATAATTATAATTTTACATGATTTTCACTTTCTTCTGCAACTGGATTGAAATGTGATATTTTATAAATAATACAGAATGTTGAGAAATGTTGTTCTTAAGTATACGATTTAAACCATATATTCAAAACTTCTCATTTCTGGCTTGGCCCAGCATAGTCGAAACCATGGCTCTTGCGACAGAAAAATCCAAACGAAATAAAAATAAACAAATCTCTTTTTGAGGCAAAATTCTGCGTCTGTTTATTTAAAAAGCTTCTGAAACTTTTCAATTTAGAAATTTTTCGCTAATTTTTCTTTATTTTTACTCTAAATCAAATCATTTGTTATGTGTATAGATAAAATCCTTTTTGCACTTCTCTGTAATACGTTATTTATATTGAAAGTCGGATTTATCAAATAATAGTAAGGTGTACTCTCAGTTTTTTGATTTAAGATACCGGTCAGTTTAACTACATATTTCAACACATTTTTCATTTATTCCACAAAATAATGATAAATTTTAGAATTTTCTCTTTTTTTAGCTACCTTGTGACAATGCACATGCTCATATTTATTTATTAAGACTGTACCGTATTCTTGTTTGTATATTATTTAACTAGACATTTGACATTTTGTAAATAATGTAATAACTAATTATTAAGTGAAATTAGAATCTTGATCAAATATACCTGACAAAGTTAATATTATCTTTATATTTTTTAATTGAAAGTATTTGTATATTTGGCATTTTTTTATTTGTTAAATACGTTAATAATGCCTTTTTAAGCAGTTTACCTACGGTGACTTCTTAGCCCATAGGTCCTAAATGATTGCCTCAACAGAAATCCACCAATGTATATATTGGTGGATTTCTCTTTCGCACTCCCTTTCCCCTTTCGCGCTGCAGAGTAGCGTAGGATCTAAAATGGACGACTCAGAGGCATTTTAGTCAAGAGTGGTAACCTCATTTAAGACAGGTAAGTAAGACATTATTAAATTAATTATGGAAATATCTAAATTTCTGTAGGTGGGTGTATGATGAAAAGGTTCACAGTTTCAGTGACGGATAAAGACGACTTATTCTACACGAATACATAATGGCAAATGCAATTGAAGCAAATAAAAGGACAACACTTGAAATAAACAGTAGCATAGAAGCAAGAAGACATTATTAAATTATCGCAACAAAGAGCTCAGAGAGAACTCATCTACTTTCTTTCGACTCGATTATTGCTGCCGATTACTCGTTTTAGCTCAGCATAACTGATTAACTCTTGTTTGTCAGTCTTTGGATTTAAAATTCTCATGACTGAACATCGAGTGATCTAGAAGGATATCGTATCGTTGCTTCTAATTGAGATATCATCTAAGTTTTAGTAGTTCAATTTTTGTCATCAAAATCGTCGAATTCATCGCTAAGTAACCGAATGATCATCAATCCTTGGGATCATCAACCCGGCATCTATTCAGTTTTTGTTAGATCTATCTCTAAAATTCTCTTCCTCACCATTAAACTAACCTGCATAGGGAAACAAATTACAAATTCGTAACATTAGTGTCGAATTAGCATGGCACATTTTCTTTCGGTTGGTAATATTTTAGAAGGAAGTCATGTTAATTTCTATGTATTGTAAGAAGTTGGTCTAAAATATTGTAATATGTCCAATAACGACGAAATATAGTGTTACATATTCTAACACAAAAACTCAAGAATGAAACAAACACATACTTGCATAAGGCAACTTTTTCCTTATTTTAAACCCTGTATTCCTTGTTCTCTTGAATATTTGTGTCAGAGTCGTTTAAATCTGAAATTGAAATTAAACTTCAATAGTACACATATGTAAAACATTTTAGAACACATCTGATCTCATTAATAATTATAAGATAAATTAATTGATATCTTAATCAACTCCTCAAATTAATTATATTAAATTTCTGATGTCAATAAATTTTAATTTAGATATTGAACATTTAAATTTTTGTAAGCTGAAAGCCTTAATTGTTACAGCCAATAAAGAAATTGAATAAAATAAGGGAACCATCAACAGCAAAAAAA
>JAPMOR010112177.1:958858-1016260 GCA_026543865.1 Argiope aurantia
ATTCAAAAATGAGATTTTGGCTAATCTTCACGTTTCAAATCTTTCTGAGCTCCGATAAACCAAATTTCGACCTGTGTCTGTCAATCGGTTTGTGAATACAATAATTCAAAATTGCTTTGGATTAGACAGATGAAATGTAGGACACGCACAAGATTAAATATTTACATTTATATCACGTTTTGAACCAATTTCCTTTAGAGAAAGTTCATCTGTCTGGCTGCTAGATTACAAGTGAATTCGATATCTCTGAAACGCAAATAATTAAGTAAATTTAATGCCTAAAATCTACATTCCTCAAATTTTGGACAAAATCCGTGTAATCGATGGCTGACTTGCAGTTTGGGCTTTTGCATGCATGTAAAACCCAATAATCGAAAGGTAAACAGGTGTCCGAATTACCTATTCTAGCTATACATTCAATACAAATGCTAGATCCGAGTAGAAGATTTATATTTCGAAGCTATTGTTGGCTAATGCCCTGCGAAAATTTTGTGGCTTTACCCAATTTCCATAGTTTTATGCGAGAGGAGGGAGATAAGATTATAACAGGAGAATATTTGAGGAAGAATGGAAGTGAGAGAACTGCAAAAGTGCAGAACTGGAGAGTATGGTAAGAAGTAGGAAAATGTGAGAATTGTGGAAAAAACATAGAATTGGAGAGAATGCGAAGAAGTATGGAAGTGAGAGAATTGTGGAAGCATAGAATTAAAGAGCACATGAAGAAGTATGGAAGTGAGAGAATTGTTGAAGCAAAGAATTGGAGATCATGGGAAGAAGTATGGAAGTGAGAGAGTTTCGGAAATATGGAATTGGAGAGTATTCGAGGGGAGGAGATTAGACGACACCCTCCGATTTAAATTCTTATCATAACAATATTGTAAACATCATAGAATATTTGCAAAGGTTGGAAATGGTTCAAAATGATCAGAACATAAAAAGGATTTGAATTTTTCAAGAGAGTTGACCCGGAAACCGAGAATTTCATATTTTCCTTCTTATAAAGTATTCTTCATTTGAATACATAAGAAAATATTTTATTAAAAATACCTTGAAGCAATTTATCTATGTTCTTAGAAAATAAACCAGAAGCCTGCAACACTATTAGCACAAGAAATTAAACGACATCTTTACGATGTTGCTCGATATTCTGAATGTTGAATAATATCGTGACGGTATCCGAATAATATATTTGGCATTTTGCGCTAGCAGGGAAGAATATTCTTTCTTCCTCACTCTTAATAATATGGTATCTGTTACGCGTCATATTTCTCTCATATTTCTTGCTGCATTTTTGAATTATTACAAATTTCCTACATTTCATAAAACTATCTATATTTGCTATGAATCATATGTCATTTTAACAAGCACAATGTCCGATTCTAACTAATAGCATTTGTTTTAGGTATCATGGACTAACGCATTAAATCCAAAAATGGATTTTCGATGTAAAAATGTGGAGATTTATCAAAATATCGCTATGGAATTTTTTTTGATGATTACTGTACTTCTTTTAATACTTCCTATAAGAGAAAGCAAAATTGCACGATGTCGTGTAAATAAATGTAAAATTAACTCGAATTCCTGAGCTTAAAGGTGATTTAATCCATTAATTTCGGCCTCTCGTTATGTTTATTATTGTTTAATTATATCATGTTTTTTTTCTTTTGTTAAAAGTTTTTTGTAAACTTGCAAATGCCAAAAAAATGTAGATATAGAAAGTAAAATCAATGTTTACTTATTTCTTGGAGAAATTCCCTTAAACATAGGTAGTGCAATTGAAATTTCAAGAATGATGAACAGAAACTAGCGATAACAAATTACTTTAAAAGGCGAAACAATTTTTTTTTGCATGATTTCAAAAAATATGTTTGAAATGTTACTTATTATAGCAAAATAAAACTTCAGTATTCATATATTTTAAATTTAAGGTATATTAAATATCAAAGAGCAAAAATAAATAAAAAAATAAATAACTGTATTTACTTTTGACTATATTACAAAAAATATGATTGCAATTGTAGAAAAAAATGTTGCTTTTAGTCAATGAACAAAATGTGATTAAATATAATTGTCACTGAATGTTTTTAGTATGCCTCTAATAATTTCCAAATATTATCTCATTTTCGTTAAAGTGAAAAAAAAAATTGATTTCAAAAATATAGAAATTTGCAAAATAAGTTTTTTGTTTCAATACTATTTAAGCATCATAGAAAAATAGTTAGACAATATTTTTGAATCTAATTGATTAAATCGTCTTGATAAAAATATTACTTTTTTGTTTTTCAAACGTTCACAGATTTGTAGGATTCACTACTGCAATTGTAGATGGGCAGAAAATTTATGCAGAATTCACTACTGATTCTACTTGAATATGTAGATCAAGAATAGATAGCGTTATGAAAGTTACTTCCGGATTTTGTTGGCGGCAATGCTTCTTGCTGAAAGAAAAGAGACATGTATGTTGATTTCCAGGCAAATGTCATTGTCTCGAATAACAAATACTCTATTCTTCCCGAGAAAAGCATCAAATGCATTCACGTGAATTTCCTTCTTGCTCCTCGTCGGGGGTTATGAAAGCATCCGCCGGGACATGGTGCTATCCCTAAAACCCGTAATTTGTCACGGGAAGCGTAAAACAATGGATATCTCATTCTCCGGGAATTTTTATTCTTATGGCTTTTCAGCGGGATATAAAGAATGCGCGCGCCATTGCATGAAAAGAAAAGGCTTTCTTCTCAGTTCTGTCAGGAAGTCGATTTTATTCATCCTTCTTTGACACTGCTGTTTGGACTTAAACTTGAATTAGGGTTTAATGGATAAGATAAATAAGAAATCTGAAACACATTTTCTTGTATATTATATGTAAGGACGATTTCTGTTGTTTATGCTTATAAATGTTTTAAAAAATAGAGGGTTCCCATAAATTAACGCAAGATTTGAGTTTGCCACTATTCGTGCAGTTAAGTGTTGACAATCCTATTAAAAAAACTATTTGACAGCTGGTAGTTTAGGTTTAGTAAAAATTGGCAGTACGATAGAAGAACGCGTTTTCATTGTTGAACAATATTTCAAAAATAATAAAAGTTTGGTGAACACAGTTCAAAAATTTGAGAATTGTCTTCCTAGATCGTAGGATTTAACACCATTGGCTTTCTTTTTATGAGGTTATTTGAAGTCAAAGGTCTATGCCAACAAGCCTACAAGCACTCGTGCATTGAAGGAAGAAATCCAATGCTACACCAACGGAATTCAGCCACATTTATGCAAAATGGCATGGAAAATTTCAACAAAAGAGTGCGAAAGTTCAAGCCAAATTGTGGAGGACCTTTTTCTTTTGTGTTCTTCCCTACATAACCCTATATTGTGTACTTTACAATTAAATAAAAATATAATAATTTAAATAAAAAATTTATGTTTTTTATTTAATTGAAATCTTGTATTAGCACGTTGTTTTATCGTGTAACACTCCATTTTTACTAACCTTAATCTATCAGCTTTCAAGTGGTTTTTTTAAAAGGTTGCCAACAATTTACTACACGAATGGTGGCAAATTCAAATCTTGCGTTATTTTTTGGGACACTCTTTATTTCTGAGAATGTTTCAATTTAAAGATCAGGGAAAGAGTTTATCTGTGGTAAAATGCAATGTTTCTCTCTCTGCAGTACAATGGCGTATCAATAAGCAGTAATTACTTGAAATGATTATTTAAGTAAGTTTCAAGCAGCTCAAGTAGTTTCTGAAATTCGACAATTTCTGTCTTATTTACGACACAAAGCAGAAATACTTCTATTTAATAAAATGTGGAAAACTTGTGGCAGTTAAAATCGATGTTGTGAATACATCTTAAATATCATCAAACATAATATTACTCTTTATTAAAAAGCAGTTTCAAAATGCTCTGATAAACATCCTGTTTTGAGTAAAAAAGACATTCATGCAAGAATTTGTAAGATATGTTTTATAGATATTTCACATTCAATCATTTTTAAAGCTAAAACATCTATGTCTACAAGATAATGTATATTTACTTATTTTATATGGTTTGCTACATCAGTTCTCTCCCGTATCGTATTGTTACAAACCTGCAATTCGGCTTCCCAGCATAGTTTGTTCCGTCAACAGAAAAAAAAGTTTAACAGTCATCTGAATGGGACGGAGTCCAGGTGGTGCGTCGGGAGTACCAGAGCTTGGCGACAAACTTGGCGACCATTTGGAGACTTGGCGACGAATTTGGCGACTTTGGCGAGAATTTTCCCGATCCGTCCAGTAGGACCCGATATACACCTCGAACGTTCCTGACTGGTTGAGAAGCTTCTAGCCCCGCCTCCTGAGACCTGTAAAAGGGTCTGCAGCTGCCAGAAATCAAGTCAGTAGTCCGGGTCAGAGCCGGAGAAGTCTGAATACGGAGCGGAGGAGTCGTAAGCGACAGAGCGGAGTAGGCAGAAACGACGGTGAGCAGCGACGGAGTCAAGCTAGTGCTGAACTAAGCTATGCGCTACTGTCTGCAGTAGATTCTGGTTGTTTGCTGCTGTGTATGCTGTTGTACGCTACACGTCTCGGGTGAAGATAACCGTCTTCTGTGCTGTATATAGTTGTCGTTTTTGTGCTGTCCTATGTGTCTTCGTGAAAATAAACGTCGTTGCTTTCATTCTACTTCTGCCTGCTGATTGAGCGTTCTACCATCGATATCGATTTATATACCATCGATATTGACTCTTCAGCTCCTCAATATCAGTATCGATTATACAATGGTGTCTTGCTACTCTTGAATATAATTTAAGTGAAGCGAATTATCCCAAATATCAGATATAGACATGTTCCTTTTTCATTTCTGCACAGTAAATTAAACCCCTTCGCTCTAAAATAATAATGTACTTTAAATTAACCTAATTAATAAAATGACCTTAGAGTGACATATAATGTAGTTTTAGTTAGTTTAGTTATATTAAGTCCAATTTTTTAAAGAAACATTAGGATATTTGGGGACGACTCGTAGTTTTGAACCGCATTTAAATGATGAGGACGATAATTGATATGGAACCCTCCTCTCCAAACTTCCACATCACACAAGCAGGAGGACGCTTGAACCCGATGTGTTTAACGTGTACTAAACCCGCTTACACGACGATTCTTCGGCGAAATCGAGTCTTGAATATGAAACCCACCGGTTCTGGACCTTACTACCATGCTACTGCGGCCCTCCAGAAGATGTACGAAGAAGGAGATGCAGGGCAATCAACATTTAATATGATGCCGACTATAATATTGCTCTTCCGAATGAAATACACTAGAAATATATATTTTTACTTGATATAGAACCATAAATATAATACAAATATAAATAATACAGGGCTGTACTATATTATGCATACGCTATCTTTCTTTATCATTTATTATTTTCATTCTTATTTATTCCTTTTTTATTTGTTGAAATGTTCATATATTTAGAGTTAAAATATTCAAAACTATTGTCTTTCAATTCATTTTATATAATATTTAGAATTGTACTTTGTGTATATATTCAAGATTTTACTCTGAAAATGTTTTTAATAAGTCAACCATCTAACTCTCCGACCCGCCCGAAGGCACACGGATTTAAACCATAAAACTGAATGACCGGACCGCCGCTACAGCAATTGGCGGGAACTGTGGTTGAGTCCTTAGGGCCATCTCCGGCCACGGTACAACCCTTCCCGAAGGAAGTACGTCCCGTCATCGATGGGAGGAGTTAGATCCCCCACCTATTAGTGTTCCCTCCAGGGTGGCGAGATCCAACCACCATGCCGGAAGCATCTCACCCTCATTTCGAGGTGCCCTGTGGGGGGTAATGTTTTTAATAAAGTAGATCGCGCTGCTCTGCTTAAACCATCTAACACCTATTGAAATGCCAAAATAATTGTTGATTATGGGGTCCTCTGTTATAAGACAATGTAATGTAATATATATAGAATTAAAAAAATGACGTGCTAAGTAGTTTTTATACTAATAGTGTAGAATCTAAAATTATTTCCGATGAATAAACTATATTTAAAAAAAATAATCTCAAAATATGAATCTTCATGAAAACAACAACAACACAAATGTAAGTAAGGTCAGCAAGATTAACAAGACATCAGAAGCATTTTATTGGTGAAACTTGCGTTGAACAGTTTAATTTAGTTTAGTTTAGATATATTAACGTCCTGTTTGAAAGCAACACTAGGGCTATTTTGGGACGGACCTCGTAATTTTGAATCGCGGTCAGATGAAGAGGACGACACCTGAGCTGGCACCCTCCTCTCCACACCCTGCCACACCAGCGAGAGGACGTTTGGCCAGGACGTTTAATGTGCACCAGACCTGCTTCCACGACGGTTCTTCGGTGGAATCGTGTCTCAAATCTGAAACCCACCGGTTCCGAAGCCGAGACCTTACCACCAGGCCACAGCGGCCCCCCTTGCTTTGAACAGAAAAATATTTAAAAACAAGAATGGAAACAAAATGGAGTCTGTCTTTTCGAAGCCAAACCAAAACGTTAATGGTAGACTCGGAGAAAAATTTCAAAAAATAAGGATCATCAAGCGAATGAAGAAATTTTCACGCGGTTGCGAGAGTTTGAATAAAGCACTGGTTTTTTTTAAAAAAATAAATTATTTGTCTCCACACTCATTTTTAATAATGGATTCAATTCTCGTAAAAAGAAATTTAGTTTTGCGAATAAAAAAAGTTATTCCAAATTGATGAAGACTTCAAAGCAGAAAACGAATTCATGCATTCAACCGAAAATCTTTTTGAAAAGTATATAAAAAAATCTCTCATTAATTTTAAGCAGTAATATTTTTCATTTTACTAAAGTTTCTTGAATGGCTGAGATATTGATTATTTAAAAAAATTATGTATTTGCTAATTTGAAAGGTTAAATTAATTTCTTTTTCTCTAATATTAGAAGTGTTTCCAATGCGGTTTTTTAATGACAGGCTTTTATCTTATTCCAAAAATCAGATATACTTTCAGCGTTCCTAATGATTTTCATCAGAATCTATAAGATATATATCTGAATATATAGAAAAGCTATAGTATAGCATTTTTATTTTTTCACAAACGAGATATATCAAAAGATAAAACATTATGATGGGCAAAAAAAATGACACCGATACTTTGATAAATCTTTACATACTAATCATATCTGAGTTCCTGTTTCTTTCCAATTTTATTTTTAGAATTACATTTGGCTGCTTCATGTGTGATTGTTAAAAACGCAGTGAACTGTACGGATGAAAGTTTGCTTCATCAAAACTATAGAATTCTATAAATTTTGGACTAAATTCTTTAAATGGAATGGACATTTTCTATACCCTATTTTGTATTTTCTGGTTATATTCTGTCCAATAAAAGAAATAGTTCATATTTGAAAAGATTATTTTAGTATGCACGTAACCACTTAACATCAGCTCAACATTGGGATCCATTTTTGTTTTATTCACATACTGTTTGAAAATCATTGTAATAAAATCCTTTATTCGAATTTGGTTTTACCCTATTATGACATTTATTACCTCCTATTGAAATAAATACATGTTAATAAAGTTAAAATTAAAAACAAATTTCTAAAATTATTACGAAAATTATGAAAAAATAAAGCAAATATAATTTAATGTATATTTTTCTAAATTTTAAAATAGAATGAAACTTGAAACCTTTGAATTGAAATTATGCAAGCTTGTAAAGAACAGCATGGAATTACTAATTGAAAAAAAAAATTATCAACGATCTTTCATGAAAGGCAAAAGGCAGTTATGCATTTTTAATGGCTTTTTTATTAATAAAAAGCAAATATGACTCGGTCACAAACAATTTTTTACTATAATTCTACCTTAGCACTTTACCAGAATCATTTGACAGTTACTGCCAAAAACTGGACATCTTGCAATGTTGAAACTCGGAGAAAATATATTCCTACGTCTGGATCCTTCTGAGTCATTTCTATGGTCCATATGTGGTATTCTGATTCATATCTAGGGAATTGCCAAATCATTGAGACATTTTTGTTTGTATCTGGCTGGCTGCACACTAACCAGCTAGCTCTTAGCTATTTGTCTGTGGGCAACTCAGACATGCCAGATGGGTTTCAAGTACATTATATTATACAGGGATTTCTTTTACACACTCTACCAACAGCTCTATTTCATTATATTTTCCGCTTATTCTATGGGTTTAATTTAGCTTGAAAGATAAAAATTTTATTCTAAAAAATAAAAATAGATATTTATTTCGTCAGAACTTTTTACCGTATCGTTTTTCTCTGTGATATTTCCAAATATCCTTAATTTATGGATATGAATGCTTTATGAAGAAAATTTTAAATATAGGAAAGACACAAAACACATGATAATTTTTATAATGATAATTTTGATAATTGATTATTTGAGGATAATTTGAATGATAATTTTTATTTGAAAATCTCAAAACTTCAACTATGTTAGACCATGATCAGTAACTGAGGCTAAGAAAATCGTAAAAGCATCCAAATTCCCCCCCCCCCCAAAAAAAAATCGTATTTAAATTCACGTATTTCATTTTTTCACCTTTTTTTTTATTTTAACCTCCTCAAAGTTTGGTGCCCATTTGTGAATTATAAAATTCATAAATTTTGTTGCAGTAAATTTAAAATACATTAAAAACTTTTGAAAAAAATTGCGATTTAGTTTTTGTGAAAAGTAATGATTTTTATAAAAGATATTTGGATAAAAGATATACTTTTTTTTGTGAATCACAGTTTATTTTATTTATTTAATATTATTAATTTCAAAATTTAAACTCATTTCATTTAATATGATGGACAGTTTAAAAGTTGTTTAACATTTCAATAACTGTAAAAAAAAAAAAAACCTCTCTCGCTGAAACAAGCGAATCCAGTTTTAAGAAATATGCATAGTCCTTTGTTGAAGATAGTTTTGATTTTTTGAAAGAGAATAGAATTTTATAAGGAATGTAACAAACGAAATTCAGTTTACTTTTTTGTTCAGATCAAATTCAGTTAACATCATTCTGCAACCTTATTTCTTGAATATAGATTCTAAACTGCATCTTCTTCGAGTCATTCAATGCCGATATTTCCATTTTGAAATCCGTAAACAGAAAGTAATATTAGTTTTCGACATTTCTAAAAACAAATCTTTGTAAAATCTGAAAACATAAGCAACATATTGATCTTAAATTCGACATTCTTGTTCCATCGTTCTTTCCAGATCGTTTGAAACCGTATTGGTTGGCGTGGGGCACGTTGCGCAAATATTTGGTGTTTAAATACGAGCTCTTCTGCTGGTATATGTTGCGCAAATATCCAATAACCAATAGAAAAGTTTTAACAACAACGTGTTACGCAAATGTTTGCAGGGGTAGAATCCTATTTTATTTCCTTAGAAGTAGAGAAGCAGATATTCAGGGTATGGTATCTGACATCGTATTTATCGACATTGTGTTTATATTCGCCAGTTGGTGGTGATTTTGCTTTTGAGTCAGGATAGTTTAACACAGACATGTTTTATCAGTAAGGTTTACTGATATTAATTAATGTATAAACTAATAAAATGATCTTTTTACTATCTCATGAAAATATCTATTTTGAAAAGAAGTTTTTTTTTTAACTATAGATTCCTATTTACAGGATTATTTAAGTATACAGACTGCAAATTATTAAAAGCTTCAAATTAATTATCTAAACAAGATTAATTTTATAATATTTCAGTTATATATACTGAAACTAATAGAAATTTTAATGAATTAAAATGATTATGATGAAAAAAGGTTCATAAAATGATAAAGCTATATATATAGCTAACTAAACTACACTTGAAACTAACTATTTTAATATCCAGAAAAAAAATCTTATGAATTTTTAACGTTGAATATTCAAAAATATATACATATATGATTTCAAAAATACAACATTTAAATTGTCTGAGTAGTATTAATAGGATATTAATTAACAAACACAGATAGTGAAGAAGACAGACCCATTCTTGAAAATAATGTCCTTGCTAATATAACCGGAAAATGGAGAAACACTACTTTTAAGGTTTCAGCCGTGTTTCTGTAACTGCTTATAGATTTTCATTGTTTGATTAATAAATTTCGAAAAATTCTAAAACATTCTACTCAAATATTATACAACAAACATAGATGTTGAAGAATATAGACGCATTCTTGAAGATAATTTCTTTCCTACCTACTTACATTATATCTAATAACCGAAAAATAAAGAAAAAAAAAACACTATATTTAATGCAGAAATGTGCGTCTGTATTTTCTCATAGACTTTCAAAGTTTGATTAATAAATTTTGAAAATAGTATTTTTCGTTATTAACCAATCCTTTGTTTCATTTCACAGCTAAGTTGGGTTGATAGTTTGAATTTTGAGTAGAAATAGAGCTGAAACTATTGAACTTTAATTACAATGTTCTTCATTTGTTTGAAAACTTAATATAAGATTACTAGAGATCAAATTACTTATTCGTTTGAATAAAATATATTCTGATTAATAAGAATTAGAAGAAATGAAAACTTTAAGATTTAAAGGGACGGTGGATTCTAATAGGCACTTTTGCGAATAAGGTTTGAAATTATGCACTTAAGGTTATGAAATTTTTTATGCATATGTATTAAAATATAAATATGTCAAATGTCTTAAGAAAACTTTTTAAAACAAAATATATTATTTTTAAAAAAAGATTAAAAGATATATAATTTTTAAAAACTTCAAAATATTCCACGAGATTTATTTTTTTTATTTTTTCTATTATTTTTTCCTTATTACCAAACATAAATGTTTTTGGAACAAAATTGTGTATTATTTTGTAATTCCAATTAAATACTAATTTGTTAGAAATATTCTTATGTACACTTACAGAATTTTAAAGGAATTTTTATGTTTCTCTGAACTAAAATTGACTTTTAATGAGCTAAAATATCTAAAAATATAAAATGTATACCCTATTTTATTTTAATGTTTAACCGAAATCTTTATAATCAATTCTATTTAATTTATTCAAAAATTAAGACACCTGGAACATTTCAAAGATATTTAAATCTAATTACAATATCATTTTGTGAAAAGGCATTAAGTACTTTTTTTCTTCTAGGCTCTACAAATATTCATTTTACTGAATAATACTTTTATAACATTGTCAGTTGAATATAAACATATATTTTGGTGATGAAATGATAAAAATAAAATTTCATGCTTTCGTCCATTTTTGCTTATTTCAAAGTCCACTGTTCCCTTAATTTTCAAAATGTCCTTTTGGTTTCCGTTTTTAAAAAATTTACTCTTTAATGATTTATGTATCTATACTTGAAATGTGTCAGAATCACAAATGTGTATCTAAGAAAATTTTAAAAATTGCAATAACTATGCATATTTATGAACGATAACTATTACAAGTAATATCGAGAAGAGAAATAAAAAGTAATATAATGATTTTCTTTCAAATTTTTTCTTCTGAAAAAAATTAGTTAAGAAAATGAAGCTTATAGTCTCTGAATTTGAACAGTCCTGAATAATTATATGCCTTGAAGTAAGATGAACTTTATTTTAAGAATATGGATATATTTTCAAGAATGCACAGATAAATAATTTTATTTAGAATCTCGTAATAAATCTGGGAGAATACCACTCTATTTGTGACACTTTACTTGGAAGCAACTCTTTTGTAACTAAGCGGGAAGTGGAATAAGAAAAAAACATTTAAACAGTTTAAAATATCCCAAAAGGTATGAGATTCCTCATGGGAGAAAAAACTGATTCAGAAAGAGAAAGCTTATGTAATATTCTTGCAAAAAAACACTTGAAAGGCTCTTTTGTTCTTAGAAAGGAATGAGAAAAATAAATTTCTCAGAAAGGAAAAGCTATAGCTTTATATACATACAAAAAAAATTCTTTGTTTATTCTGCAATTTTATAAGCAGCTGTTTCAAACAACGTATTGTTATCAAATAAAAGCACATTTTTTTCGCAAATCTCCCTTATTCATTGAAAGAAGAATGTTTAATTTGAAAGTAATTACATGCAATAAAGGAATCTCTTTTAGCAAATCAAATTTACATTAGTATTTTACGAAAAAAAGACAATGAGAAAAACTTTAGAGGATTGCAAAAATGCTTGTTGAATAAAAGGGAGAGTGAAAAAATGTGCTCTTTCCCTCAGTTCTCTATCTTTTGCATGGAAAATGAACTATTTTGTCCCTCGAGTTAGACTAAAGGATTTTGTTTTATGGACTTAAGAACAGCTTGCTTCCTCTTTTTGTTCAGTGAATTTTCTAAGTCATTTTGTAGGAAACAAAATAAGATCATTATAATATGCTTTTGGAATTACTGAAAATTGCAGTTAAAAGTTTAAACGAAAAATTGCGGCTAAAAATTCAGAAATATTTTAATTAAGAAGAGCTATAGAATGTTGTTGGTGACAAAATGATTGAACGATATTATTGTTTTATGTTCTATTAATAATTTTTAAAATCAATTTATTTAAAACCAGACACAGTTTATGTGAATATAGCCAAGTACTGATGTGTTTCCATGATGGTATTCAAATCAGAAGGTATATTTAATGGAAGGATGAATTTAATAATTTAAAATATAAAGGAGTTTACCAAGCAACGTGAAGATTCTAACTCATACAGCTTTAAAAACAAAACTTGAATTAGATTATATTTGATCAAAAATCAGACTGTATGAATAAAATTTTTAATAAGAATGTCATTAAATTCTCGGGCGGGCAAAGAACTTAATTGTTAAATATGTTCAGTCATTGGTGGCTTACATATAATTTTTTTTTTGAAATTTTAATAGATTCCTGAGTTTCAAAAATGTAGACCACTAGTAAATGGTTTGAAGGAAGGATTTCTTGAAATATATTTCAAAACTAGTTGAAAAGTTTTTACTTATTTGCTGTTTGGGTTTGTTAAATTTACTTCTCTTTTATTTTCAAAATACAACGTGGATTTTAATTTAACTATATTATTTTTAGAAGAACAATTTACAGCATAAATATAGAATTAAACGAATTTCGTTTTAGAGTGGTAATACTTAAAGTGTATTTATATATAAATTATGACATGTAATTAGCGTGATACAAGCTTCGTAAGAAACCTTCATTGAGCCTTGGACTGTTAATCTTTACATGTGGTTACTGTTTGGTAGGTGCTTGTTAGAAAGAATTTTTTTTCTAAATATATATTAGATTTTTGTAATTAAGTTATATTGATTAAAGTTTTAATATATTTCCTTCTTAACTTTCAGTGTATATGTTTGAAAAAACATTTTTATATCATTTTTTTTAGTAACATCAACAATAACAACAAAAACATTTCAGCAGTACAAGTTTTATTTTTGTGTAATTTTTTCATTTTAATAAATTTTGCAAAATTAGTTAAAAAAATTTCATAATACTTTGCATACAATCTTTTTACTTCATGTAATTGCTTGCCACAAAATAATAAAATTGGGAATGTCCTTTTACCTCTCATGCGATTAAGCAAAAAGTATAGTTAAATTTCAAAAATGCTTTAATATACTTAAATACAATAGAATTTTTAAACATAATATTATTTTTAAGTAGGAATCCTTTCTATAAATTGTGTGATGTGAAAATTGTTACTCACAAAATGCAACGGCTAGACATAATCAATTAAGAATAAGATAAGATTTGACTAATCAGTATCTTTCCGATATTTTGAATGCGAACAATATCATGAAGTAATTAATGAAACATTTTCGAATATCTTGGTACTATTAAGTTAAAACGTCATTATACTGCAATGTCTTGGATTAAAACATAAATATACGTCGCCACCGAAAAGTTGATGTATAAATGGTTTAATTTCTTTTCCTCCTTCACTACCGTATCTAGAAGCTTATTAGTTTAAGGAATTGTGTTGGCTTGGTCAATGTTTGGCTCATACATCAAGCATGTGGCCTATGTGAAATATTGCACACAATTTGAACACTGTAATCGTCACCGTCGATTTCTGGAAGAACCAAATGCATTGTTAAGATTATTTCAAAACTATTTGTAACAATATGTATGAGCGACATACACAGATGTGCACACATGCACTACTACTGAAAAATACCTATTAAAATAGTTGTGATATTTTTACCTTACTGTTCGACATTCAAAATATTGGACGACATCGTGGAAGTATACCATGCGCAAGAACGCTAGCACCCGCACGCAAGCACGCACACGTACACACGCACTGAGAGAGAGAGAGAGAGAGAGAGAGAGAGAGAACCAAAGAATCAGACGAATTAATCTGGTGACACTCTTAGTACAAAAATAGTAGTATTTTTTTTTATTTTAATTTAAAAGAAAAATAAGTGGATCATATTAATTAAACATATATATCAGACATTTCTCTGTTTTAAGTATCGTGTATGTATTTAATCTATATCTAATACGTATTTCATAAAGAAACAGGCTACATTAAATAAAAGAATCGATTCTATGACAAAGATAAAACAGATTTGTAAAAAAAAATATTTTAAAATTATAGTTTAAAAAGAACGGTGCTATATATTTTTGATTATCACCAGAATCTCACTTAAAATTAGAAACTAAATTCGTATAACTTTTTTTGTTATTGATGAAACTTTCCGACTTATAAACATCCACTTCAAGAAAATCTTTTTTTAAAGATCTTAAAAAAATGTTCACAATGGCTATTATAAAGCACAGAGTTTGCAATTTATTCGTTCGCCGTTAGATGGCGCCGCAATCATCTGCTGACAGCAGAACAAACCATCTGGCGAGAAATGATGATAGGATTTTCTTGTTCATTTCTTTAAAGGAGAGAATAATGATATCTTGAGGGGGTTTAAAAAAAGGAAACAAAAATTGCGACTGAAAGTCAGGATTAATAGAGTTCATTCCTTCTAGAACGCTATAAAATTATTTTTAAACCCATTATAAATTATTTAATGTGAAATAAATACGAAAAAATACAATGCAGTTAGTCTTTATTTTCGTTGAAAATGAGAAAACTTATTCTAGAAAGAATTTTCATTATCTTCTAACAAAGAGTATTTTTAAAGAATAATAGGCAATTCAATATTAATGAAAAATTCTATTTTCCATAAGATTCTTGCATTTAATGTTTATATCTAAATATCAGAAACAGAATATAAACAAATGTTTTTACTTTAAAAATTTCAATAAATTATTTTGTATATGATTAGTGATACCATTATTTAGAACATATCGATATTTTATAGAAGAACCAAAGAAATTGGTACATCTACCTTATATCATGTTGAGATACCAAAAACATCCAGAAAAACGGCAAAACGACGTGGCATTAACTCGAGTAACGTCTGAAGGTACATTGGTGACAAATCAACTCATGAACTCAGGAGGGCAAATCTATAAGAGTGTGATTTGGTAATAATATTTTAGAACAGCACATTGTAAAGCATCATAGATATGTTCAATGAAATTCATGTCCGCAGATAAGTGATCAAAAGAAGTGTCCAAAGTCTGAAGATTGTTGCTGAAGTATTCGGTAGAAATTCCATCCCATAAGTTCCTCAAAAATCTAGCTACCCAGACATTGTCTGCCTTACAGCAGGTCACTCATAACCCCTCTGAGTTCGCTGTTCTCAAGTCTGTAATCTATAGGCATGAAAAGAAATTTAACTATGCTCTGGATTCAACTGTCAAGTCATGTAATCTGGATTTCCGAAGTACTACAGAGATTTTCGATGGCTACAACGCTGTTTCACTCTATAATTTAAATAAGAGAATAAAAATGAAGAAGATAATTCGAAAAAATAGTAGATAATGCTTTAAAGATTATGTTTTATTATTTTTTGATTGATATATTTGTAGGTCATTAAGCCATATTATAAAACAAATAAAAGTATTTAGTAGATTTAATTGTTTTTTTTTGCTGTATTTTTTTTCTTTTATCTTGAGAAAATGAGTCTCAGCATCTTATTTAAGCGAAGTTTAATCCATTAAATAAATATCCCGATTAAAAGTTATTTTAACCATTTAAAAGGCAATTTTTTTCTTGTCATAGTATATTAAAATATTTTTAGGATTGAGATAGACTTAAGAAACGTGATTCATTTAGCTTATTAGATAAATTTAATTTGATTGATTAATTTATTTGATCATTTAATAATTAAGTACCAAACTAAGTCACGCCATTTTGTGTAAGATAAGAAACTAAAACATCTAAGTTTTTGTCTTATTGAAAAATTTGTCAGAGCTCATGTCAACCTATATAATTTCATCCAAATATTGAAAAAATTTGGTGGGAAGTATACTTCCCACGGTACTGGAAAGGGTTAAGCACTGCAGGCAAAGCGTTTTGCAATTTGAACACTTATTCAGAATTAAAGGGATGTTAATCCAAATTTTCCTGCTTTCTAATGCAACAACTTTGAGATTGGTGGAAGATTTGATTCTATGAATAATTCTTAGTATACTTAAGAATGGTGAAAGTTTAAACCGTTATTGAGGATCAAACGCAATGATGTTGGTAAAGCTTGGCGTTTTGAGATATTAGATGCTGTTCAAGTATTACCTTCATCACTTGATCAAAAATGAAAGATCCATCCCAACAGAGCTATCATGTACTTTCAAAACGTGATGTTGATCTAGAACTAAGATTTCTTATGTTTTTAACATGCAGATCATTCAAGGAGGTTTTCACACACATTTCTGTTAAGAAATTTTTTTCCTTAAATTTGGAAGAAATTAAGCAAATAAAGAATGACTAAGTCATATCACTGACTCTCCGACCCGCCCAAAGGCACACGGATAAAGAATAATGAATAATCGGACCACCACAACAGCGATATTGGTGGGAACTGTGGTTGAGTCCTAAGGGCCATCACCGGCTACAGTACAACCCTTCCCAAAGGAAGTACGTCCCTTCATCGATGGGAGGAGCCAGATACCACACCTATTTATGTACCCACTAGGGTGGCGAGATCCACCCACCATACCGGAAGCATCTCATCCTCATTTTGAGGTGTCCCCAGGGTGCTTATAAAGAATGGCTAAATTAAAAAAAATAAAAAATCTAATTGATGTACTAAAATACGAAACAAGAAATTCTGAAATCTTTCGAGATGACGATACATTGCTTTGCAACCCTATTTGATATTTGACACTCGATCAAGACCAGAGACATTTAAAGTACATCAGTCCCATGAGGAAGTTGTATTTATATTAGCGATAAAACTAGAACCTCTATATTTTCCTACAACGAATTCGATTGTCCAATTTTTTGTTTTTACAGGCCAAATTTTTCAGATAGACACAATTTATCTGAATTAGATATTATTAGTAAAGTAAAAATTTAAAATATGAGTTTTTCTGGAAAATTATAGCAGAAGGAGTTTATTCATTCATTTCGATTTTTTTTTTTTTTGTAAAAGTAAACAGTTTAAAAGCATTTTGAATATTTCATGAAAATGTGAAAGTTAAATGTCATCCTCAGAGTTCTGACCTTTAATGACATAGTGAGTTAACAAAAATTATCAATAATAAATACAAAGTGCTAAGTTCTATGTTAAGTTAGTGCTCTAAAATAATATTATTTCAAATTGCTCTATTAATGTGAGATTAGTAATTTAATGTAATTAGGGTAGCTTTTAGAAGTTTTCCTACTTATGCAATGCTAATGACGACCAGTTGTCATGGAAGAACTCCAAGATGGTAGCCAACGCCCTAAACTAAACACATACTTCTTTTTCAGTAAGATTCATCTAAATGCTCCTGGTTGCTTTAATCTATAAAGTTACTTTTCAAATTTATCATTCAATTTGTTAATGGAAGGATCATTTATGCTAGAGCAGACAATGTAAATACCAGCAATAACTTATAAATAAAATGTTTCCATGTAACTTTGAAGGAAGCGTAGGACTACTTGTTGATTTTCCACGGTTTCTAGGCAACAATTTAAAATATTTCCTTTTGGAAACTCTGATAAAATTAAGGAAAATGAATTTTCTTTTACACAAACACACAGGTGTCTCAAAAGGTTGTTTATAGATTTAATTTGTTCGTCTGACAAGCTATGGAGTCCTTAATGGTTCCTTAAGAATTTGTTAAAGAAGAAATTTCCTTAAGAATTTGTAATCAAAGGAAAAAAAATTTGGACAGTGATGTTAATATGATTCTATTAAAAGTACTCTCTACGATTTTTCATGAATAGAACACGGAACATAATCAGGATTTCGAACTAACTTCCACAAATCAGGTTTCTTAGTAATATGTCAATTATAGTAATATATTGGACGGTTGAGACTCGAAGATATGCAGTCATTTCTATGCTAATGGCGATTAATTTCATTTCTGATGCTATGGCTTTAATTCACATATTCGCACAAAGAAAAATTCGTGATGCAAAGCTGGTGCAGGATAGTGAGGAAATCAGTTGTTTTACGTTATGACCACGAACAAAGCTCTCTGTGTGCTCTAAATCGTCTTTTTATGTAAGACTTGTTTTATATGATCTGTTAGATGAAAACGTATAGTAAGTAAACAATACTTTGGGATACTCTGCTTATATATTTAACTAAAGAAAACAGACATCATAATGTAAACAAATCTGGTTGACTGAATGTACTGAATATAAACAAATCTGACAGCCTATTTAAAGGCATTTGAATTAAATCTGATTGACCAGACAGCTGCTACAGCAACACTGGAGAAAGTCCTAAGGGCCATCACAGACCACGGCACAAATCTTCCAGTGGGAAGTGCGTCTGGTCATTGATATGAGGTAGCCCACAATTTCTGTACAAACCCGGATATCGAGAACCAACCACCAGGCCGGAAACTTCTCCTCTTCATTTCTGAGCAGCCACCCGGTGGGAAGACTTCTAAAGTAAGTCATAGACTGACTACTACGACCCGCCCGAAATAACACGGAAAAATTTGAATGACCGGACCCCGCGACAGCAACTCTGGTAGAAGCTGTAGTTGAGTCCTAAGGGCCATCACCGGCCACGGTATAACCCTTCCCTAAGGAAATACGTTTTATCATTGATGGGATATAGCCACCCCCACCTGTTCGTATACTCTCATATACCTTCATGTGTGACGAGAATCAATCACCATACCGGGAGCTTCTTATTCTCAATTACGAAGCTTACCCCACACTCGAGAGACAGATTTTTAAAGTAAATAAGATTTAAAATTTTATTGTTAAATTTGAAACAATTTAAGGCTAATTTAATGAAGAGGAAATCACAGCTTCAATTTCTTTAACGCAAATACTTCCAATATATGAATTTTATGAAAGACATATATTCCTTTTCATACTCTCAAACTCAATGCGAACTAATATATTTTTACCTACTTTGACTTTCTCAAGATATCCAGGAATCTCGTCTTGAGGTAAACCGGAAATCCTTTGCGGCGAATGCGGAATAACTACGACAAGAAATTAATATTTAATAGGACATTCATAAATATGTAACACTTGAACTGGAGGACGGCGGCGGCTGCCTCTTCTACTTTTTTTTATAAATAAATATATGCTGATGACGACTTGAAAGGGAGAAGAATTTTTGAATACCAGAATTTTTCATTTCACACTTTTTTACGGACCAAAAGGGATGGCAGACCGCGTCACATTTTCCACCCAACGCCAGGGTTCCATTTAGAGTTCCATAAATCACGGTTATGTCTTCCCTCTGAAAAGAATTCCTCTCCCTTCGCCGAAAAGTGAAAGGTATTTTGGATTCTTTGTCCCTCCGAATTTTCTTCCTTATTTATTTATTTATTCTTCTTTTTACCCCTTTTCTTTTTCTTCACTCTTCTAAAATCTTCCTTTGAGTTTTATTAGCGCCAAAAGTTGGATTTGAGGAAGATCCAAAACGTTAGTAAGGGTCGATTTGGATGGCATTTTGAAGAGGTATTGCCTCTGCGACTGAGATTTGCATCTGGAATCTTCGAAGGTGAAGTCTGAAGTAAAATGTTTTATATTCATTTCTTGGAAACCCTCGGAAGCCCTCATGGTTTTATAATACATGTATTCTCCCAGTATGCATTAATTCACAAATACATTCTGTAAAAATACATAAAGTATGCAAATTGGAAAGTAATGTTATTTAAAAATGAATCGTCGGCAGACTGCATCTCGCTGTAATGCTATTTAAACTTATTATTAATGCAGCTACTTCTTATAAAAATTCGGTCTGTTCAACTATTAATAATCTATCAAAGTACTGTTTTCGAATAAGAAATCGACGGTAAAGCAAAAAATATTGGTAATGGTATAAAAAAAAGTTCGAATTTTTTTAATCTTTACACTGCTACATTTGCTGTATTGAATGGGTTATCAATGAAAATATAAGAGTATTTTTCCTTTGAAGTATTTGTATTGAATCCGTACTTATTTTTAGTTTTATTATTATTTGGATATTAATTTAACCTTTTAAATGACCACTTTTTATATTAATGGTATATTAATATATTTTTGGAATGAAAATTCATAAAAAAAATTCATCAAACTTATTAGATATATTTAATTTGATTGGTTAGTTGAATTTTATTAATTAAGAAATTAAGGCATTTCATTATGGCGTGAAGTTCGAAAACAAGTCACCGAGAAGTTTATTTCATCGAAAAATTTAACCGGAATATTGGACAACTTCATAATTTCAAATAAAAATAAAACTGATGAATTTGGTGTAGAGTCATACTCTGACTCTCTGATTCGCCGAGGGCACACGGGCAAATCTGAATGACTGGACCGTCGAGACAGCAATATTGGCAGGAACTGTGGTTAGTCCTAAGGGGGTAATCACTGGTCATGGCACAACCCTTCCTTAAGGAAGTACGTCACGTCATTGATGGGAAGATCCAGACCCCTACGTTTTCGTGCACCAACAGAGGAGGTGAGAACTAACCCCCATGGCGAAAGTTTCTCATTCTCAATGACGAGGTACCGCACTGGGGGAATGCATTTAGTGGTAAGTGATTTATCACGACTTTAGAAAGGGTTAAATCATATTTGTCGTTTGCTTAGATGTCTGTTGAATTTTTGTAATAGGAATTAAAGCAGTGAATTAGCAATTCGATACAACAGAAAAAATCGTAGTAATTTCCAAAATGTATACAGTCCTTAGATATTTATTATAAAATTAATTTTATTTTGAAAGTTTAATTAAATTTTAACAATATCTTATTTAAAATTTCTAAAGAATTTTCGATTTGTTTCTAATATTTAGTTAAATAACGAAGAGAAATTTAACAATTTACAACAAAGCGAATTAGAACTTGATTGCACTGAATACAGAAAAAATCAATCAAATAGCACGGGTTAAAATGTTAGTTACTCATTTATGCTGTAATTTCTCAAAATTAAATATTTGAATTCTTCCCCCGTGGAAGATGAAAGCCAGAATATTTATGCGGAGAGAATAGTTTCTATTCAACAAGAGCCGGATCGATCCGGCTGCAAACAAAAGGTCAGAAAGTGCATTAAAATCCTTTACATTAAGCAAAAGAGAGAGATAATAATGATCATCTATTTCCCAGGAGGCGAATAACCGAGGAATATTTGCACGGACTTTTATCCGCATATTGTCTATGATTCTTTGCCTGGGGAGGAATCAATCAATAATGTAGTGGGACTCATATTTAATCCTTTTGTATCCAGTCTCCGCAGGAATGGAAACTAAAATACTGATCTTCGATTCAGGAAGTGTGCTCCTTTCTAAATCTTTCAATCAATTTTTAGAATAACGGTGTATTCTCCCTTCGTGTATTTTCCAAATGACGCGTTTCGAGCTTCGTAGTGGAAAACTAATATACATTTGGACAACTTCCCTTTCAACAATTTGGTGTATATTCGATTTAGGTGACAAAAATAATATAACAAATTTGTGTATTAAATAACAAATAAATAGATTAATAGATGCCAAAATAATTAATGGATTCATTCTAAAATTTATGATAATGACAATTTTGTGATAGAATCATGTTGTAAATTTCATCCATCTAGCTTGTGAGATTTTATGTTATCAGATTTAAAGTTTCAGAACACATTTATAAATCTATAATACATGTGAAAATTCTGTTGCATTCCAATGTGTGCTTAAAAACAGCATATCAAATTTTATCCGTCCAGTTTGGCGTGTTTCTGAATAATTGCCTAATCGACCAATTACATAATTTCAAAAATGATTTTTCTAGTTTAGATGTTTAAACATAGTTTAATCAATATTTCGAAGTCTTATAAAATGGATGAATACAATATTTTCGCTTTGTATATTAGATGTTAGGATTGGATTGATTACCGGTTTCGCTTTATCAGGTTAAGATTGATACTGATAATCGATTATTCCTGATTCTTTAACCTGATAATTTATACGTGATATTTTCATCTGATTCTTTTGCCTGATATTCTGTTTGATACTTTTACCTTATCTTGTAGTATCTGATGGTATCAGCGTTGTGCATCTGATACTAAGTATCAGATTAAAACAGTATCTCCCAATTCTATTTGTCGTAAGAAACAAAGAACTTTCTGCCTCTTTCGTAAGAATTAACCCTCCAAATCCAATCCTACGAAATATGAAATATCTTTCTAAGATGAAGATTTTAACAAATAAAGTGGTGTGGTGGTATGTAGATTATTATGATCTGTGCAGGAAGCAACAGGAAGAATGTTGTTGGAAACATTTCTTTAATAATCACATTCAAACACTCAAACATACACTAACACAAAGACAAGATATTCACGCTCGCGGCTTCACAGTTCAGCCTCACATCTCATTCTAATTACAATCGCAATGCACTATAGGCTGACATATGGGATGGCCTAATCAGGCATCGCCATCTAGTATCTAAAAGAGAAGATAGGAGTAATGCTACAGTGGGTATTTCTTTCATGCCAAATCACTGGAAGTTACGGTTTGATGTGTGTTTTCCTTGGTACAGGGCTGTTTTTCATCAACAATCAATGCAGTTATCATGAAAATAATGGTTGTAGGAAAAAGAAGTAAGATTCAATATTGAGTCTTGCACTTAAATTAGTTAATAGAGTGTCGTGAATAAACAATAGCTATATAAGCAAAATTAAAAAAGAAATGTATGTTACAGCATTCATATTACCTTTTATAAATGAAGAAATATAATTTTTTAAACATACAAGATTGATTATATGTATTGAAATTCTTTTTGGCACATCACTTAATCTGAATCTAATGAAATAAGTTCTGTAAAATAATAAATTTTAATATTATTTTTGTTTGAATTTATTAGTTTCTCGTAATCTATCATAGTAATTATATGTTCTTTCATGTAAGTAAAGAAATATTAACTATTAAACTAACTAAATTAACTAATAAATTTGGTTAATTTCTCAAAATTTTTATTACTTTAGTCGTCTTTTTCATAATGCATATGTAAAAAATTAATAATTAAACAGATATAATTTGAAAAAGTATTTAAAAAAATTAAATGAATATAAATCATTTTTAATTAACAAGATCACGATTGATTAAATTAATTTGTTTTGCTATTATTAAATTAACGACTATTAAAAGAGATGCTAAACGAAGTATATTTCTTAAGACGGCTAAATGCTTAAATTCATCACTACATATGATTCTAAATACTCTATTCTAAATATTCTTCCAGAAATATTTAGAATAGAAGAATACATATAATTCTAATATTCTTTCAAAAATATTTAGAATTCTAAATACAGCTTCTTTGACCTACAAAAGGTACATGTATTACTAAAAACGAAAACCTTTATTTTTCTGTACCCACTCTACGACTTTTATTAAATTATAACTTGCTCAGACTCTCTATGGTTGCAATACATACGGCAGCATAACAATTTATAACTTTCGCAATAGCTTTGAAACAAGGTGTGTTGGCTCATTTTTGAGCTAGTCTTTTTGTTTCATAGATATAGGTATTTTGGAAAACTATCTACGTATAACAAATTTCTGAATATAACAAATTTCAGCAGTATAATATACAGAAAAACTATCTACATATAAAAATTTTCTGAATTTTCAGAATTCTAATAGAAATACGAAAGTTCTCTCCATATAAGTTTTAAAAATATTTATAAGACCTTAAATCGTTAAAAAAAGAAATTAAAATAATTTTATGGCATTCTATAACAGTTTATCGAGACTCAAATAAATTAATCCTTTAATCTGTCTTGCACAGTTTTACGTTTACCAACGCTTTGCTTGAGTTCATTCATTCTCACAAAAAAAATTATAAATTTAACTTCAAAACAAAATAAAAAATCTCAGATATTGTTACAAGGCTATATCATGGATTGTATGAATTTAAGTGGCAAGTGTAAAAACTTTCAAAAGAATTATCGTTGAATATGTTGAATTCGTGATGTTTAGTAAATTTTTTTTATTACAACATCTTTAAAATAATATAAATAACTGCGCCTTAATTATTCTTTATTATAATAGAGTTTTTGCAAAAATTGATTATTTGAAATTATAAAAGATTTTCTTTTAGAATGCCAGATATCAAACTTGTAATTAGAATGATAATTTATTTTAGAAAAATATTATTCTAACTGAATTTTTGTATTTCGCCAAACATAATAAATAGACTGAAAATGATGAACTATAATAAAAAAGAGGTTTTTATTGGCGAGAGATTCTTTTCAGATTGACTGTAATTTCTTTATAGAAATTTATGTTATTTATTATTAGTCTGATTATTTAATTTAATTAGTCTATCTGAATGGGTTGCCCAATTTATTACAGAAAACCTTCTGAATTAATATTTATTACAGTATTGTTTATATGAATAGAAAATTTAATCAAGTTTTTTGGAAATTAAGTTTTTATTAATATTATTGAAATGTTTCTTCAACTAAATAGCACTAAGGAAAGGAAAAAAAAAATTATTCTTACAACATTTTTATCTAGAGAAGAATAGATTATTATTTTTAAATTGAAATGTTTTAGTGGAATTCGAGATCATATTAATTTATCACAGAAATAATATTCAGTTTCATGTATTTAAAAATAATACCCAAGTTTTAAAAATACTTAAATTTTAGGAAGAAGCATTTAACTGACAACAGATGTATTATGTATCGTTAAACAAAAATTCATTTTTTCGAAAAAAGAAATCCAACTTTTGGTAATCTTAAATTAAATATGAACTTTTACATTTTAAAGGTAATTTTATGTATAAATAGATCTATAATAAAACTTTTAGATATAATAAAAACATGTAATAAAATCTTTTTGATATATTGCCGTTAAACTGACTATCTAAGAAAACAAGATATTGTGACACTATTTGTTATAAGAGATCCTAATTTGAACTGCACTTGATACTTCTTGTTAAAAACTGACAGAATATTTACAATTTCACGATAAAAATTAAAATTACACTCAAAATTGTATAACAATTTCTATATAAAAGTATTTGTAACGCAAGTCCGGAAATAGTTTTAACAATAAAAAAGTTACAAAATTTTAGAGGTACATCTTAAAAGAATAAGGATCACGAACATGATATTTCAGCTGCTATATTTCCTCCTTTTGCTAAAATTTGCTTACACGTTTGGAAATTCAAGTTGATAAAATAGTCTACATAAACTGTGCAGGACAAAGGCGTAGGCTTACTGGGAAGAAGTAGATTTACTTAGGTGTCTAAAAGCTGTTAAAAGTCAGTTCAGGTTAGAGTTAATAACATTTATAATCTTAATTAAACAAGAATCTGAATGCCCTCAAAGTGGATATTTTCAATTAAGAAGTTAGGTTAATTTTCTGCTCAAACAAGGAAGTGGTTCTGTGCATGGTTGGAAGATATCACAATTTAACACCTGTTAAAAATTAATTCATAAGTCTACAATATCATGCATTCACAAGATGCTGTTGCTTTGGGCATTATTATTGCGGTATAACAAAGCTAGGCTACTCCGCCCCTCACATTCATCATATGGATTAAAATTGAATGATCGGTCTACCGCGACGATATTGGCTGGAACTATGGTTGCGTCCTAAGGGCCAACACCGGTTATGGCACAACATTTCAGATAGGAAGCACGCTATGTCATCATAAGATGTAGCCACGCCAATAATTGCTGTATCTACTAGGGTGGCGAGAACCAATCACCATACTGGAAACTTTTCATCCACATATCTGAGGTGCCCCCTGGTAGGAGTGTTGCTGTATACCTTAAACTGGCTACGCCGTCCCGCCCTGAGGCAAACAGAAAATTTGGATGACCGTATCGCCGCAATAGTAACAATGACAGGAACTGTGGATGAGTCCTAAGGGACCCCATTGGTCACAGTACAACACTTCCCTTGGTAAAGTACGTCCCATCATCAATGGAGGGAGCCGACCCACACCTTTTTCTGTATCCACCAGGGTGGCGAGAACCAACCACCATACCGGAAGCTTCTCATCCTCAATTACGAGATGCCCTCATTGAGACTTATTGCGGTATACAGAGTGATTCAAAATTCATGATAAAAATTTGGAGGTGAATTTGAGAACCAGGATATGAATAACCCTCATATGGAAAAGACAGGTTGCAGTTTATTTCTTTAATCATAAATGTAGGGTGTCTCAGTTAAACTGAAACAAGTTTCTTAGTTTCTAACTTTTACACTAGTGAAGATAATTTAACGAAATTTTCAACAGCGAGTGCATATGTGTCAGCAAAGCCATGGAGGTCTTTTGTCCTATGAGTAATTCCATACATAATCCTATCCTGTGTACTTTATAACTCAATAAAAATATGAAAATTTAAAGAAAAAAAGTGTGTTTTTATTTAAGTCAAATTTTTGCGTTAAAACGTTGTTCTATCTTGTAACACTCCCTTTTTACTAATCTTAAACTATCAGCTTTCATACAGTTTTTTAATAGGGTTGCCAACGCTTTATTGCACAAATGATGACAAATTTAAATTTTGCGTTAATTTTGGGACACCTTCTACAATTTTCAAAAATTCATTAAAATGTGTTCATTAATGTAGAAGTTAAAAACAAAACATATTATTTCTGTTAAATTGAGATATGAAGTATTTATGACTGAATGAATTGATTTCTACCTGGGTTTCCTATGTGAATATTATTCGTATGATTGTTTTTGATTCCCCTCCAAATCTGCAGCATAGATTTGAAATTACAATATATATAGAAATATGAGAATATCAAATAAAGAATTGCAATGTCTTTACACTGAAGGTAAACGGAAACAAGACATAAGATATACTTTTTTTAAAATTTTGAATTAATTTAATGTGATATTTTATCGTAAAAAGTATTGAAACACAATAGAAACTATAAGAGAAGGCGACTAATTAGAAAATAGCTCATAGAAGAGATGCATGAGAATTTCAGAAATTACTCTTGATTCAGAAGTGAAAATTAATTTCGTAGCATCAAACGAGTTCTTGATGTTGCTAGGAGAGAAGAAATTCATTTTCAAAACTAAGCTATTTATAGGTCTTGAACTAGTTCAAAACCTAGTTCAACAAATAGTTTTTCACATACTAAGAGTCAAATTAATTTACTGCAAAAGGCCAGCAGTCTATTATTTTGAGCAGAACTGTTTTTATAAATCAGTTAAAGAATAATTTGATATTGACATTTGACAAACATTCTGCAGTGTCGCAGCTTGCCTTTTGAATATTTTTTATTGACTAGCTGCCTTTGGTGACTAGTTGGTTAGCCGGGATTAATGACTATTAAACATTTCAATGAAATATTTTGTGTAATTTGGTTTTAATGGCTTCTTCGGAAAAATATTTTAAAATTTTAAATTTGGTACATGTACAGCTCATATTATTTTAGAAGCCTTATGCCTTTTTGTTTATTGTACTATGCATTTTCTTTCATTCCCTGTTTACATCTTGGTACATACATATATGTATATCTGTTCACAGGAAACAATAATCGTATTAAACATGATAACACTTTACAATTTTTTTTAACATTATTGCCTTATTCTAAAGTTAAATCTTTATTGCAGATACAACACAATTTCAAAAAGTTATTAAAAGCACATTAAAAGCATTATATTGAAACCTATTCAGGAGAAATATACCAAATATTCATTTTTGATCATCAACAATGGAACAAAAAGGAAGAAATAGAATATTAGCAGCAATAATCGAAACGATTTTATATAACAAATAAATTTTTATCATTTAAAAGATAATTTGTTAAGTCCTAGTTTAAAGGATGTTATCACAGAAAAACATCAAAAGTTCGCAGAATTATTCATTAAAATTTTTTAAACCCCCTCCCCCCAATACAGTTTCAGTTCCGAATTGAACCTTTCCATCCTACAAAGTATATATATGCCAAATTCGACAGTTCTATGTTAAATGAGTTGGTCTGTAAAGTGGCAATATAACCACAAGAAAGCACGCACTGTCTGCACGCACGCACGCACACACACACACACACACACACACACACACACACACACACACACACACACACACACACACACACACACACACAAACACACGCACACACACACAAACACACACGCGCGCGTAAGACTTTTAATCAATTAGTGTGCAAATTATATTATGTTTTTGAAAGTTATTTAATTGCGCGAATCGAAGACTAAGAGTACATACGCTACTACTTTCTACACTACTTTTGGTACAATGGTTGCTTCTTGAATGCAATTTTAATCAGTACTTAAATTTCATCATATACATTAATTCCAGAGATATTTTGAAACTCCTTGAAAAGTCATGTTCCTGGACGGATCGATAATACCATGCCTCGTCACCCTTTCTCCTGACGGGTTTTGTTAGTTCTGTCATGCTGTGCCAAACGACGCTAAAAAAAAACACGACGGCATCAAAGTTTTCCTGGCGCAGAACAAAAATTTTCACTTTGTTAATTATCAGCTATTATCCCTGTTTCGCCGTAATTGCCCTCAGTTCTTGCTCTCTGAAAACGCCCTGCTTTAATGGTTCCAATTAGCGTCAGAACCACTAGAAGCTAAAGAAACTTTTCTTGCTTTGTGCGGAGTTTTTCTACCTGGAAAATTCCCATCTTTCAGGGAAAAGATTTAGGCTGGTTCAGAATTCGAAAATTTCATCAAGTTCCCCTTTTATTGTTTGGCGGGATTAGGGGAATAATCTTCGGGGAGGGTAGAGGTCTTCTTTCCCTTGTTCCGCAGTTAAAAATGATCCTTTCTAATTAAGCCATGAGAGCGATCGCTTTTACGTTGAAGTCCTGCGTTTTCTAATCAAACGCTCATTAGTTGAGGTTTAGCTTTTTAAACGAGTCTCTTCCTTAGTTTTTCTACAGATTAAGTTTATTTAGTAGTTGCGGAATGCGGATGAAATGAGTAGAATAAAGTTTAAATTAAAGCGAGATGGACCTGCTGATTCATATGGCTTTATTCTTTATTTTTCGAAAAAGTATATGAACTGATATTAGTTCAAAATTAGTTCTACTATAAGTTTTTTTTAAAGCTTTTATTACATCTCCACCAAATTATATGGGGAAATTCAGTTGTTCAGGCATTTTTTAGATGCCCTGAATGTACAATTACAGCATTTCTTAAAGGAAATTCACAGTTTCTTAACTGAAAGTTTTCATTATCGATTTTGTTTATTGGTTTTAGGGAGGAATTTATTTGCAGATTCAAAAAGTGTCAGAGGCGCCTGTAATTTATTTTGAAAGAAATAAAATAAAGAAAAGTGGTGAGAATAATGATTATAGTTTTCAAAGCGCATTTTTGGAATCGGTTTTTTTTTTCGGTGAGCAATATAACTGAAAAACACTTTTAGCTAGAAGGATGAGATTTGGTATGCGGTAAATACAACATTTCTAGATTCTTTCAAATTTTGAATGAAATCCAATCATAGAAAATTTTTCTGTCCGGACATCTGAGTACAAGTGAACTACAAAACGTAAAAAGTTAGATGAATAAAATTAGAGGATTAGCATTTAAATCTTAGATCTAAAAGAAATTTGGTGTTGAAAGTCTATCGTATGTACTTTTGCATGCATCTAAACACGATAATTTAATCCATGTCTTAAATAAATAAAATTCGATAAAGGATCTAATGACTAAATTGTAGTTCAATCGGTCCGCGAAACACATATTAAAAATACATATTCGATTTTCTGGTACTTGTGTATTAACCGCATGTCAGCAGCTAATTGTCAGAGATCACACACTAGATTCAGAAAAAATATAATTATATTCGCGGAAAGGATCCATATTTCTTAACTATTGTTTTCCCATGCTATTCAGTTATAAAAGACGTGTATCAATTATCTTTAATATACTCTAAAACCTGTATTTATTCTAATAACTTTCGTATTTCTCTTCAAAGAATAATTGAGCCGCATTACTCTAATGAAGTTTTGGAATCAATGGGGTTCAGGTTCGTTATACGATTCCGCTCAAGATCCTTCGTTTATGCTTTCCCATTATTGCGGTGCTGAATTTTAGAGAGGAGGATGCCAGCTCAGGCGTCACCTTCATCATCTGATCGGAGCTCAAAATTGGGATATCCGTCCCTAAACAGTACCGTGTGGCTTTCAAAAAGAGTGGTAATATAATTAAATTAAAATAAAGAGCAGTTCATGAAATGCCCAGTATTTCAAATACTGAATTTTACTCATTATTAGATAATATAAGCGGCATTCTTACAATTCCTTAAAAAAAACATTCCAAAATTTCTAAGTCGTCAATTATAGCTTTCTGAATGGTACACGCAATTATGCTTGTAAAAGCTTTCAAACGCACATCTCCTATTCCTCTTCGAAAGCAAGGCCTAATATACTATTAAATTCTGTTCGATAACTTTAGCTATAAAACCCATCCACGTTCCCTCATTAAACGCCATTAATATTCCAAATCTTCGTCTAATAACGTAACATGCATTAACATCATTGCAAAACTTTGCATAGCAGTTTCAAGTTCCCTGTATATCCCCCAGCCCTAGAAGCGTTTTCGTAATTAGATTGGTCCAAAGTGTACATATCTTAACCGATGCCATCAAGGATTTTGTGAACTTTATTTAAATGGCGCATGCTGCAAGTGTCGACTGTGAATTAATTAAGGATTTTTGCTTGGGGAAAATATCCGGTATGCTAAATACGCAATTTTATGCCCAGAAAATACATTTTCTGGTGAATGTTTAGTTATATTTTTACTATAACATTTATTTGCAATGATTTGTTCCTTTTCTAATGTTGATGAATATATCATTCAGAATTGTGATGTATAATTCTCACTATCTGAGTTTATGAATCGATAATATTTAGAGTTGAGTTTTAATTACACGATATTTTTGAACTGTTGATGTGTTCAAATTTTAGCTGTTTGAGAGGTGAATAATTTAAAACCAGTGGTAGTGGTCTCTCCAAAACTTTCTCGCATACAATCTGATAAATATGTTATCCTAGAGAATGTCTTGCATGACAATGGCGTATAATAATAACGAAATATTTACTTTTGTCATGAATTTAGCAACTTCATGGAAAATCTATTGTGTCATTTTTGGCGAGTTTTTTGTGATTAATCTCTGGCATGCGGATAATAGTATAAGAGAAGGGATTTTGTGTTTTAGACCCGTTTTCCCCAATATATTGAAACCACCATTTGACACAAAATTATACTTGTAGTTAATATATATATATATATATATATATATATATATATATATAACAAATTTCATATTTTGAAGTTCTTTGCATTCTGTAGTTATTGCTTTTCCATGCTCCTAAAAGTACAGATCAACAGATGGCCCTCTCTTTGTCAGACTTCGCTCAAACTTTTGTAAGTATATACTTTATAGGCGTTAAATCTGTATATCAAATTTTATGAATCTAGCTCTCTTCGTTTGTTGTTATCATGTTAACTCATATTCCAACAGCCGCACAGACAGAGTTTCTTTAAAAGGTTATTGTTCAAAATATGAATGTTAAAATTACAAATTTGGTGCAAAACCCTATACCAAATTTCTTTACTCTAGCTCAAATCGTTTTTGAGTTAAATTTGTTACGGACAGACAGACAGACTGATAGATTGATGAACGGACATTTCTTAAAAATGGTTTTCAAACTTGGTAATGGCTAAACGCAAAATTTCGTCAAAATCTCGACTTCGAATTTTTTTTACTATTACAATACTTTCTTTCAGCTACGTAACCGAGAAAGTAAAAAGGAATGATATTTTAGCACGATGTTGCTATTATTACGAAAATCATCCAGTGTGCACCGATGATCATACCCTTTTCAATGTCCGTCAAATCGAGTGACTTATCCATTATGAAAATTATTGCTATGCGAAAAGCGAATTCTGAAACCATCTTTATATATGCCTTCCAGTAAAAAGATTTCTCTGTTTTACCTATACACAACTGTGCTTAAGTCAACAAGCTTGGTTTTCCTAACATTTTGATTCGATGTGTATACATATAACCTTAAAATATGTGTCACAGAAATCATGCGTATTATTATTGTGGAATGGCAACAATCAAATGTAAACACGTCACTATAGGTATGCTTGTATGTTTCCAAATGCTTCATTGAATAACGCCTCTCAAATTAAAGAAGCTGCAAAATATTATTAGAAATTCTCTCAACAAGGCTCACCCAAACTACATTTACTCATTGGAAAAATAATGTAGAAAATTAAAGTAACAGGCATCAGACAAACATTAATCGAAGCTAAAATGGACTTAATCATAGCAAGTGGAGAATCAATGCGCCTTACCTGTAGGAAATTACTACTTATATCTTCCAAAACTATCAAATTCCATAAAATTGGTTTAAATTATGTTTTTACGATATCTGTTTCATTTCTGTATAGTTTTTTCTTTATTTCTAATAATTTTTAAATGTAATATACAATTTGAAAAAATTAATGTTTAATGTTATGAAATTAAAACTTACCCATCAAAATATTTAATCGCGATAAATCAAAATATTTTTTTGCCAGTATTAAGATAAAAAAAAACATTCTTTGGACAATAATTCCAAATTAAGATTTTAACTCCCACTTTTTTTTCTACTGTATACATTGTATTATTTGCAGATGTTATAATTTCCTTTGACATATTCAGTTAGATTCATGATTTTCGTTTGTATTAAATAACTAAGTGAAATTATATATATATATATATATATATATATATATATATATAAAGTAACCAATCAAAAGCAAGAAATAGTTTGAAAACTAAACTAAAATGACAACGTAAGCAAAACAATTTCAAAATCGCAACAAAAAAATATAATCTATTCAAACAAAACCAAAAATGGAACAGGTAAAAACTTCATAGTATTTAGAGAGCGCAAATGCAGCTACTTCTAGAACACAGATGAACTGATACAAAAGTATAAAAATAAGTAAAATGGAAAAACAAAAAAACCAAATAAAAATATTAAAAAAGATTAAACAAGGAAGAATCCGGCCTGAAGACTTTTTCAAGGGTCACCCTCAGGCAGGGATTCAAAAAAGGGATTTTTTCTGTAAAGGAAATTCAGACAAACGTCTAATAATGATTCCTTCGTGACCCGAAAAACCCGAGAAAGTATGTTATGCCTTTTCGTTATATTTTTTACCTTTTCATTATTTCTTCTGTGTTTAATTTGTCTGTTTTTGGTGTTTTTTGTTATTGTATTTTTACTTATTAGTAGTTTTTCTTCTAATTGGTTGTTTTGTATTTTCCTTTCTGTTAAAATGGTATATCTCTTAGGCCTAATTTCAGGGGATTTTCGGGTCACGAAGGAATCATTATTAGACGTTTGTCTGAATTTCCTTTACAGAAAAAATCCCTTTTTTGAATCCCTGCCTGAGGGTGACCCTTGAAAAAGTCTTCAGGCCGGATTCTTCCTTTTTTAATCTTTTTTAATATTTTTATTTGGTTTTTTTATTTTTCCATTTTACTTTATTTTTATACTTTTGTATATATATATATATATATTTACGCAATTTACACTATTATTTAATAGCTTAAAAAGTCAATTATCTGGTCTCCAAAGGCGGCTAGCATAAATTAAAAAAAATTATTTTAAGAAAATTCTTCAAACACTCATTGTTCTATAATAAATATCTACATTTATATTTTTAAGACATCGATTTTTTTTTCTTTCCGAATTCTTTATCTATCAACTTAAAGCTCATTATGCAAGTAATCATGCTAGAAGTTTAACGCAAAGGAGAACAAGTGTTCGTAAGTAAAAAATGTGATAGCGAAATTACAAGACTCATTAACCATCATAAAATACTAACGACCTTCACAGAGGCTTATTTCTCTCCGCACTTTTTTGCATAATCTCGTCATCATCGGCCACTGATGGATTTATTTAAAGAACTTTCGCAATACCTGCTTTTCGCTTGAAGTCGCATCCTACAACTTTACTTTCGGGATATAAGTTTTTTGGTAGATTTGATTAGACAGTCTGAACTAAAATCTAAACATGGTGATGGGTATAGAAGTGAGAAAAAATGCTGCGTTACAAAAAAAGAAAGTACATTTAGTCAAGAAAGTTTAAGATATGTGACTACGTACGGGATGAAAGTTTTTGATAAACTAGTTACTCTAGAATAGTTATATTTCTGAATTTTTGAATAAAAAAAGATTGAAAAACATCTATGATATCAAAATATAAGTTAAATGACAAAATATAAAAATCATTTTTTTAAATAAAAAAAATGACTTTTCATGACTAAAAAGAGGCTTAAAGTAAAAATCTTATAGTTTAGAAATTTATCAAATGATTTGCTTAAACTTTTGCAGGTGGCTTAAGAAGTATATCAACTAATATCAGAAAAAAATAAACTGTATTTTTATCCATGTTTTAAATATTGGTGCTCGACTGATAAATAACATGATATTTTCGGTTGTCGTGACTTCAGAATCGGTGGAGTTCAGACTCGAGTCCCGATTTCATTAAAGATTCGCCAAGCGTTTCTTTCATTTGCTTGACATTGCAGTTTGAGCAAGGTCGAATGGTTTAAAATAAAGAAATTCAAAGTTTCATTTTTATGTTAATTTTAGTCGTATAAGAGTAGAACCTTTTTTATTTAAAATGTTAATATGCCAAAAAACAGGGTAGTTATAATTAAAGTTCCACTTTGAAATGGTCATAAAAGGAAAACTACTCCCCCAAATGTTATTAAACTTGGTAATAGTTTAAAGCAGGTCAGAAAAATTTCTTTTCCATCCAAAAAAAAAAGCTCTTAAGTTCAAAAACTCACCCCCAAGGGTGAAATGGGTATGCAGTATTTAATGGTATGGTATGCAGGGGTATACAATATTGTTAAGCAAAACAGGACATGAAGACACCGGTTTAAGACGTGTTTAATCGTTTCTGAAACGTGTTACAAAGCATGTTCAATGTATATTATCACAAAAGTACTGTTTATGTTGATAATATAAACAATCAAAGATGTGATACGCCGACTCAAACTCAAGATACGAAACTCAAAGATGTGATACGCCGACATGTGAGTAACATTCCTTCTGATATGCTAAGAGCTACTGTTGAGAATGCAGTAATGCGATTGAACTTGCTTTCAAAAAATGGTGGTCGCCACATTGAACATGCTTTTTAACTTGTTTTAGACACGATTATTTTAAACAGGTGCCTTCATGCCCTATTTTGTTTAAAAATATTGAATACAGCGTCATTTCACCTCCTGGTGGTGAGTTTCTAAACTTTGATTTTTTTGTTTTTCCAAAATTTCTTTGATCTCCTTTAAACTATTACCAAGTTTGATAGCATTTGGTTCCAGTAGTTTTCCTTTGATGAACATTTCAAAGTGGAGCTTTAATTGTAAATCATCCTGTATTTACTTTGGATGCTATTTAAGGAATTTTTCTCATGGAAAGAAATGACTTGGATCTAACAGTTTTAAAATTTGTATCGGACCGAGATTGGAATCCATATTTTATAATGTCGTCTCTTGGGTAGACTCTAAGTAGCTTTCACAAGAGTTAAGATAAATTAATGCTTTTGACTGAGATTCAATATACATCAAAGATTTATATCTTTACTTATTCCTCCTAAATTTATATATTTGCTTATTCCTCAAAAATTTGTATATTTACTTAGTCCTTATAAATTGATATATTGTGAGGAATAAGTAAATATATCAATTCCTCATAAATATATCATTCCAATTATTTATTTCTCATAAATTGATATATTTACTTATTCATCATAAAATGATAAACATAAAACCTCATAAATTGATGTACTTATTTATTTCTGATAAAATGATATATTCATCCTATAAATTGATATATTTACTTATTCCTCATAAATTGATATATTCACCTCATACATTGATGTATTTACTTATTCCTCATAAATTGATATATTTACTTACGGGTTATTTCTTCAGATATTTCCTATCATATAAAGTAAATTCGCTGGCATATTTCTTTTATATCATCTGATAACACCTAAAAACAGGCACATTTTCTTATGAGAATTCTACGCAGATTTAGTTAAAAACATAGGATCTATTCACATATTTATTCTCTCTCTGTAAAAACGATAAGCCAAAATATGATATGTTTTTATGAAACCTCATATATCAAGTTTATTATACATCTGGTATATATATAATTTCTTAGAATTTCAAAATTTCATTATTTGCTAACATTTTTAGCTAAGTTTTTCAAATTATAAATGTTTGGCATCCTGACATATCTATGAAAAGAAACGAAAGTTTATTACTATTTTTTTTCTGTAGGATATGAAATGTAAATATATCGAAATGATTGTTATATCAGGGGGGAAGCCTGAGTGAGGAGAAGTAGGAAAAAAACACATAAATATAAAAACATTTTTAGAATTGAAAGGCTTAAATTTATTAAATATTTCTATTCAGTTTTGCAAAAGAAAGATCGATACAGATATTTTAGGGGCACATTTATATGCCAATTCTCAGAAAGTCAAGTTCTCAACTTAATTACAAAAAATAATATTTAATTAAGAAAATATTTTGCTAAACTTTTCAAACACAAATGAAAACAAAAGCTATTTTCGGAAACAGGGGCTCGAAATACAAATCATTGAGTAAAAAGAGTTCGTAAAACAACTTCAAAGACATTGCGTAAAAGAGAAATTTAATACAGAGGAAAGTAATTATTTTACTTCCAAAAGTATGATTAGAATCGCAGATAATTCTTGTTTTTTGGGGGCGGGAGGTAAATTAATTTATTTATTCTTCCATATTCTTTAGATTTTTCTAGAAAGGAAATCGAGGAAGCAATAAAAGAGGCAACAAACCTTTAGAATTTAAATAGTTTTATTGGTGTTTTTTTTTAAAAAATCATATTTAGAAATTTCAAAAAATCTCTTTCTGGATCCAAATAGGTAATTTATTACTATTACGCATCGGAGCCATTTTTGCATCAAGAATTTATGATGTAAAAAATTAAATTCTTTCAATTAATTTATTTTATTAAATTGTTCCACAATACAAAGAGTTGGTTCACAGAATTCATAGCACCAGTTTTATTTCGGGTTCATAGTAAGGGAAAGTTGTGATGACATAGTGCAGTGCAAAATAATTTGGAGTTAAATGTTGATTGCAAATGCAGCAACATTTACCATCTGACTATCATAAATTGAATGAATTATAATGCAATAAAGATAGTGGTCTTAAAAAATTATTATTAATTCTCTTAACTTTTTCATAAAAATCTGGACATGTAAAGACATAATTTGATTCTTCCATTAAAGAAAGAAGATTTTTTTTTCACAAGCCTTTCAAGAACTAAAATTATTCGAATGTATTCAAATTACTAATATGTTAATGGATATTGTGGTTCCACTCCTTTTAAAAAGTAAACCAGCAATCTAAATACTATTAATTGAGAGTTGGTTGGTTTAACGGCTATTTTCTATCGACACTGCGCAATTTAGCGAGACTTTTATACTGAAATCGCCGTCTTTGGCGACCAGCTTGTTCCACAGTATCGACATTTTAGGTAATAAATATTAATGCAGGAGGCCTATTTTTTTAAAATAATTATTCTTGTAATTAGATAAGAGCCAAAAATGTAAATGAATAATGGATAAGAAAATTTCATTAAAAATAAATGAACAAGTAAAAAATGTATAGTACACAAAATAAAAAGAAATAAAAATTCTATTTCGAAATTAATGCCCAAAGAAATCATTTTTTAAATCTGAAATTTAACATTGGCAAAAACACACGCATAAGTGGTTAAATGGTGGAGCTTACATTTCATAACACTAAAAGTTTTGATTGTTATAAATTATATATCATATTAAATAAAAATTAAAAATAAATAAAACATTGTACATAAATACAATCCATATCATTATGAAAGGTATTTTTTGAGTTTTAAGATAAGGCAAAGGCCTTTTATTAAGATAATAGTTTTTGTAGATATGGTAGTTAAGTTTGTCTTTGAGATCAATTTAGCTTTATTTAAAGTTATTTTTTATTTCTTGAATTTTATTTCCTCTACTGAATTGAGTTCATTAACGAAGATTTAAATTAAGTACAGCTGTGAAAACGTTCAATAAGCAGTTTAGTTTAGTTTGAAGTTTTTTTTTAAATAAATACTCATTTCAGTTGATAATAAAGCAGTTTAAAACGTTCGTATAGTGAATTATTTACATTTGACCGTTATCACTCGACAGTAAATCATATAAGCGATTTCTGCACGTTAGTAAATTATACATACACACACACATTATATATATATATATATATATATATATATATATATATATATAAGACCGTAACTATCATACCGTTTAAAAGCACGGAATAAAATTCTATTTCAATGTATTTAGATGCGTGCGCTCAAAAATCATTTGAAAACCAAGAGTTAAGATCTAAAATTTCAAAATTTTGAAATGGCAACACCGAATTTTTATTGGAAAGTTTTCTCCCCAGCAAAAAATAATAAATAGCTTTGGAACGATATCTATTGCAGGATAATCCCCAGTGCTAGACAGGCCAAGAAGAAAAGAAAATAACCAAAAACTGCAAAAGAACAGCAGAAAAGAAAACATTTTATTGTGTTTCACAAATTTTCTACTTAACCTATTTTAACCACGATGACACTTTGCATGCATCAAATGATACCTATAACTAAAGCACCTGCCATGGCCGAATGGAATCTGTTGAACCTTACGTCTCCGTTAGGCACACTACAGTTGTTTTTTCTTTTCTTCTTAGTTTGTTTAGAACCGGTGATTTTAGTGTTACAGATATCGTTCCTATGCCATTAATTATTTTCTGTTATGGAAAACCCGTTCCAATAAAAAAAGTGTGCGTTACGTTCTAAAATTTTGTCACTGTAACTGCAATTGTTTCAACTTAACTGTTGTTTTTCATATGATTCTTGAGCACATATCACAAAATACCTTAAACCAAAATTTTATTCCTTTCCCGTGAACGGTATGATAGTTAAGATCTCACATGAATTTTCACAGCTCTATAGCTCTCTCTCTCTATATATATATTGTGTATTTAGATCAAAAGTGTGATAATCGTGGTAAGTTTATTTATTATTTTCATAATTTTCCAGAAATTATTTTATTAGAACTCATCAAATTATTTATTATGGATACCAATTACACATTAATTACTGAATTTATAATTATAAATAAAGTTAAAATCTTGAACCTTTGAAAAGTAATTGAACAATTTAAAGATGTTCATTTCTAAGAATTAAATTATGATACTGGATGCTGATGACAATTAATACTATAATGGCACATATCTAATGTGGAGGATTTATTAACTTTCAGAAGAGGAATAGGATATTTTCTGAGACATGAAACAATACATCTACTATTCCTGTGCTTGAGTTAGTTAGTTTATTAACATCCCATTTTAAGGCAACGCAAGGGCTATTTTTCGATGGATTTCGTAATTTTGAACCAAAGTCAAATGACGAGAACGACACTTGAGCTGGTAACCCCTCTCCAGGCTTCCACACCACACCAGTCGGAGGACGTTGATTTAACAGGCCCCAGACCCGCTTACACGACTGTTCTTTGATGAAATAGATTCTCGAACTCTAAACCTTCCGGTTCCGAAGCTGAAACTTTACCACCAGGCCACCCTTGCCTTCTTATGCTTTGACACGAGCAAAGATGACGCTTAATATTGTGGAAAGTGGGGTTCCTCATGTAATACGAAAAAATGCTGTTCCTTTACTATTTATTATTTTATTCTTGAATTGAGAATGATAGAGTAGACATTTGTAAGTAATTGTTTCTACTAATTTGAAAGCAATTGCTTTTACTAATTTCTTTTACTTCTTCAACTACATAACCATTCAGGGTTAAAAGTAGAATTTGCATAACCAACAAACTCTATTTTGTGAGAATATCTCAACTAATTTCCTTTCCATCAACGCATCTTTTTAACTTCAGTTCTTTTGCAAGTAATTAAAGTTATTAAATTAAGTACACTTTATTTAAATTAAGTACAATGTATGTATTAAATTTATTTAAATTATGTACAATGTATACTAATTATAAAATGTTACAAATACAAAACATTTCATAGCAAATAATATTTTCCAGAAAACCATTAATGCAACAAAACACACACGCATTCGTTCTTATTATTAAATGCTGTAAACATTTAGCAAACATAGTATGACTGTTTGAAAGAAAAAAAAATCCGTAAATGGTTGAAGAATATTATGAGTTCTGGAGTTTAAACTTCAGAAAAGTCAACCTTCTTTCCACCATGCTTATTATTTGGCAAACACTCTGTAAAGTCTGCGTTCTATTATAAGTGTCATGTCCTTAAAACTCTTTTAAAAGATAATGAAATCAGGCTCGCTACTCTCTGTGAAGAGAAGTTAATTGGAGTATGTTGAGAATATCTCACCTCTGAGGGAAGCTTCTCCCATAAAAATAAGGCTCGCTTCCCATAATCTTCAAACAGGAGACCACCTGCTCAACTTCCCAAGCAATTTGATCTCGTCCTCACAAAGCAGGCAGGCAGAGTCTTATATAGACATCCAGGAGCAATTAGGGTGATGGAATGAGGTGGTTGTTGCTTTGGTTGAGGAGAACTTCTGATAGTTCCTTCGTGTAGAGAAAAACATCACATTTCTTTGGGTTATGCGAACAGGGAAAAAATGAGGAAAAAGGGAAAAAATCATGTGTAAAATATTTTTGCATTGGTTTAATTCACTTAATGCGAATGGGATAATTCCATTTTAAAAAAATGTCATCTACTTCATAAAATGAAATTTCTAATTTTGCTTAAAATTAGGTTGGATTTTAAGTAAGTTTATCGTAACTGCATAAAAATATAGTTTGTTTGGAAAATATGATTTGATAATTTGCGTTTTAATCTGAGCATTGCTGAATGTAGAACACAATAAATAAAGGTCAGAAAAGAAAAAAAATGAGATGAATGAGATATTTTTGCGTGGTTTAAACTATTTTAATATGTATAAAATTATTACAGCACACATTTTATGTTCGAATTTTTCACATATATGAATTAAATTAATGCTAATTCATTAAATGCCTAAACTAAATTTCTTTTTACCTACGAAATAATTTTCAATTATTATTACATTAAGAAAATTTGGATAATACTTTTATTTTAAATATCCTAACTTATCAGCATATTATACTGTCAGGAGACGACTGAAATTTGATTGAAAAAAATACTAACTTTGTATCTAGAAACGTGTTTGATGGTAAAGTATAAGAATTTATTATTAGCACATTTTTTCTTAATTATACAATTGCAATAAAGGAACTGAATACAAAATTCGTTATTAGGTTCTATTTGCCGAAAAAAATCAACCTGAAATTGAACAAGCAAAGAAATGCACACACTAATAGTAAGAAATCTAAACAGCTTTATTCCATTAAATTTTCATGAAAATTTGCGTTATCTGTATTAAATATTAAAATATCTTTTTAGATCATATATTCATAGGGAAATTCATTAAAAAAAGCTACCAATAGTTAGTCAAAATTACTTATATTCCTTCCCTCTTTTTACATATCCAACAACTAGCAATACCTACGCAGCGTTGCCCATGGCATAGCACCCAAGAGGAAAAATTACCTCCACCCGATATAACATGGGAATGCCACGCAACTTCAAACAAACATAAAAATATATTTAGAAATAATCAAAAATAATTAAAAAACCATTTTTTATAGCACACATTCAGAAATATTGGTTAAGCTTTCATATACAGACATTTGGCGCCTTGCTAAGTTGGCAATTTTTCGGTGGCGCTTTTGCTACCGTTACGCTATTGCTGCCATTCGCGCCACATTTTGCCATTTCGCTAAAATTTGGCGATAAATTATTTTTTTGGAGAAGATGATTGTATATCAAAGCTGTTCCAAAATATTTAGAATGTTAAAAAGGTAAAAATATGATATATTTATAGACAAAGAAATGCACTAAAAATATACAATAGAAAAGCTGTTTTGAAATTTAAAAATGTACAAATGACTCATTGTTTGTACCTACTATCCCGCACTTGTTTATCAACTCTGTATAATTTGATATGGAAATAAAATTCAGCTTGCTTCGTAATATTTCTTTGTAAACTATATTGGCTGTTTTTCCTTCTGGTTCCAAGGCAAAGAGATTTTGTTTCGTTGCAACTCTAGAAAGTGCCGCATAAAGAACATGAAAAACATGCCATGAGAAAAACATTTTTCGTTTAGGTCAATTCCAGCAGTGTGAAACTTTTGTCGTTGAAATAATTAAAATCGCAATTTTAAAACTCCTTTTTTATATATGATTTCAATATAATAAAACCTTCCCCAATAAATGTCCTACAAAATGGTACAAATATCTCCCTATATCAGTTAATTTTTGGGGCATAATGAGTTTTGAATCGCTGTTTAAAATCAGACGTAAACAAAGAAATATATTGCATATCACAGCTCTTGCTATTTGAGCATGCGCAAATTGAAGCTTCGCATATGCGCGGATAAGTGTATTATGCATGCGCGAATCGTAGTAGGAAAATAATTAAAATCGCAATTATAAAACTCCTTTTTTAATTTTGCTATGACTTCAATAAACTAAAACATTCCCCAATAAATGTCCTACAAAATGGTACAAATATCTCTAATATCAGTTAATTAATTATCGAGTTTTTCTGGTTTAAACATACAGATGCTTTCAGGAGACTTCATTTTATACTATGTATAGATTACTTAAAATTGGTATGCTTACAGGTTGAAAGGGCAACTGCGACAAAGTGGAAAAGACGAAAGTATGTGAGAATAAAATGTTTGAAAAAAGCGGATGCAAATATTTTATTAAATAACAAATAATATGGAATAAGCCAAATAATTTGCATATGAATGCAACTAAAAATGAATTGGAATATATTATCATTTTTGTGTTTTAATGATTTATGAAAATGTTATATATATCATTTCATGGATGGATACAAAGCGTTTAAGATGAAAGTTTTTCAAAAATATGTGATTAAATCGTAAAGAGCAGTAGAAAAGGAAATTGGCTAATCGAAAATATAAGAGCTAAATAGATTCCAGAAGTTGTTTACTAGATTTTTAGTATATTAACTGAAAACGTGTTAGAATATCATAGTCAATTCAGTGAAGAATTGCCCTTCACATTTAACCCTTTCATTCCTAGATCATTCGAATTCGGGTCCCACAGAATGTTGAAACATCAGAATTTCTCTTTCAAAGATAAGAATTTCTTATTCATCTTCAAAACAGCGAATTCTTAGTGAATGAAAGCGAATTCTTAGGGAATTGATATACAAAAGGTGACCTTGGCTCATGACTATAAAGTAAACGTTGCTCCGCAAAAATTTAATATTTCTCAGGAAACCTCCCTAGCTTTCAAATCTATCTGGGAGAGCGTCTGTAATGAGTAAAGCATGCACAACTGTTATTCAATCAATCACGCTGAATGAAAAGGGGAAGAAATTTCGTAGTGATATCCAGACGCTTCAGCAGCCGGCTATGGTTTCGCTGGATAGGTGTTTGGTGTTTTTAAATATTGAAAAAAAAATAAACATTCTATTTGATTACAGCAGCTTTTAATCTAACTATCAGAATTGATTTATAGGGTGGAAGAAATGGAAAAAAATATATTGTATTACTAATATATAAAATCTTGAATTTACAGATTTCTGAATTAGATTAGAAAGCAAAATAGAAAACATAGTTCGTTAAAAAATTATAAAAAAAAATCAATTTGTTATTTATGGGAGAAAATATTTCATTTTCTAAGAAATTTGCTATATTTTAGATTAATCGCATTACGAAGACCGTACATTCCTTAATAGTTTACTTCCTTATTCCGAACATCATTCGAGTTCATATACTAAAGGATACGGAAATAAAAAAAGCCCCCCCCCCCCATTCATGCAAAAACGGTTTAAGAAAAATTTTGCATTTAGGAACTTTTTAAAATTTACACATGTATCAGAAAATTATTTCACATGCAGTGAATAATTACCGATACTTTAAAAATAATTATCTTGATTTTGAACTGATAAGAGATAATAATTAAGCAGATATGATTTTCATTATGTAATTTCCATTATAAATCATGCTCACATCCAAAACTGTCTTATAATAAGAAATAACGCTTCCTTAGAGTTGAGTATTTCTGCTCATATAAGGGCTACATGTTATGTATTCTAAAATCAAAGTACTCAGTCATTCTACTGATATTATAAACATTCAGTTTTTCATTTACATCTATTACTTATAATAAAGTTCAATGTGTGTGTGTGTGTGCGTGTATGTGTGTGTTGGCGCTCTGCAGGTCAGACCATTCAACCTACAGCTACCAAATTTGGCACGTGTATACCTTGGAGGCCGGGAATGTGCACCTGGGGGTTATTTTTTTTGAATTTTTAATTATAATTTTATTTTTTTAAAAATTAAGTGAAATTTTGGCATGTTTCTGCTATAACTTCCGAAAATATTACAGCACAAAAAAGAATTTTACATGAAGTTAAAGAACAAAAATTTATCTTTTAAATGATAACAATGTTTTAACCTTAAAATTAAATTTCTATTTTTAATGAATTTTTAAATAAATATTTTAAATATATTTTTGAACATTTTTTTTTCGTACAAAATAAAAATAAAATTTAAGCTGCTCGAGCACGTTTCGTATTTCGTATTCATGGGAAAAAATTAGCTTTTTTCAAAGTGTTGCCATCACATTGATTAAGGCTCCAACTAAAAATAAATTAAATATTTTTGGAAATGAAATCTGCAAAAATATAATTTTCGGCACGTGTCTGTAGGAAAGGAAACAAATATAACATATTATTTTTTCTAAAAAATAAATTCAAGAAAAATTATTTTATGATCTTTTACACTCTCTATATTATTAATCCAATAAATCAGTTTTATTTTAAGGCAAGTTTTGTTTAATATGAACAGGATATCCATTCAAATCAGGGCCACACAGATGATTTGTAAACCTTTAGTAAGACGCAGATCTGCTAAAATGATCTAAATGGAAAGTGAAATATACTTGATTCAATAAATGCTCTAATAAATAACGAATTTTTGATTTTACATAAAGCTTCTGCTGTGGAATTCACGAATAACAAAATGTTCTTGAAACAATAATATTTTAAATAAAAAGACTTAATTTCCAATCAACTAAATCAATCACTTAAACTGAATGATTTATGAAAATTTGAATATCACTATTCAATAAAAAAAAGGATAATTTTAGATTTTCCATCAATCGTTTCAAAGAAAATACGCCAATCAGCGCGCAGGTTTCTCAAGATTAATTGGACTAAGATTATGAAAATGTTGAGTTTTTCTAAATTTTTAACATTCAAGACTTCATAAATAAGTCTTATTTGATCGTGGAAAATAGAAACATTCATTCATTTATTTAAAATTTGGTGTGTCCTGAATATTTCTCAGAATATGATACCTTACTGCATTAAATTTAGACTTCATAATTTTTGAAATATATTTACAGGCCGGAACAAAATATTATTATTTATTTCATTTCAATCCCTTTGAAAGCAAAACTATAAACTGAATTTTATACTGAATCTGAGAAATTTTTGTTGAATTATTCTTTGAGATATTACATAAATTATGAAAAATATTTTGTAGTTCACATAAGACTTAAATACCTAGCGATTTTGTTTGCAATACTCATATTCAATAATAATAATGATAAATAAATAACATGAAAAATAAAATAAAACGCTTGGTTTTATTAAAAAATATCTTTATGTTAATTGCAATTTCATCATTTCCACTTTAAATTAAAGTTGAATTTTACCGGAAATGACAACAAATTAGCAAAATATATATAGTAAATTGAACGAAAAGATCTAAACAACAGTATAAGTTTGGTATGGCTGTCAAAATTTGAAGATAAAAAATATTTTGTTTTAGAATCTTTTAAGAGACCAGTTACTTAAGATATTTAATTGAAAATTGTAGCAAGCGGTAATACTGGCGAACCGGCCGGTCGCCAAAGGTGGCTAGTATTAAATAAAAAGAAAGTATTTAGTCTTTATACATAAACAAGTCGTGCTTCACTTCGTGTTAAAAATAATTAATATCAAAAACACTTACAATTAAATTTAAATAAGTTCTTTTATTGGAAATTGACAACATTTGCAAAATTCTCATTAAAAATTGTTAAGAAGTTTCAGTTTCAAACAAAAACTTAACATTTTCATCCAAGTAAATTTATTCAATTTTTCTATAAATGATAAAACCCTTGGCAATAAGAAGATAAATTTATTGCCAGCTTTATTCTTTCAAATTACTTTATAAAAGACATCCAATTAATTTTTGACATTTTGTTTAACTGGATAATTTTTTATTAAAAAATAACCCTAAGCTATTATTGATTACGTATCGTTCTTAATAAGCTTTTTTGATAATTAAGATTGTTTTTTCAAAGCAGCGACAGACGTTGATTAAAGTTTTAAGCTTCGCATTAATGGACTAATTTTAAAACAATGAGATTTTTTTCATTGGATCGAACAAGGGATTCTATACATTTTTATACATTTTTTTAAAACCTTAAGATTTTTTCTGAACCAACAAATGCATTTATGATATCCATTTCGATTCCTTCAGAATTAGCTATCTGCAGTTTTAAAAGAAAAAAAAATGGCAAACAATTGAAGGTAGAATTTAATTTGAGTTTTCCGATTACCAATCCCTCTTTTATTATATTATTTTTGAATATTTGATAAAATATGCATACATCTTAAGAAAGACTAAGCTTTTTTCCCTACGAATAACTTTTTTTAATAAGATAATTACAATTTGAAATGACTTTCTATTTTGATTCACTCACATTACTTGCTTTGCGAAAACAGACTTAAAAATGTGATTATCACTTAACAATTCGCTTCTTACGCTAATAGTTACTCGATTTCATTTCGATACTTTATAGATACTTATATACTTTTCGATACTTATAGATACTTTATGCCATCATTTTTCATAAAAAAAATTTAAAAAGGACACGCAAGCAAATCTTTTTCGAAAGAACATTTTCATATTAATAAGTATTTTTTAGTTCCTATTTTCATTCTGTAAATAGGTAATTATTTTGAGATTAATTTAAAATCATATTTATCAATCTATAATAAATACTTATAACTGTATTTTTTAAATTTAAAAAATCCTTATAAATTCTAACATACTTTTTTTTAATCAAATCCTTCAGATAAAACGAAAAAAAAAATCTCTTTAGTAAATATTAAAATATGACAGCTTAATTAAATTGGTGTTATGAAAATTATTCTTCATTTTATAAAATTATGATCTGATAACTAAAATCTTTTTGTAATTTTCATGAAGAAGAAAAATAAAGCTAATTTCAATTTAATAAAGTCAAAATTCCTATATGCATATAAAACCTATACGGGGTGGCCTCTCCAAAATTTTCCAAAAACTCCCTCATAAAGATGTAATCCCTGAAAACGCATTACATGGCATTAGTGTACAATAGTTACGAAATATTAAATTTTGGTTTCAATTTAGCATTTTAATTGAATCTTTCATGTCATGCTTGGCTAGTGCTTTGGCAGTCAATTACTGGCATACGGTTAATAGTATTCAAAACCAGAATTTGTGTTTTAGTCACATTTTTCTCCACCGAAACCAAAATTTGACAAAAAATGCACTTGTGGTCATCAAGTTCTTTACCAAATTTGATAAATTTCAGTCACTGCATTTTTGAGTTATTTCGTTTACATGTTAGACAAAAAGATGGTGAACTCCTTATTGGATTTGGTTCAACATTTGATAGGTGGTCTACACTACAGATGTTAAATCTGAGTACCGAATTGCATCGATCTAGCTCTCTTTATTTTGTAATTATCGCGTTAACTTATATTCGAGCAGTCAGACTTCTGATCAGATTTTACTGAAAATTTGACAGAAATCTGATGTAGATCAAATCTCTACATCAAATCAAATTTGGTGTAGAAACCGTATACTGAATTTCAATCGTCTAGCTCAAAGCGTGTTTGAGTTATTTTTGTCACAGACAAAAATGTGTTTTTGTTTTTATCTAATGTTTCTACATATTTTTTCTTTGAACTCAGAGAGATCTAAAAACAGGAGAATCGTCGAAATATAGATTTCGAATTTATTGAAGCTTACCATACTTTCTCTATACAACACATGCGAGAAAGTAAAAATGCATGAATACTCTACCCTCGGGGCATCAAATTAAGTAATTTAAAACGTGTTCTCAAAGATGTTTCAAATTATGGGTTACAGAAACGCATGCTAATTCTTGCCTCCATGTACACATTGTCATGCTAGTGGACAGATAAGTAATCAATATCTTCACAAAGAGATTTCACTCAAAATTTTATTAACAATAATTTAGATCATGCCAAATTTCACCTATTTAGCTCGCAGCATTTATGCGCTATCATATTCAAAAGCACGCAATAATACCCTTTATGTCACTAGGACATAACTTTTACGGCTATATAAGCAGTTTTGAACGCATGAGGTGACAGAATCACCTGATCACTCTGCCTGTCTGTCCGAATACCAGTCTGCGGATTTTCTTTTATAATCAAAATTAATGGTTGGCCTCCTAAAAACTTTCTCGCATACACTCCTATAAAGGTCTTAGCCCCTTTCATCTATATAAAATTGAGGATCTTGGGTAAGTTTTCAAATGTCTTAAATAGCATTGGTGAAACGTAGAAAATACAGGACTTAAGCTTGAACCAAGCACATAATCTATGTCGAGAATATGTATTTTGAGAGCCTTTTTGCCGGCTGATTGACACCAAAATGTCACAGGAAATTACAACTGTAGTAACAAACTGAAATTCTTCGATTTGAAACATTTCATTTATGGGTTATTGCATTTACATGCCTGAAAAAGTACAGACTGACAGTCGGTCAATCATTTCGTAGATTTGGTTCAGAATTGGATACCAATATTTCAGATGTTAAACGTGTGTACCAAATTTTATCTAACTAGTTCTTTCTGTTTTGTCATTATAGAATTCACATAAACATGAACGACTCTATTGATAGACTTATGTGAAATTCATTTAAAATTTAACAAAAATCTATATCTTTGGCTATAATTCCATATACCGAGTTTCATCCTTCTAGATCAAAGTATTTTTGAGGATGGGCATTTTTAAAAAATGTTTTTTCCGGACTCAGGGAAGTCTGAAATGTGGAGATTCGTCAAAATCTCGAATTCGAAGTTTTTGAGGAATAGAATGCTTTCTCTCTACTTCGTGCACCAGAAAGTAAAAAATAGCAACAATTTCGTGTCAGGCAGGATTTCAGTTTAGTTATATTAACGTCCCGTTTTGAAAGCAGCACTTTCTCCTCCAAATTTTGGAACGGATCTCGCAATTTTGAACCACGGGCAGATGAGGAGGACACTTGAGCTGGCACACCCTCTCCAAACTTCCAGACCACACCAGTGGGAGGATGTTTGCCCCCGACGGATTTAACGTGCACCAGACCCACTTACAGGACGGTTTTTCGATGGAATCGGGCCTCAAACCTGAAACCCTTCAGTTCCGGAACTGAAACCTTGCCACCAGGCCACCGTCAGGCCGGAGTAAAACATGTAGATATTATTCAAAAAATGATTTTTTTCGAAAATTCTGAAGTGTGAAATCATCAAAATTTTATTAACTATCCATTCGCACACAAACCATTGGTTAAAGAATAAGACTTAACTTGTTAATTAATTCATATATTTCATGAAGAGACTTAAAAATTTGTCCGAAGCTTCGAATCAGCTATTCAATTAAATTTTATTTAAAATGAATCGAAATACGTCCAAATAAAGTTGACTACAGTGCGGCAAATACAATATTATATATTTCTTTAATTTAAATTTGAAATTTCACATTTAAATATCCATTGAATAGAGTTCTATTCACTTATGAGCTACTAGAAGGGATAAAATGCTTTCAGCTACAGTTACTGTTAAGCGAAAATGCTCAGTCTCATATTCTCCTCTGTAAATCTGGTAATGCACCATTTGCATCTTCCGACGGTTTTCCCTTGAACCCCCCCCCCCCCCCACGAATTACTGCCACACCTGTTCGCGCCAATTACAGCACCCTCGGCTTAAAGTCATAACCTCTTTCTCCCCCCTAAGTGCATTAACATCGGTACTGCCTTTGCAAAGAATGCCGAGCACTTACATTAATGCCATACAAAAGTTCAGATTTGAAGTCGATGTTTTGGCGAGAATTTCTAATCAGTCTCAGCAGGCCTCCGTAGAAATTTACCTTTTGTTCAATCCCGAAGAACACAGTTTCTTTATCAGAAAGAAAGATTTCATCCATCTCGATAGAAGATTTCAAAATTATTGGAAGTTAGAGATAAGTTAGGGAATGCACAAATGTAATCTTTGAAAGACTTTTTAAGAATTATTTTATTCTGAGTTCTAAAAAGGTTCATATGCATGGCGATGGTTTAAAAATTTAATTTTATAAATTTTGCAAGAAATAAATGGACGACACGAAAAAGCTTTTATATGGATGAAAAAAATATTATTTTGAACGCAACATTAGACTGAACTTATGAAATTTGTTGAAAGAAAAAAAACTAATTCTTTTGTACCATTAATTCTTTCGCAACGCATGAAATAAGAAAAAGAAATAATAATAAAACGGAAACAAATGTTTTGTGCATATGCGAAGACTACTGTTATGAATTTTATTAATGGAACTATTTTATTCTCACTTAATATGCATCAAGAGCGATGTATTGAAGAATAAAGCCGAGTCAAATACTTTTATGCAGTATAAAGTTATGTTCACGAAATTTGGTGAATGAATTAATTTATGCTCCCGTGATACATGTCAAGAGCTGTGCATTGAATAATAAAGCATAGACAAATTAATTTGTGCACTATATAAAGATATGTTCATGAAATTCATGGAATCAAATGAATTTTCATTAAGGAAACAATATATCATAAAGCAGGAAGATATCCTATTTAACGCTATGCATTCATATTTCTTTAAATTTTCCATCAAATTTAATTTTACAACTTTAAAATCTTCAAGGAATTTTTGAACCGATTAAAATTAATTTATACGCTGTAAATACCTGAATATTTCACATTCTGACTTTAAAATAACAAGATTTTCTTTATTTTTTTATATACGAAGTGTAGAAAAAGCATTAAAATCATCAAAAAATTCGAACTCGAGATTTTGACTAATCTCCATATTATTAGGCCTCCTAAGTCGGGAAACACATTTTTGACATTCTATGATTTTTTTATCTGTCTGTGAACAAAATAACTCAAGAGAGGCTTTGAACTAGAAAGTTGAAAGTTGGTACATGGAATTACAACCAACTTTGTAGTTCATTCAAAATTTGATGAAAGTTTGAACGAAATCTATTCACAAGAATTCTGTTTGACTGATTGTTCGAATGCAAGTGCACTCGATAACTATAAAACAAAGATTTAGGGAGATAAATTTGGCAGGCAAGTTTAGCATGTAAAATATAAGTACTTCTAAAATTTTGAACTAAATTCTTCAAACAATTTCTTCGGTATGTTACCTTAGAATGCAACAGTAATTTTGTATCAAACTTCGATAACAACCGGTCAGCAAAAAGGCTTTGATAATATATCGTTTCGCGAAGGATTCAGAAAAAAAAAATACCGGATTCATGCCAAATATCTATATTTCACAATCATAGTTCTCCAATGCCATGCAATGGTGGATGGAAAACGCCTTTCCAATTCGCCACCTTACCGCAGGTCCACAATTTTACTTAGAAAAAGGAAGATAACACCTTTACTGGAGAGTAAAAAGGAAAGCTTCAGTGAGACCACTCTTTCAAATCTAAATTTTTGTTATGCGCTATTTTCATAGTAAATTCACAAAACATATATTTATTTTCATTATATGTATCGCATTTTTACTTTCTCATATACGTAGTATAAAGAAAGTGTATTAATCGTCAAAAAATTCGAAATTGAGAACTTGACGATCTTGCTTTAGACCTCCTTGTGTTCGAAAAATACATTTTTGGCAATTGTATGTGCATCCATACGTCTGTCTGACTGTAACAAATATAACTAAAAAACGATTTGAGCTAGACGGTTGAAATTTGGTATAAGGATTTTGCACCAAATTTGCAGATTTTGAATTTTTGTTTTTATCAATTATATTTAAAATTATGATGTGACAACTGGTGGAATGCTTTAAAAACATGACATAATGGTTTTGATTATAAAAAGCATATGTAAAGCATTTGTAAATATGAATATTTTTTATATATTGGCATTCAACGTGAGTCCCGACTCCAGATTTGAAACACATGCCTTAGAGATAGAAGATCCTTAATTGCACATTTAAGTATTATTTTAAACCACATTTAAGAGGCGTATCTTGCTAAAGAATAAAAAAAGAGATTTATAGAATATAAATTATAATTTGGCATTACATTAGATGATTACTTCGAAATAATAGAACTAAAAGATGAAGTATTAAAAAAAACCCTAAAATATTATTATAAATTTACTAAAAAATTATTTATCACCGAAATTAACAATAGAAAATAATGGATTCAAAAGATTAAAAAAAAAAGGGTTAGCCTGCTGGAAAAGAAAGAGACATTGCTAAAAAATGCAAAGTAATAGAAAGAATAACTTTAATATTGATACATATTTGCAAATACATTATTTTAAGCCAATTTGAAATCAAAATTCGCCTTGCCATATCGTTCATGCAGTCTGTCACATTTTCTTTAAATATGCCGACATACACGTTTCAAATCTTTATATATATAATAAAGAGGAATCTGAATATGTTGCTGCTCTAAAGCCCAGAACGTTTGACCTAAAGTACCAAACTTGGCGCACATATAATTTCGAGGTTAGGAATGTACACCTCTCGACAAATTTTTCTTGAAATTTTAATTAGGTTTTTTTTATTAACTAAAATCAAGCGAAAATTTGGCACCTTTACTTGATAATCGTAAATATTACAGCATAAAAATGATTTTTATATCATCAAAAAGTTAAAAAAATCATCTTTTCAACGATATCAATGTTTTAACCTAAATTTAAATTAAATTTCCATCTTTGATGAATTAAAAAAAACATTTTAATTATATTTTTCAACTATTTATTTCGAATAAAATAAAATTAAAATTTCACCTATACGAGCACGTTACGTGTGCATGGGAAAAATTTAGCTTTTATTACAGTGTTGCCATCCATTAACAAAAACTCAAATTTATTTAAAAAATATTACTGCAATTAAACATAAAAGAGTGTAATTTTCAGCATGTGTCTGTATGAAATAAATAAATATGCAATATGATATTTAAAAAATATGAAAAAAAAGTTGTTTAAGGTTTTTCACAATATCCATATTAGTAATTCAACATATCCACTTAATTTAAGGCAAACATGACAAGGCTTTATCTATACATGAAATCCATTCTAATCAGGGTCCACCATTTAATTTGTAAACTTTTAGTAATAGAAATACATTTGCTAACAAAATGGTCTAAATGAAGTAAATAATTATATTTTATGTAGTTTGATAATAAATGCTCCGATGAATTAATACGAATTTTAAATTTTTACATAGATCCTCTAACCCATGAGTTATATTTAACAAAATATTTTAAATAAAAGAGTCGACCTCCAATCAGCTAAATCAATCACTAAAACTGATTTCTTTATGAAAATTTAAATATCACAATTCTATAAATGCGCACGATTTTAGACCTTTCCACCCACCGTCATAAATAAAATATACCAATTAGTACCCGAAGTTTCTCCAAAGCTAATTGGCTTAAAATAGTAAACTTTTGATAAAAAAATATGATGAAGGAACGTACGATGATAAAGTGAACAAAATTTTGAATTTAAGCTACTTAACTATGTTATGAAAATATTTGAAAAGTTTTCATAGAATTTTATTTTGAAATAGCAAAAAAATCTATTTTTTCCCTTTAAATTTTTGAAATAATTACCAACAGTCTTGACTAGCAAAAAAATTGCTCTGAAAAAATTGCATTCCAATTAGCCTTTTTCCCCTAATAACCGATTGTCCTTTCAAACTTTTTTCTGCAGCCTTAGAAACAAATTGAGCTTAGGAAGACAAAGTAGTTTCCATATCAAAATTAATTAATTAATTATTAATTGATTGACATGTGCAAATACACTATGTAAAAATAATGGAAGAACACTAATTTTTCTAGAAACATTTTGAATGTTTTATTTTTTGCTGAAATTATTATTATGAGCAATATTTTATATATCATTTAAGAAGAAAATATCTGTACTAATAATAAAGATGAATTTGTGTTTGTGCGTTGACGCTCTAACGGCCAGTCCGTTTGACTTACAGCTATCAATTTTGGCACATGCATACTTTAACGGGAGGAAATATGCATCTCCGATAGATTTTTGTAAAGTTTAATTATAATTTATTGCCTTGAAGCTCAAACTATTTTCATTGTTTCAGCAACTATTTGATCGCATTCTAAAGCTAAAGAACAAGGTTTTTCTGATTAATATCTAAGCAATTTCAGAAACATATAAAAAAAAGGAAGTTATAGTACTGCGAAATTTAAGAGATAGATAAACTGGACATTTTCCTTTTTAACAGTCGGATGATAGGTCTCCAATAAAATGTTTCATATATGCAATGAGGGGAGCATATGTAAGAGAATTAATTAGTCATATCAAAATTAATTATACACTTACAAGAATTTTAATTAATATGAATTATTTTACCAGCATGATTTTTTTCTACGTTGTTATTCTTTTTGAAGGATTTTATTCAAATGTATATCGTTGAATAATATGAACTTTCTGAAATTCTTTTACAGTCTTTGTTGGCCAGGTTCGGCATCTTACATTTGTTTTGGCTTAATACTATAATTAATAAAAGCTATTCATTTATTTTAAAAGTGTAATTATAACACAATACGGTTAACAGTTATTATTTGAAATCAGCTTCATAAATTGAATTTCTGAACATTTTTGTGTGTCTGCAGTTATTAAAATTTGCATATTAAAATGCAACTAAATGCAATAGCAGCAGTATAAAACATTGTCAAGAATACTGTTAAATTTTCATAGTACAAAGATTAACATGGAAGATGAAGATAACTTAGTACAAAGAAAATTAAATTAGAAATTAAACTAAAATTACGACTTTTTCACAATTTGAACGTATCTACCACTATTTCTTTAAAGAATTCTCTTTTATTTTAATATGTCCCCCGAATGGTTTTCTTTGTTTTAAAATAAGGATTTAACTATGGTTAAGATCAATTTTCAGTCAATCGCTCAAATGTCGATAGTTTTTCTTGTACTTGCTTCTGTGAATAAAATTTCCAATCTCAATATAACAAATATTAGTAATTTATGATGAAACGCCGTTGTTAGTGGTTTTTATACTTCATCTGGTTCGATTCTAATTTTAATTAAAAAATAGCGAAAAAATTTAGGCAATAAAATAAATTTTTACTATACAATACTTCATATAAAAGAAAAATATTATGCTTGGAAGGATTTCAATCCTGATTAACATCGGTATATTAACTAGTTCAAAATAAATTCAAAACTGCTCTATGAGACATTCATTGCTTCTAAAATAAGAGAAGAATTAGTCAATAGATCAGTAGTTAAAATGCAGATTTCCAGCAAGTTTTTATAGTTTTTAAAGTTTATATATTCTAAAACATTTTGTTTCAATTTATATATTATGAAGCTTATAAACTTCAGTGTTTAGACACATGGGAATGTTTATGGATAATTTTTATTCCTGAAATTCTCATTAATTTTTGCTATCTTATCTGCATTTAAATACCAATAAAATTTGAAATCACACTTGTACATAAATTTATTTATCCTGGAACAAAGCGAGCAAGCTAATAAAATTTAAGCCAAAAGTAATAAATGCTAATATAAAGTAGTATATATTTTAACTTATTGCGATTTTATTTGAGTGTACTTCTTGACTCAGTATGCCTTATCTGATACCAAACACAAATAATCAGTTGCTTTCCGAGAGCAATTTGAAGTGAAATGTATCTTTTCTTGGAAATAGAAATGAGATTCCAATCCGATGTTTGTTCCGGATCTTTGAAGTTCGGCGAGACAAACTTACTGAACGCTTCCTACTTCCTTTCCGATAAACCAGTCTTCCATGAATCGTGAACGGCTCTCGTGTTGCATTCTGTTGTCATAGTAACGCTTGAAGCGTTCGCAAAATGAAATTCGAAAGAATTCTAAGTAATTTCGTAACAAGTTACTAACTTTACATAAAATATATAAAAGCGTGCAAAATTTGCTACACAGGTAATCTCTGCAGAGTATGTCATGTTATTTGTTTAAGGAATTCATTGCCGTAGAAATTTTATTTTGAAATAGCGATGTTGTGTTTTTAAAGCTTCCTTCTCTCAAACTTCGGAATAATGCACCATGTGATTTATTTTTTGATGAATAAATATAGCTGTTCATTGACTGGAATGTTATAGAAAATCCCCCCCCCCCTCGTATTAGGAAAATATCAAATTTTAAATTGAAAAACTGTGGTGGCCTTCTGATAAATCCCTAATTTAATGTAAGAGGACTTCAGTTTTCAAATCAACGCAATTTTGCTGATTGAAATATCAATTCGATTGACTTGAATTTCTATTCCATATCTAGTGATGGTGCACACTGCTATCTTTAGTCAGACATTCTCATTATGGTTTGAACTTTAAATTCACTGAGCTATTCTTTGATTCACATATCTTCTTTACCATTGAAGGAGGATTCAAAATTATGAAAACTTTCTAGTTATGAAATAGAATATTTGTTCCTCTCATTTTCCATAATCAGTCCCTAGAGTGTTATAATTTCTGATCAATGAAATTAACAAAAGTATGGATACTTTGAAACTATAGTGAGGGTGT
>JAPMOR010112177.1:1016270-1141365 GCA_026543865.1 Argiope aurantia
ATGAAATTAACAAAAGTATGGATACTTTGAAACTATAGTGAGGGTGTAAACTATATAGAAATTAAAAAAAAAACATATTTAGTCTTCCATTTAAATTAAAAATAATGATATTTACGAATTTTTAAGGTCATGGTAGATATATAATTTTTAATTAATATCTACCTACATAAAGAAATTCTCAACTGAAAACAAATATAAAATACATATCGATTTAAAGAGTAAAAAAATGTCAAAAAGTATTGTAATCATTATCTTTCGTTTAAACACATAGTTAAATGTAAATCCTGATGCAAACTTCTACGCGATAGACATTTATCTGCTGAAAAATGTTAAAATATTTATTGGATGTACATCCGTTATACATTTTTTTCATACTTCTTGCATATAAATACGTCTTATCATGCGTACATATTCTTCTGCTTACTATAGAAAAGATCTTTTTATTATCTTAAAAGAGGTCCTTTTTATTGTCTTAATTTACAAACATGTCATTTGATAACACGAAAGATATAGTCTGAACGTTTTGCATTATAGTAAAAAAAAAAAGAGCATGGATAGTTTCCTGATTTTCTTTGTCATAAATAATGCTTTTGTTCTGTTGCTTTCTGACAAATCCTTATACGAATAGCATACAGTCGAACCTTTGGGGACACGGTACGTGCTTAATTTGTGCATCAATTCTGATGTCACATGAAGACAAGCTGTTTTTAGAAGTACAGCGCATTGAAGAGAGCATTGTTCTCAACTAATTTTTCTCTACGAATAATACTTGTGATTTATTTCTGCTATTCAGATGATCTGTCTACTTTTATCATCCACTCTTTGCTATCTCTTAAATGTAATAAAGAAAAAGTCAAGTAATTTGGAAGTAAGTATGCGCATTTATAAGTATACGCATTTCATATAGCAATTAAGGCCTTAAGATAATTGTATTCTTTCAGAATGAAATTTTAATGAGATTTAAACAAGGGTTAGATATTCGATTTATTGAAAACTGAGATATTGCTACAGTTATAATACTGAAATCAATGACTGAAATAAAGCTTGACGTTCGCCTATTGTAGTTATTTTTCAACATTGTGGAGCTATAACATAATGAATAATCTTAATTCGGAAACAACTGAATCTATCCTTTCGATTGAAATCCGCTTTCTTAGTAAAATTTAAAAAAGTGATACAAATGTTTTCGTCGGTATTTTTGTTGATATTTTTTTCAATAAAAGAGTTATAAAGTTACACATGCATGTTTATTAGTAACGAACTTCACCCATGACACCAGTATATTGGCACTGTAGCATCAGACTAAAATAAAAGTCGTCTTCAAATACCTTAAATAAATTATTTGATTATTTGGTAAAATGTTGTTAGTCACTGAGATAATTCGAAAAAAATTAATATTTTCATCTTAATATTCGTATCAAGTGCAATCATTCCGTTGACTCACAGCGGATGAGCATTTTCTGCTTCTGGAACAAAACATTTAGAAATAAACCGTATTGAAGACATGAATATAAATATAAATTATTTTGTCTATAATCGTTTTTAGTACAGTCATTTAGTTATTTCTTTATACTGGCAATATGGGAAAATTGCTCTAACACAATGCTTAATATAAAAATTATGTGTATATATTTATCATATCTTTCAACATACGCATACACGTTAATGCGTAATACATTACAAATCGATTACCACTATAATAAAAAGAACCAGTTTTGTGCGTAATCGGTACGACACGTTCCTCTGGAATGCATAATCAAAAAATGAAATCTGTTTTCTGGAATGTAGTGAATAGTATTTTTTAGTACAACAATAATTAAAAATACTTGAAATATTTGTATATTATTTCTGTTATTCATTTAGTTAAATACAAACAATTAAATATAATGGCCTTTTAAAGTCTATTGTGTAAGATTTTTGAATCTATAATTCATAAAATTCTTTGTCATCGTGTTATTAACCTAATTTTCTCAACTCAGTAGTGTTTTTTTTTTAAACACTCAACATCCATTAATTTATCCTGCTTGGTAGGTAAAATTATTCATTCATTTTAAACTGGTTATCTTAGTTTAATTTATACAGACTCTTCTAAGACCTTTGTTTCTATTGGCTCTGTCAATATCTAAATTTATCTTTAAAATACTTTCGTTTTTAAATCTTTCATTTCAAAATTTGCCATTGGCATCATCATTTTTTAAATAAGTTATATGATACTGCTTTCAAGTAACGCTGACTAATCAGCTTTATCCTTATTTATGTAATCGGACATTCTAAGTTCATATAAATACTACAGGGTGATTCAAAATCCATGATAAAATATTGGGGAGGAGATCGAGAAAAATTATACAAATAATATTCACATAGGAAACCCAGGTTACAATTCATTTCTTTACATTAAGGAACTTTTACATTAGTGAAGATCTTTTAAGGAAATTTTCAACAGTTGTATAATGACTTAAAAGAATCATTTGTTGCACCAGAATGTATGGGCTTTAAGTGAAGGGAATAAGAGCTGAAAATAAAGACAAAGCATTTAATAGCAGCGTCGTTGACAAGCACCATATTTACAAGAACTGTTCAGAATTGCTTCCAACAATAGCGATAAATGCTTGCCAACGACGATGGAGAAATTGCCGTACACTGCCATTGTTGCCAGTTGTTTCACATACATATACAACGGCTATTGATATTCGAGCAACGAGATGCTCAGGTGACTCAACTGTAGAGACTAATAAACGAGACTCTTCAGATGTCCCCAATAAAGGTAATCGATGCTCGATAAATAAGGAGATTGGGGTAGCCAAGGGATGGATCCTCCAAGCTTAATCCATCGATTCTCAAAAGTGGCCATCAGGTAATTGCGGACACCATTGCTGAAGTAAGCTGGCGCCCATCATACTGTAACCACATTCGAAACGAATAGAGATTGGAACATCTTACAGCAATTCTGATAATATCATTCCTATTGCAATAAATGATTGCTTTAAATAAATGTACCAAATTAAATGTTTAATTGAAAATTTCATTAAATCTTCGCTAGTAGAGAAGTTAAAAATTAAGCACCTTATTGCAGTTGAATGGGAACACTCTGCATTTATGACAAAAGAAATGGAATATGATTTCGGTTTCCTATGTGAATATAGTTCGTATGCTTGTTCGTTACCTTTTTTCCAAGTTTGCACCGTAAATTCGGAAGCACCAATGTGTTTATTATGAGTTTTTAAGTATTTCCAGTGCATCACAAGGTTCTTATGTTGTACTACGTTTTATTTTATTTATTACTAGCCGCCTTTGGTGACCAGCTGGTTCGCCAATCTTAATGTTCGTTTAAATTTTAATAATTAAATATTTTACGTAATTCATACTTTAATAGATTCTTCATCAAAATATTTTAAAACTTCAAATTTTAATAGTCATATAATTCACTCCTATTATTATAAAGGCCTTCAGTTATAACGTAATATGTATCTCTCTAATTTTCTGTTAACTCCCCTAGAATTTATGCTTTAAATTAAAGTGGAAATAATTAATCTGCAATTAATATAATAATATTTTTTTACTGAAACAAAGCATTTTTTATAATATGATTACTGATAACAGAGTCACTGAACGTTTAAACTTTATAGGCACTAAAGAATATATTTCTAATTTATGTAATATCTCAAGAATTTCTCAACAAAATTTTCTCAGGTTCATCATGAACAGATCGATTAAATAAAAATGTTTTAACTTTAAATGCATCAAACACTAAGAAAATAAAATGAATCGTTTAAAATAATCGGTCGAAAACAGGTTTAAAAAAACTACTTAAAAAACGATGTACTTAAGACCATAAGCATATACAAAAAAATATATAACTAACATAAATACAATTTAATTACAAAAACATACAACTAACCTAAAAATAATTTAAATCAATACCGCATCCGTTGAAAATAGTTGTCACAATGCACATGCGTTAATTTTCAACGCCAGTTATGGTAACGCAAATGCGTGAATTTTCTACGCTAGTTGGGGTAACGCTACGCAGATTAAAAATTTTTAATTTCCTTTATTCTGTTTTATTTTAGTTCAAAAGTACTTCAGAATGAATCTGAAAGAATGATTAATTAATAACGTTTAATTTTAAATGCATCAAACATTAAGGAAATAAACAGAATCGTTTGAAAAAATCGGCCGAAAAATATTAAGCCTAGCCTCATTACTGTTGGGGAAAAAAAAAAAAAAAACCTGAAGCCTTACTCATTTGGCGGTGGGGAAAATGATAAAATTTTTTGGCGTTAAGGTTAGTTTTTAAATAATAAAATTATAATTAAAAATTCAGAAAAAGGGACCCCAGGTGCACATTCCCGACTCCAAGGTATACATGTACCAAATTTGGTAGCTGTAGATCAAACGGTCTGGCCTGTAGAGCGTCAACACACACACACACACACACACACACACACACACACACACACACACACACACACACACACACACACACACACACACACACACACATTGAGCTTTGTAACAGTACTAGCCGCCTTCGGCGACCAGCCGGTTCGCCAGTATTATCGCTCGCTACAATTTTCAATTAAATATTTCAAGTAACTGGTCTCTTAATAGATTCTCAAACAAAACATTTTTAATCTTCAAATTTCGATAGTCATACCAAACTTATACTGTTGTTTAGATCGTTCCGTTATATATTTTGCTAATTTGTTGTCATTTCCGGTAAAACTTCAACTTTTATTTAAAGTGGAAATGATGAAATTGCAATTAATATAAAGTTATTTTTTTAATAAAACCAAGCGTTTTATTTTATTTATCATCTTTATTGTTAATTATTTATTATTATTATTATTGTTATTGAATATGAGTATTGCAAACAGAATCGCTCGGTATTTAAGTCTTATGTGAACTACAAGATATTTTTCATAATTTAGGTAATATCTCAAACAATAATTCAACAAAACTTTCTCAAATACAACATAAAATTCAGTTTTTAGTTTTGCTTTCAAAAGGATTGAAATGAAATCAATAATAATATTTTGTTCTGGCCTACAAATATATTTCAAAAATAAAGAAGTCTAAATTTAATGCAGTTAGGTACCATATTCTGAGAAATATTCTGGACACACCAAATTTTAAATAAATGAATGAATGTTTCTATTTTCCACGATCAAATAAGACTTATTTATGAAGTCTTGAATGTTAAAAATTTAGAAAAACTCAACATTTTCATAATCTTAGGCCAATTAATCTTGAGAAACTTGCGCGCTGATTGGCGTATTTTCTTTGAAACGATTGATGGAAAGTCTAAAATTATCCTTTTTTTTAATAGTGATATTCAAATTTTCATAAATCAGTCAGTTTAAGTGATTGATTTAGTTGAATGGAAATTAACTCTTTTTATTTAAAATATTATTGTTTCAAGAACATTTTGTTAATCGTAATTTCCACAGCAGAAACTTTATGTAAAATCAAAAATTCGTTATTTATTAGAGCATTTATTGAATCAATTTACATAAAATATAATCATTTTTCATTCAGACCAATTGGGGAGATCTTTGTCTTACTAAATGTTTACAAATTAGCTGTGTGGCCTTGATTTGAATGGTATCGTGTTCATTTTAAACAAAACTTGCCTTAAAATAAAACTGATTTATTGCATTAACAATATAGAGAGTGTAAAAGATCATAAAATAATTTGTCTTGAATTTATTTTTAAGAAAAAATAAAATTTCATATTTGTTTCATTTCCTACAGACACGTGTCAAAAATTATATTTTTGCAGATTTCATTTCCAAAAAGATTTAATTTATTTTTAATTGAAGCTTTAATCAATGTGATGGCAACACTTTGAAAAAAGTTAATTTTTCCCCATGAATGCGAAACGTACTCGTGCAGCTTAAATGTTATTTTTATTTTGTTCGGAAAAAATTATTGAAAAGTATATTTAAAATATTTATTTATAAATTCATTAAAAATATAAATCTAATTTTAAGGTTAAAACATTGGTATCAATTAAAAGATTAATTTTTGATGTTTAACTTCACGTAAAAATCTTTTTTGTGCTGTAATATTTTCGGTAGTTATAGCAGAAACACGCCAAAGTTTTGCATAATTTTTAAATAAATAAAATTCGAATTAAAAATTCGAAAAAATAACCCCGATGTGCACATCTCCGGCCACCAAGGTATACACGTGCCAAATTCGGTAGCTGTAGGTTGAATTGTCTGGCCTGTAGAGTGCCAACACACACACACACACACACACACACACACACACACACACACACACACACACACACACACACACACACACACACACACACACACACGTACACACACACACACACACACACACACTGAGCTTTATTTTAAGTATAGATTATCTACTCTTATATTTTAAAACATACGATGAATATTTTTTTTATCTGTCGATGATTTGAAAATGTTTAGGCCAATAATACCCAATTTAGATGTACTTTTACAGAGATCTTCATTATTTTTTAAGTGATGCACAAACCAAAATTTGCTTTTATACACTGAAAAGAAGTGCAGTATTCTTTATTATATTAGAAAATCTCAGTATTTGAATCATAAGTATATAATTAACAATCATTTTTATTTCTTTCAAATTCAGTTTTGTAATCATCATTTTAGATAATGACCTTGATTTCTCTCAACACTTTCATATCATGATTTCTATGGCAAATGATAGGTTCTGAATTCGTAATCGAAAAACAAAAACAAAAACCTAAGGAATTCCTCTGTAAAATGTTTTTAAAGTATCGCGTTGCACTCATCCCTACCCAATTTGAAATATAGCAGTATTATGTGGGATCCTAAATACAAAAATAAATTTGAAATCAAATTGGGTCGAATTCGAATGAATTTTTTTGCGATGTTTAATTTACAAGCAAAATGATATTTACTTACAGAATAAATCACCTTTATGCCAATTTGATATCTTTAATAATCGCCGTTTGAATTCAACACTTGATCATTCTTTTGTTCAATTCTCCTACAAAGTCTGTGATGGTTTGATTGATTGCAATGATCTTTTTGAACTCCATATATCTTGCTATGTCATCCAGAATTTTCAGAAGCAAAATTTTCAAAATGTATTTTCGTAATTGAACTATATAAAAGAGTTCCCATTACAAAAATTTTAAATAATTTAGAATAAGCAGTTATTTATATGTCTCTTGGTGTTTCTATGTTGTTCAAAACCTTTAAATTAATTATCTGCTTTCATTTACCTTTCAATCGAACTCAATTTTTTTCAAAATGTCATTTCGTGTTTTTAGATTAGATTTTTACTTTTAAATTCCGGATATTTTTTAACAGCTTTACGGTTCAGCATTTAATTACTTTATGTCTTTTTAAATCTTAAAGGATTTAATTATAAAATCTTTAATAATGAATTTTATGTTATTAAGACAATTGTGTACAATTTTTAAAAAGTCCTGGCGTGCTTCTTGTTATTTCTTTGAAAATTCGTTGTCAAGGTTTAAAAAGTGTTCACTCATTTACATTTTTTTATGGTTTAGTGGTTAGACTTTTATATTCGACATTATTTTTAATGCTTTTATAATGGCTGTATACACATTTCAATTTTCGGAAAAGTTTTTAGTATCTTTAATTTTTTTCTATGTTTGATGCTCATTTGTTTCTCCAGACTGTAATTATAGCTTTCGCTGTAATATGCTTTTCTTAAATAAATAAATGCTAAATATGCTCATTCTTAAATACCTGCCATATTGGCGAATTATGATAGAAACAGTTAACGTATTTAAAACCGTTTTTCTAGCGTTTCGGAAAAGAGAGTAGAAATATTTAATTGATTTTAATATATTATTTTTTGAAAATAAAAATAAGTTCAAGTATAGCGAATATTTTTCCTTGATGGTATTTGCTCCTTTAATTTTTTTAATTAATTTGAATATATTAATGTAGTGACGTACGCCTGATGACGAGCGCCATCTGCTGGCCAACATATATTGATGCTTGTTAGACGGAGTGCAGACGAGACGGGTCTGAACGAAAGTAAAGACGGGTGAGACGAGACGGGTCTCTGAACGAAAGACGCAACGTAACATGTGAATTAATCCTGCGACGTATTCGACGAAATCTATTTAATGTTCATTTCTTTTATGTTAATGTCCTAATGTAATTAAATGTGCGTTCTAAAATAGTAGTGATTCCTGAGTCCTACATTAATATCGCTATCTTTTCAGACATTTTTATTGCTAAAAACTGATTGTTTAACTATATTCTTTCTAAAATAGAAATTTTTTTCACAAATATCTATTATTTAATGAAGCGACTAATTTTATCTTGAATTTTAATTGAAAATAGGAATATAACAATCGAACCATTATTTTTTTTCAAATTTTCAACATATGTTTTTTATTAACACGTTGACTGTCGCGTAACCCATCGCTTATTCACACTTATTATCTAATTCACACATACTTTATAATTAGATGACATATTATTTACTATAGTTAGGTATAGTACAGAAGAAGGCATCAGAGATAACAAAGAAAGGGACATCTAATTAAATAGATGGTCCGAATCGCAGAAGTAAGTCTTAGAAATTAAATTATGAAAAACTGGAAATTATAATTATTTTTTTAATAAAAAGTAATGTGAAGAAAAAAGAAATGAAAAAAGAAAACTCGATTTAATTAATTTTCTGATTAGATGTATCCAAGTAAATATAAGAAAATATCATCTACTATCGAAATAGACATTTATATATAAGTAAATGTGTTCATATTATTATTATTTTCCAAAAAAATTTTCTATCTATATAAAACATCATTCAGGCTTTATTCATCATTCATTGAAAAAAGCATACATTCGTATCTTCTGCATTAAAGTAATTTAATAGATTAACTGTAAATATAGATTGTTTTTGAAAATTTAAATATTTCTCCAGACTAAAATTTGCTACTCTTTTAAAGGAAAACATAGTTTATTTCTCTTCAATAATTCAACAATTGCAATATTCTTTTTCCTTTAAAAAACGGAATTGCTTTATTTTTATAACGTTTCGAGAAAACTTCCCGACTGAAAAGAAAATTGTTTTTATATTTCATTTTTTGACCCCTTAACTCTCCAAAAACATTCTGAATATTACAAAGACGTAACATACTTTGCTATTCCGTAAATATTTTCCTTCTCACTCCAGGTTTTGTTGGGCGACATGAAAGAGTTTCGAAATGTCAAGGCGCTCTAGAATTTATTGCAGCCACTTTTATTTCACAAAATGTTTATGGCCGTGCTCTGAGTTAACGTTAATTACTGCAGACATAGCTGCAGGAGTCTGACAACGAGGGAGCGCTTAAGAGTCCGTGTTGCCAATTTACTTTGACAAATCCATTAACAAAACTAGCTCGACGAACACGGACTATGGTGAGGAAATAGAGGTAAAAGCTGCCATTTTTTTACCGAGAATTAATTCTTTGAGATACCTGATTGTCTTTAAGAATACATATTGCATGGCTAAATTCATTTATAAAGAGTTGGTAATTTGTTGACTTAAAACGTTATTTGTAAAATCTAATAAGCTTAAGAATATTTGTCTTAATCTTATATGGGTGCACCAAAATTTTTTTTTTTAAAAAAAAGAAGAGGTGTTTATCGATTTTACCGACAATAGGAAGTATTTTCCTCTAAGTACGTTATGGGAAAATAAACGCATTAAGTTTCAATAAAAATTTTTTTTCACAAGATTCTATTAGCATTTGTAGTAAGTATTTCGTTGTAAAAGATATTCGGCTGAAAACAATTATAAAATTTCTTTGTTAAATAGTCTTAGAAAATAAATCTATATTGTATTAAAAAGCGGATACACTATACCGAATTTGTAAAACAACACGTTAATTTGTTCATCAGGGGATGAAATGAATGCGGATAACAGAAGGAATTATACCATTTTCTGCAGAAAGTATCGGAAAATTAATTGAGGTGATACTATCTTTAATTCCCGAATGGTACACTAAACCGAAGCTACAGAGTTAGAAAAGCGAGACACATCTGGAAAATGAAAATATGAAACAAAATAAATGATATTATAATTTCAAAAGTAAGTATAAATTATAACTAAACTACACAAAAAGGAAATAAAGAACGACAGATACTAAAGAAAAGAAATTGCAGAGCTTTTACTATGAGTGGAAGTTATCTTTATATGTTTCAATTTATATATATATATATATATAGTTACGAATTTTTACTGGGGTTCGTTTGGATAGTGGAAGTTATATGGTGTGGAGAACGCTCAATCAGCAGGCAGAAGTAGAATAAAAACAACGACGTTTATTTACACGAAGACACACAGGACAGCACAAAAACAGCAACTATATACAGCACAGACGATTATCTTCAACCGAGACGTGCAGCATACAACAAGAATCTACTGTAGACAGTAGCGCACAACTTAGTTCAGCACTAGCTCGACTCCGTCGCTGCTCCGCTAATCCCTGGAAGACCAATTCTTCACCGTCGATTTCGACTACTACTCCGCTCTGACTGACTTCTCCGACTCGGACTCCGTCCACTCTGTGTTCGACTTCTGACTCCGACTCTCGACTATTACTTCGACGACTCCTTCGCTGCTCCGCTAATCACTGGAAGACCGTTTCTTCACCGTCGATATCGACTACTCTACTCTGTCGCTTCAGACTACTACTACACGGACTGGCAGCTGCAAACCCTTTTATAGGTCTCAGGAGGCGGGGCTAGAAGCCTCTCAACCAATCAGGAACGTTCGAGGCGTATCTCGGTTCCTACTGGACGGATCGGGAAAATTCTCGATGTTTCGGGTATAATGTACTTTGGCGCCAAAGTCACCAAATTCGTCGCCAAGTCGCCAAATGGTCGCCAAGTTTGTCGCCAAGCACTGGTACCCCCGACGCGACGCCCAGACTCTGTCCCATACAGATGACTGTAAAACATTCTTTCCAATGATGGAACCAACTATGCTGGGAAGCAGCATTACGGATTCGTAACAATATATATATATAACGAAGTGTTCACAAATTTGTGACAGTATTCTTTTACACTACTCATTAAGAGTCATTTAATCCAAGAATGCATGCTTTTATATTTTGTTTCAAGAAATATATGTGCTTTGAATAGCTGAATATAATATAGGAAAAATATTAAAAGACTTTTAAATTATTTGTCTTCTTGAAATTAAAAAAATAAATTAAAATGCACCAAATGTCTACATTGTGAAATAAACAATAAGCCAGTCAGTTATCGTGAAGATATTTACCTTTTAAGCAGATTTAAGTTGTGGATTCTTGATGGAATCAGGTCGCAAGTTCATGCTTCTCCAATTTAGAAGTTGAGGCTATACCTCACCAAGTGAGATCCAGACTTTCCTTAAAATGGTATTTCTAAAAGTACAAGAAATTATAATTAATGTTGCGATTTTCCTAAATTTTAGATTACGAATCATTGGTCGAAAAAGTGACATTTGATAAAATGCATTGAAAATCGTAGAATTTGCCTGGCAAATTTTTATATGAATTAAAAAAATGTTTAATTGCGATATTTGCCATAGATTGATAATGCTAATATTGTAAATGCAAGAAAGTGAAAAAAAAAGCGCAACAACTGGAAGCCCGTTCTTTGAATTCTGTTTAAGAATATATTGGAAAGCTGGAAAGCATGTAGAATATATATTAAAAAAGTGCGTAAATATTTTATATTCATATATATATTCGTAATATATTCGTAAATATATTCAACACTTTTGTTCACACTAATAGCTCACAATTCCAAACAACATTTTTATCAAATCTTTCCTGACATTGTACGGCGTTAAAAATATTTCAAAAATATATCTTGTGCTAGCAGTGATGGATTTTTCTTTGTAATTTTTCTTCATAGCCTTCTTGACAGTCCCATTTAGTAATACATTTAAAAAATTAGTTATTTTAAAATATAATAAAATTACTTCAAATATATTCAAGTCAAATAACATGTTATTATGATTCTTACTTAATAACCTTTTGATATCTATCTCAACCTTATTTATAATTATCCTTCTTTAATTTTAGAATAATGAGCGGATTTCCGAAATCCGTGCGCTGTCTAAATAAAGTAATAGCATTTAGAACGAAATAATAGTTTTGGCGTGCCAAATTTTGCTATATTTATCTTCTGTTTGGTACAGAAAAATATTTATATAAAAATATTAAAATATATAAATTTTGACGAGACATATTTTGCTTGGATAAAGGAAAATAGGAATTCTGAAACGCGAATTTCAGTTTTGTTATCCGCATAAATGACATATCTTCATAACAGAACCGCAAGTAAATATTTATCTCTTATTCCTTGAAGTTAAAAAAAAACCACGTCATTAAGTAATACTAAAAGAATTAATAAAGATATTTCTCTAAACTGAAACAAATATAAATATTTTTAAATAATTTAATTTGATCTTCAATAAGTCTTAGGTTTCATTGCGTGCTCTACGCAAAAAGATTATTTTAATGAATTTAGCCTTTTAATAGTGCGTCTAACGACAATCAAATTATCGTATACTTCAATTTATAAATAAAACCAATACATTCATATATATTTTAATATGATATTACAAATCCTGCGTGAAGCCTGTAAACATACTATCTTCTTTTGGTTATTAGTTGAATGAAAACGAAAGTATATTCTTAAAACAGCAAGGAAAGTTTAATTGAAAAGTAGAATTTGATTTAACAAAAATATTTTTAAAAAATACTTTTATTATAGTGCAAAATAGACTTTTGATTTCGGTTATTATAGCTTTTCTTAAAGTTTTTAATTTATAATCAATTGCTATAAAACATTACGGTAACTTGCAATATTTGTTCAGTTCACATTTAGAACAATGTAGCGCATCAAGTATACAGCCAAAATATATTTAAATCAATCGATTAACCAAAAATTAAGCATAATAAAATGTTTTAAAACGATTTCTTCATTAAGTTTAATTTTAAAATGTATGATCTATGTATAAATATTAAAGTAGTATATTTTCGTCAAGAATGCAGAAGTGTTACAAATTTGGATCTTCTAACTCCTTAGGAAATACGTAAAAAATTAAATATAAAATCTAAATAAAATAAATGGTTGAATATGTATGCAGAGAAAAGTATAATAAAATAAAAAAATTTAATATTAATTCAAATATAAATATTACAAACTAAATTTGCACTCCTATTTCTGATCAACTTTGTAGCATAAGGAGACACTCTTCTTTTGAATGGTTGAATCTCCCTGAAGTACATCCAATGCACTCATCTCTAAAAAAAAAAAAAAATCAGAAACATTCCACCAGACAGACCATTCTGATTTGCGAAATTTCGTTTTTACACTGCTGGGATATGGGAAAAAAAGAGCCTGCAAGAGATTGGAATTTGGTGTGAAAGACTTTTACATTTCACTTACATTTTTTACCTCTCTATTTTGGAAAAGCCGTTCAGCTCAGTGTGTAATTACAGAGATAAGCTTTCACTTTTTAGCCTGTCTCTTTCCAGTCATACGAGATGCCTGCGTGTCCCTTTTTTCCCCTCTCTTTCTCTACTCCATCACTAGATTGAACTCGAGAACGATAAGGTATATTACCTCAATCGATCTGTTTACATTTTCCCATTAAATTTCTCTTTTTTTACTTTCGGTTAATACTACTCACTCCCCGAATTTTAGACTTCGTGTAATCTGGCGTGGAGGGAGACTCGAATGCAGAGGTAGCTCGCTCTGAAAGCAATTAAGTGGTACTGTTGAATCACAAATGCGCTCCTTCAATGCTTGCAATAAGAACAAAGTTCATCCGAACCTCCCCAGAGTTGCTTATTTTATTTATTTTTTCCCCCGTACGATATGAGAAATATTTATTTTTCATGGATATCAAGATGCATATGTGGTGAATTTTAATATCAGATTTCCCTAATTATGTTTTAGAAAGATTTGAAAGCTTGTAATTTGTTATAGAGCAGATGGGAATTAAAAAAGTGAATTTTATTCTTTATTCAAATTTCATTAATTAAAATGTGAATTTCATTCCCTGATCACGGCTTATGAAAAATATTATTTATGGTAAGTGGTAATTAATAAGCACACTTGATTTATTAATTGACAAAATTTTGCTCTCTAATGAATTTTCGTTTTTGTATTTGGATGCTGCCATCCTTAAACCACTATGTTGGTATAATTTATTGTACTTTCTAATGTAATCAAGCCATTGAGAGAACATCTACACACTGGATGTAATTCCGATGGCTTAATTACTTTGACTTGATTAGAAAGTGCAACATATCTGCGATTAAAAATATATGCTATCTTTTAGAGATCAGTAAATATGTATAAAAAGGTTGTATTCGGTAGCTGTTATTACATTGCAATATTGATGAAATAGTAGTTAATCTATTCCGAAGAGGTTAATCTATTCCGAAGAGGTTAATTTGTGCGTAATACATCATCGAAAGATTTTAATTAACTAGCCAGCACCATTTAAGAAAAATGCGAGGCTCAAACAACAAAACTGCAGCCGAGATGCACATAAAAATAGCACCAGTAGAAATACAGTAAATCATTAAGTAAACAACAGTACTAGCGCACCATTTGATACACCCATTATCAATACAACAAAACTTCGAAGAGAGAATTTAACTCCTAATATGGGAGCCACAACAGTGTATGGAATTTTCAAGAAAGATCTCCAGTCTCTGCTTCTAATAATGAAAAGTGCCGTAATTCTTGTATTTTTAAGAACCTTCCTTTCTGTTGTCACCAATCGCTAAGTTTTTCGAAGGACAAAAATCCTTTACCTGACATCCATTCATCATCCATTGAGAATATCTATAAATATCTTTTTTCAGCCACCACATTAACATTGGGATAAAATAAAATTATAGATTCATAACTATTTATAGTGTGTCTCTAACAAGTTTATAGTTGATCTTTAAATTGTGGCAAACAAATACGTGAGAAGAAGATAACCATAAAGAGAAACCTCCATCCTGTTTAAGCGTATGACATGACTTGAATGGCAGAAAAGTAGCGATAAATAAAATTAAACAATCAACCTCTAATACGCAGCTCTTCCATTCTTATAGAAGTACAATCTGTCATCGGCAACGAGGTGCAAAAATCAATATCGTCAGTTTTGCATTCACCAAGAAAGTAAGAACCACTATCATACCGAAACTTCACATCTTCATTTCTGAGGTGCATCCCTGTAGAAATACAAGGGCTGTTCAAACGAAAAGGCACGAAACGACACTGTGGGTATAAATGAGGACTTTATTCAAAGTATACATAGGCCTGAGGCCATAGACCTGAGCACAACGATTCCATTGATTAATGAGCTGAAGGATTCCTTGTTGCCAGAATTCCTGTGGCTGTGATATGACTCAGTCCTTCACAGCGTCCTTGAGTTCACAGTCCGAGTTGAAGCGCTTCCCTTTCAGATGTTTTTCAGGGGACCAAACACATGAAAATCGTAGGGCGACATGTCCCTGCTGTAGGGCGGATGGTCGAGCTGCTCCTACTTGAACTTGGCTGGTTCCGCGTGGGTGACCCTGGAGACGTGAGAACGCGCTTTATCATGGAGCAGAACCATACCCTCCGTGAGTAGCCCGGTCTTTTGTTCTTGATGGATCTGCGTAGTCTTTGGAAATTCTCCCAGTACACATGGAATGGTTAATGGTTTTCTGTTATTTGGCAATTCTTATGTCACACCAACCTATTCGGCAAGATCAAGTTATATTAAAATTTTTAAAATTTCTAAAGCAGTTGAGACTACTTGCAAATGAGACACAAACAAAATTCTTATTTCTGTCCCGATAGGTATTCAGTGACAAAATATAGAAGCTTTTATATTTTTGGAAAAAACATGGAAAAATAAACGCAATTACATGTCAAATTCAGTTATATCAAGTAAATCATAAATGTATGTCAGAAAATAAGATGTAATAAAAATATCAGTGAAAAATATGGACATAATAATAAATAACTGTTAAATAATATAAATATAATTATCAAACGTTGACAAAAATTATAAAATGCAAAATAAGATTAATTAATTATGAAATAAAGGGCAGCTGAATGATATCGACGCACGAAACATATCATAAAAGTTAATTTTGGGATCCCTCGAGATATCAAAAGAGAAAAAAAAAATAACGTGATATCGAAAAATAACGTGAAGGTAAGAATGTTAATTAGAAAATGGTAATTAGAAAGTAAGAGATAAATGTAGTAGGTGATGCTTCTTTTGCTGTATTAAACTATATTCTTCAACAGAAATTCACAATTGAAAGTCTTTTGTACTTATCTAATCTGATTTGAAAAATTAATATTAATTTCCTATCGTATACTTGATTATTTTCAAAATAATAAATTCTATGGCTATGTTTCATCGTTACTTATTTTTAAATGAATCATATTACCCAACTTAACTTGTATTTTTCTGAAATTTTTAATTGAATTTATGAATCAATTTATATAAAAGAAAAGATATGAAAAGGAACCATGAAACTAGTTTGGAGGTTTTATTTAATTAAAATTAATTAATAAAAAAGAGGTCATTATATTTAGTAATTAAAAAATTAATCAACCTAATAGCACTTCGTCAATATATTTTTTTTCACCACTAGTTCAAAATTTGATGTTTTTTCACAACTATTAAACAATTTAGACTAATGATTTGAAGAAAAACAGTAGCAATGCAAATATAAATCCCTGTAACCTCTTGTATCAAAAATTAAATTTCATTTCCATTTATTTATTTATCACAACTTTTTTCATGTTTATAGAGATCAAATTTCACAATAGATGGATGACCAATATGCGATACAATTTTGAAATTATATTTCGAAATAAGGTTTTCTTGATAAAAAAGGTATTTTAATATTTTCAGAAATTTATTATCTATTAACAGATAAATAACTGGTATCATTAGATGTAAATTTACAAAAAAAAAAAGGAATTCAGGATTTTATGACTTTTTTTTAATAAAATTGAATTAAAGACTTAAAAAAGAAAATAATCAAAGAGAGAAAATTATATTCCTTTATTACACTATTAAAAAATATCAATTACTATTTTTAATAAATTGTATGATTGATTTCTTGTATGTATTGATTTCTTTTATATGTGTTTAAAAAGCTTTTATAAATTATTTTTATACATTTTAGACATATAGAGCCATAAATAACATCATAATGAAAAAATGTGAATTGTTGTCTTTACTGTTAGCCCGGTAGCTTAGTCCCAAAGCAAAGTTCTGTGGTTCGATTCTCGGACTAGGCAAGGTCGACTCAGCCTTTCATCCCTTCAGTGGGTCTACAAAACGGAGGACCAAGCATGCTTTGGAAACTAAACACTGGGGTTCCGCGTTAGTCTGACCACCTAACCGGGACATATGCCTTATCCCCAGGGCCGTCGGTCATGAAAGCAGATATGGGCACTGTATGCCTTGGTCAACATGGGCTTTCGTGCCACTGAGTTTACTTTAGTTTGTCCTTACGGTGAGTTGTCTGAGTTCGAAGAATACGAGAAGACAATTGTTAAAAAATGATCTGCGTATCTACAAATAAGAAACTTCACACAGAAGAAAAGGATTACTTTGCGTCTGCTTATAAGCACCTTTATGCATTGTACGTTGTCTTTAGATGCTTTGTCGGCCAGAATGTATTATCTAAACTATCGAATATATATAATTTATATTCAAAGTATAAATTTACTTTCAAAGTTGGAAAAATATAAATCGAACTTTTGAAAATTCATAGAAAACTAAGTGATAAATATTATATATATATATATATATATATATATATATATATATATACAGTGGTGGCCAAAAGTGTGGACATTTTTTGAAAGTTTCATGTTTTTCAACTTTGCGTGCTTGTAGAATATATTAATTTTCAATTAAATAAAAATGTTTGGATATCAAATTGAATGTAATTCAATGAAAAATTTAATAACAAAAACAGTATTACAATATCTGTATTACAAAAAAAGTTACGCTCATTTTAGTAGAACAAACAAACACAAATCGTTTTGAATAATGACGTGTTTTGTAATAAAAGCGTACTAGCCAATCACAAACACTGTTCTGAGGACCCATCAAATGTCTGTAACTATAATTTAGGCTATTTGGATGGTAAAAGAGTTATTGTTGTGGAAATATTTTCTGGAATGATGCATACTTGTACAATTAAATAGAGTATTGCTGTTTTTGAATATTTTTCCTTTTTTTTAATTAAACTAATTTTAAACAAACACCAACAAGAAGAACTGATTGGACATCTACAAAAAGAAGCCGAATTGTCATATTGGGAGTAAATGGCCTCTTTTATGCTGAAATTGAAAGACAAGTTGGTGGTTCAGTGACTTGTTCTGGTGTACGAAAGCTCCATTTACGTTATGAAAAAACGAACTCAGTGGAAAGTAAAGCCAAATCAGGCAGAAAAAAAATACACAACTGCTACTGCCGATAGAAAAATTAAACGGATATGCCTTCAAGATACGAAAAAAGCCTCCATCCAATAAAAGACAACATATTGAATCTATAATTGATTCTTAGCATCATGTGATTACGAAAGATGAATTCCAAATGCTCGTTCACTCGATGAAACGACGCTGTGAAGCTGTCTTAAAAATAAGGGTTATCCTACTAAGTATTGATTGTGTAAGTATCACTTTAAAAAAATGCAAATCTAAGATAGATATTACTAAAATGAGCGTAACTTTTTTGTAATACAGATATTGTAATATTGTTTTTGTTATTAAATTCTACATTAAATTACCTTCAATTCGATATATAAACATTTGTATTTAAGTGAAAAGTAATATATTCTACAAGCTGGCAAAGTTGAAAAACATGAAACTTTCAAAAAATGTCCACACTTTTGGCCACCACTTTGTATATATATATGTTGGTCATAAAAGAATTTTATACAATTTTCAAATTAAATATATATTTTTTTGCATGAGTTTAATTGTGTAAATTTTCCCTGCATTTTGAAAACATTAAAAAAAAGGTTTTTGTGCAGTTTTAGATAAAAGTTATCTTTACTGCAATGAAACTCTATCCGTTTTCATTATTTCATAAAATATTTAAATGAACACATTTCTTTCATTTTTTGATGCAAAAAAAAGCTCTGTATATTATTTGAATAATTCTCATGAGGAGTAAGAAAGTAGAATACCACTCCGCTAGGAACAGTTTATTAGAGAGAAAAAAATCATTTCGATAAATTTTTAGAAATATGCAAATGAGTTAAAAATAAAATTAAAAAAATATTGAAATTTGCTATTGCAAATTTCAAGTTATCATGTGAGAACATTATTTTTTAAAGTCTTTGTTTGTCTTAATTAGTTTAAGTTATTAACGAGTTTAAAGTGGTTTGAAACAATCACATAACATCAGATTACACATGCACTGATATTTAAAAAAATGATGTTTTTTTTTCATATCAAAATCGGTCGATCTCCAAACTTTTTTGAAATCTAAAAATTGAAAGTTTAAAAAATTATATTATTATTATTATCATTTTATATCTGCTTTTTCTTCTCTGGCTGTTTCGTGTTGATCTCGTTTTATTCTTTGTTCTTCATCGAGCCATAACTTCTTATAATCCAGTCTTTTATTGGCCAAGCAGGAGAATCGGGTACATAGCGAACATTTGCGCCAAGTTGTAACTTTTTGTTGACGATAACTCGCCAAATGAGACAACCTTCTTTATCAAATTCCAATAACTCTAAAAACGAAAAATCGATTCCTCAAAAGCGATAAACGCTTTTCTGCGCGTGCATTTTGTGGCTTAAAAACATTCAAACGGAAACAACATCATGTTCTCACATGATTAAAAAAAAAGAAATCAAAAGAAAGTCAGTCAAAAAAAATTAAAAAATAATAATTTAGGACTGAATTTTTGACAAAGTTTTTAAACAAAAATGAGTAATACGACAAACTAATGTTGAGACTTTCAATTTAAAATATTGCTCAAAAGGAATATTCGAGTTTGAAATAACTTCAAAGAAATTGCAAAACAGAAGCATAAAGCTGAAAAAGGACAACATATTTTTAATAAACACCTCCAATTAATTCACAGTCTTAATAATGATTATTTTTAAAAATAAAATGTATAATTTCCTTTATTAATTGGTTGATTAGGTTTTACTAAAAGCGTTATTTATTCTATGGAATTAAAAATCTTTCTTTTGGCCGTAATTCACTTGAAAATTTTAATAAAATAAGATTTTTTCCAACAAATTCAGCTCATACGATCCTTGGAATGTAATCCGTTGTTTAAGAAGATCATGAAAGGTCATTGAATTAAAACTAACAACTGTGAAAAAGATAATTCTTCATATTATAGAACGAAATATCAAAAGTATATTCCAATTAAATTTTTTATATCAATTATTATAATAATTATGTTTAAAAATAATTGAATTGAATAAATTATTAAAGAGAAAGCATATATATATATATAAAATATTTATGCATGACTGCTCTCTATAAAAGTCATTATGAAAAGATTAATATTTGTCATATGTGTGAAAAAAGACATTTAAAATGAAGAATTCATTCATCATTACCATTTAAATTGAAAATTTTAAAAATAATACCAACTTGCAATGATTTCAACACAGAAAATAAAATTCCAAATTTTATTCCAGCTTATATACAATCTTTTCAAATTTTTAAAATAGTCTTAATTCCAAAGTCTGCAATTAAAATATAAAAATTTGCATCTTTTTCATAAAAATTTTGAGTTTTATTAAAAATTTTTACGTATATGAATTTGTATACGTAGATGAATTTGCGAAATAGTCACTATATCCAAAATTTAAATAAATTGAAGTTTAAAGGAATTGCAAAAGATTTCCTTAAAAATTAAATAAATTGAAATCATATAAATAAATTTAATACCATCATTTATCTTTATGATGTCAGTGTTTCTGTTGAAAAATATAATGATAAAAAAATTACGAAATAAAAAATATATAACATAAGAATAAGCGGGATATAATGGATGGATATTATAAACATTCTTAAAATGTATGGGGGGGGGAGCGTTTAATTTGAAAAAAAATAAGAAGATTATAAGTATATATAAATTTATATGTTAAAACTAACGCTTTAATATTAGCTGAAATTTCTGACAACTTCCGAGCTATTTGTATGAAAATATAAATTCGATCTTTATTGATATTTTGCAATTTCACATTTTTCTTTCGCAATACAATATTAAAAATATCAAAAATTTAAATGCAAATTATTAAATAATTGTTATGCTACTTTAATGTAGGAAAAGAGGAATAATAAGTAATGTAGCAGTTGCATTACTCTTATCTTCTCTTTTGGATACTAGATGGTGATGCCTGATTAGGCCATCCCATATGTCATCCCATAGTGCATTGCGATTGTAATTAGAATGAGATGTGATGCTGAAACTGTGAAGCCGCGCGCGTGAAAGTCTTGCCTTTGTGTTAGTGTATGTTTAAGTGTGTGAATGTGATTATGAAAGAAATGTTTCCAACAACATTCGTCCTGTTGCTTCCTGCACAGATTATAATAATCTACATACCACCACAGTAGCACTTTTCAAAGTTGTATTTGATGTGAAGACTCAAATTACAAATATATGGAAAACTATGATAAAAATTAAAAAAAAAATACAAATGATTTTTTATTTAAATTAGCAATAAAAAATATTTCTCTTATAAACAATTTCACTTTAAAGAATCATAAAATATGTTACTGAGTTAATTAGATGAACAAGTAATAGTTTAAAAATATGTTATATTCTAGAATTTTATTTAACGTTAATTTGCCCAATAAAGACTGTTTTTCAATTTCGTTTAGAAAAAGAATTATAATGATACGATTTCTCAGATATTTTATGACTTTTTGTTTATGATATACTGCATATATTAATTGTATTTACCTGCCCCTCTTTGTTTCTGATTTATGTATATGTTATATCTATATTGCTCAAAAGCAGACATTTTGAGTGCTTTGTAAATTTATTAAATGCATTTTATTATTGAAATTTCATAATTTTATTTAGAATCGCAGTTTATCATTTATATTTTCGAAAGAGTATTACCTTGCTTTTGCTTTTCTGTTATCTTCAATGTTGTCCATGATCTTGTGCGCAAACATTACGACTCTTTCTACTTCCAGATATAAGTACTACGTCAATGGCCCCAATCAACAAAAAATATAAGCTGAACCGCAAACGAAAAATAATACTTTAAAAAGTAATATTTAATTAAATTAAAGCTTTATTAAAATAATAATAATTAAAAGTAAGATTTATTCTTCTTGTTTCAATTAGTAGAACAGCCTTCCACCGAACAAAGAAAGGCAGAAAATTTAACAAGAATTTGAGGCTTGTTGATGCAAAAAGGTCGACTGCATCATCAAATGCAAGCCATCCTAACCACCGAATAATTTGTCAAGTCCCATTCTGCCATAACAGCAAAACAATTAATATTTGTGTAAAATGTAAAATGTATGTTTGCAGAAAATATATGCGAAAAATTTTTACATTTACTTGCTAAAACATTGAGAAATAATAATAAATAAAATACTTTTTTTCTTTCTAAGTAAAGTAAATTTTATAACATAAAATAACATTAAAAATTCATTTTAAATACAGTTATTTATTCATTGGTTATTTTTTCACAAAGCAATCAATTTGAATGATTTTGGACAGTACAGGTATATACTAAATTTCAGTCATATTGTTAAAATATCCAAATTACTTATTTATCATTCAGATTTATTTTTTTAGGAGAAACTATTAATCAAACAAGAGAAATTATTAAGCTCCATTCTAAAATAAACATAATTAATTTTTTCCATTATAAAAACTTGAAATATTATTTTGAAATCAACTTAAATGTAGCAAAAGTTCAAAAAATAGTGATATTCATAGAGATTCATTAGTTAAAGAAATGTATGGATTTAATTATGTACATTTACTGAAATGAAAGCTAAAGCAAATATTTATTTTGGAAAAATCTTTTATAAAAACATGCATAATTATATATTTGGGAAATGTATAAACATAACAAAGAACTAAAAAACTATTTTCTGATTATGATGAATTTAAAAATTAATTTCTAAACCCAATTTATGATTAAAAACTATTTTTATGAATATTTAATTATTTTTATTGTATAAAACAGAATTGAAATGTGAAAAGTTTTTATGTTGGGATAAGCATTTTAGTTTAATAGAAGAGCAATTCGGAAACATTTAACTTATGATCGGTTTCAAAATATCATGAAAGTAAGAGATAAAAATAAATTTAAGAATCCTTTAAAACAAACAACAATTGATATACCAGTACAGATAATATAACATGAATACAGGGTACAGACAATTTTACTTCCAATATTAAAACTGCCTAGTTTTACGTATATATGAAAAGAAACACTTATAAATATTTTAGAACATCCAGACATTACAAACATAATAAAGTATAAATTAAGAAAATAGACTAATAGATTAAATGAAGGACAAATATCACAGCACATTTTTACATAAATTTGTAGGATTTAGATTTAAAATATGTATTTAAACTGAGGATAATATAAACAAAGATATCAAAAGTATATAGAATATGCTTTGTTAAAAATTCTAATGAAGATGTGTTTTTTTTCTAATAATGAAATAAACAGACTTTGCAAACAGCGAATAATGAATTTATTATGGAATGTGTCAAGTATCGTTATCGAATAATGAATTTAATTAGAAACTTTAAGTATGAAATGTATTTTACATTTGATGAATAATTTGCATACGCCTTAATTTTTTGAAATTGTATAAAACACATCGCATACAATAAATTAATGAATGATATAAAAGCTATTATTAACATTCAAAGTTTTGTTTGTTTTTGTTTTTGTTCAAAGTTTGTTAATTCTAAGTTTTGTTTAATATAAGGTAATTGTCAGAGAAATAAATTGGATTCATTTCAAATCGGAATTAATGAAACTATATCTGAGTTTTTTCCTATTAAATTGATTATTTATTATTAAATAATTATTTTTTAAATTAATATTACTTAAATTATATCTATATTTGATTGTAATTAATTATGAATTTGGTCCACAAAAAAACAAAACTTACCTAGAAATACATTTAAAAAGTGAGATTTAAAAAATAATAACTCTACACAATAAAAGCTTACGTATTAACAAAGAAAATGCTATGGAATACAAAAGAAATATATGTGAATTCCATAGTGATGCGTTTGCTTATAAACTTGAAAAATATAAAAAGAAATAATTGAAGAATTAAATATTTCTTCAGTTAATCTGTAACTTCTAAAACGGGCCAGTATCCGGTTACAGAGGCTCCATGAGTAATTGTATATTTTATAGAAATTCATTCATTCTAAAGATAATTCAATGGACGACGATTATTTTTCATGAATTTTAACAATTAAAAAACTTTTCTAGCCAATAATTGTAAAAAATTTTTAACTGCTACATTGGAATTCAAAACTGTCTTTAGTGTCAAATATTTAATCTTTGTCCCTTGTTTTAAGTTAAAGAAGATAAATTCTTTTTATTATCTAAACAATTAGTATGAGGAATAAAGAATTGGAGTCAAAGAAATGCCAAAGATAATTTGAAATTTGAAACTATATTATGCGGCAGGTTTTAATGATATTTTATTGTTATGGAACTTGGCTCTATTAAGAAGACTCGAATATACAATAAACAGAGCATATTTAAGTTTATTTTAATAATACTGATCTACTGTTTATAGCATTTTAATACTTAAAAATATTTTGTGAAGGAAACCATGAGCATCAAATTATTCATTAGTGATTTAATTGAAATAAAACGTAGTCAAAACTTCTTGTAATCCAGCTGGTTTCAAAGGTAATTAATTTAGAAATAAAAAATGAAACTTTTAATTTTTTTCTTTTTTTTGCATTATTATACATGGACATTCTTTTGAAACTGTAATTATAATTACAACATTTTCAAACAAACTATAATACTTTTATTAACGACTCAATGTTAATTAAAATCATTGTTTAAATTATTTCCAGATAAAATGAGAATTTCATTATCTAACTGAATTTGGTTTCATCCGAATTAATAAACAAATAAAACGAACGCTGAGAAAATAAAATGACAATAGAATTTCCAGAAGAAATTCTTTATTCCGGGAAGAAAGACGCCCCCCCCCTGAAAGTTTATTTTTGTGTATCATTGAACTTCTCATATCTCTGTTATTATTTTCTTTTAACTGGGAAATTCTTCACAATGCACCTTCTGAAAAAATCTTTTTGTGTCTCTGAATAAAATACAAAAGAACACGAAAGGTGTTTGTTTGCTTTGCTATTCTTCCGTGATTCTTCCCGGCGACAGGATTATTAACGAAAGAGTTTTAAAGAAGTTATTCCTGAAGCTCTGATGCAAAAAGTTATTTTCAAAGCTCTAATCTTCCGAGAGAATTGGTGCATGCAGAAATATTTTTCCCTTCAGATTCGCTGCATTCTTTAGTAGCGCCTTTTCAGATGAACTCTTTTTCGAGAAAATGGCATTAAGAAATAATACATCATATTTTTCTTCAATCTTGTTTTTTCATAATTTAAAAATAGATAAAGCATATAGAGTTTTGGTAAGATTTGTTGCATGTTCCACCGTGATAAAATCTTGCAAATATCAGTTCTTTGGAGTAAACAAAACGAACTAGTTTTCTTTCACATATTAGAAACCTAGGTACCATGAAGATCTAATAAATTTGTTTTATTGGGTGGGTTCAGCCGTTCTCCTACAATTTCTAAAATATTGAATACGAATTCAAATCATCTTTGAAAATTATTAGGGTTACTAAAAACATAAGGATGTATTACAAATTTGGAAACTAATACTTAAAAAATACTTGTAAAATGCAATATTTTTATGAAAATATCTATCTACGGTAAAAACCCACATACTGTAAATCATATTTTATCTGAAAGCCTGTTTTATTTTACCTTCCCCAAGCCTTTTTTATTTTATGTCTACAATAATTAAACATGAAAAGAATTGCATTTTAAAAGAATTTAACAGATGAAAATGTAATTTCATATAATAACTTAGTTTTTTTCATTATTTTTATTTAGATTATTTTAAAATTATTGTCTTCTTTTCTAATTTATTTCTTTTACCATACATTAGATATTGCTATTGAATATTTCAGTATGTATTTGTTTGCTTTTGATGGCATTGTTGCAAATTTTGACAATTCTAAATCACTAAAGCACCTTGGTTTTCCACCGATGATGTAATTTCTGACAATAAACATTTAGAAATCAATCAAATGGCAAAAATTAATTAATAAAAACATCTCCAAGTTAGTTAACATGCATTTTCAAGTTAAAAGATTGAGGAAATATTGAAATCTGCTGATAACCGCTGCATAGACGATCACAATACCTGTTTAGTGGAATGGAGACGAAGAAAAAAGTTTAGAGAAATGAAAGTGTACAAAAAAATGCGTTTAATAAAGAAGAAATATCCTTGCAAACATTTGTATTTCTGAGAGAAACTTTTTTTTCATCTTAATGAAATTTAAAACCCAAACCTTTAAACTCATTTAAAAAAAATGAGAAGTTTCACCAAAAACTTCCGTTTTTCAAAAATGAATACTGAAATACAATTAAAAATATCAACTTGAAATTTAAAATAAGTTTAATTTAAAATATTGGCAAGAGAATAAATTTAAATATAAGTGCAAATATTTACGATCTCAAAGTAAAGAACATTATAAACTAAAAAAAAAAAGAAGATTTTCTGTAAAAATCTATAACTTTATGCTTGAACTCTTTTGATTAGCAAGGATTTTAAGTTTTTCCCCAACTTTTGCTTCAGTCCCAAATATGCATCGACAATCATTTTGATAATAGGTGTTAGAAAAAGGTGTCACTTTGCATTTATATTGTGTGTGTGTGTTTTGGAAATTTTTCTAGACTCGGAAAAAGGCCAAACGTTGTGCAACATTTGTTTGATTATTTACGAACAGTTTGCATTTTACTATTTTTTTAGAACCAATGCTTAGAAAGTAAAAGGATTTTAAAAACTCATAAAAATTTAAATTATAAGCAACAATATATGGAAAAAAATCTACTAATAAAACGTCTTAAAGAATGCCACTGCAAAATTTTGAACAGTTGTACATAATAAATAAAATTTTAAAACATGAAATAAAAATTATACAACAAATTTATATTATGATCTTTTATAATACATGATTTGTGCTAAATATTTTTTATATTGCCAATTGGTTGTACTATTAAAAAATCCTATTTTGTAACAACTAGAAGGAAATCCTAATAATCCTTTTAATTCTCTAAAAAATTAAATATACCATCTGTAATGAGAACTATGAATCCCTTACCTACTTTTAATAATTTTTTGAACATTAAAGTGGTGTAAAAATCAATCTTCGTTCAATGTTATGCTCTGAAGTTATTATGTTAATATAATATAAGTTGAAGATAAATGTTGAAGCACAGATAAATGTTTAAGGAATTAAAAATTTAATTAAAATGTTAAAATGCTCTTCTGAATGAGTATCCATTGTCCGAGAAGCAATTATGTGACAGATGTGATAATTTTAGGCCAATCTTTGAGCCCTTTAGAACGGTTTTCTGCATGATGAAATTTGAAATTGGTATGTCAATCTAAAACCATGAATTCCATCTTAATAAGATTTTAATTTATCATACTTTAATTGCAAACTTAAAAATTCCAGTAATTAATATTTTATGGAACAATCCAAGCTTCTCGTTTCTTGTTTAAGGTATTCGACTAGATCATAAAAATAATATTTCCAGGAAATTTTGAACTTTTTTTTAGGATTTGAAAATAAAGTCCAAACTTTGTAGATTCTAAAACAGTTTTTTTAATAACAATGATACAGTAGTTTCAATAATGCACAACATTCAAAAATAAAATCAGATGTAGTGGTATTTTTTAAATTAAAATGAACGATTTACTTTATTTTCTTCGAAAAATTCTCCAACATAATATTAGATATTTTTATATAACCTCTCTACCTACTCAGAAATAGTTTGCTTATTTTTGGCATTTCTGTTTTAAAAGCGTGAAAACTACAGTTATTTCCAGTGTCTTTCAATGAATTAATTTACAAGTACAATATCTAAACACATTTTCTGAAGAATGAATATTTGACTGTGAGTGATTGCGTAAAACATGATCAAATCAATTCAATAAAATTTCATGAAATTTGGTACGCACGTGTCCAAAATCTTTGAGGGTGTGATAGATCGTGGTTTTTAAGATAGTTTCATTTAGATATGTTATGCGGATAGTTTAAGTTGAAAACATGGACAAATTTTGACAAAAAAAATCATTAATGGCAACTTTAAACGCTCATAAAATGTTAATAAATTTTTATAAAATAATAAAAATTTTATATATTTTTAAAAAATGTATATTTTAATTATATTTTGATAAAATTTTTAATTAATAATTTTTGTGTGTTACTTTTTATGTAATTTGAGCTATGTATATAGCTGAAATAAAAATTAAATATTTCTATTATTTTTTAATACACTTTTTTTCCTAACATTGGAAATTTTGTTCAATTTTCATTAAATAAACAGTTTTTTTTTCAAAAACTAAAGGCAATGAGGGCATTTTTTCCCTTAACAGTGACCTTTCAAGTCTGTTTTAGATATTTAGCATAGTAAAAAAAAATGTTTATGAATAATTTTTTCAAAATTCTTCTCAGAACTTAGTGGAATATTTTAAACGAATTTTTTTGATTTTGTTTTGATTTTTTATGTGGAAAATGGCCTTTATTCTCATACACGAAATAATGTAGCGACAAATTAGATGGTTTGCGTAGGTATAGCTGTCATGTGACTGACATCATAAATTGGATTTGTTGATTTTGGGAACTAAAAAAAAATAAGTGAATCAAAAACGTTGATTTCAGCGGAAAGTTGAATAGTTTGCGCAAAATATTTTTTGCGCTTATTGCGATTTTTTTTTCTTTGCGAGGATGTGATCACAAGAGTAGAAGAAATGTAAATAGGAAACCGTAAGCGAAACCCATCCCATCTAAATACGGCTTATTCCTTCTGCGATTGAGTTCATATTTCCCTCGAAGTAGTTTTTTTTATGACTTTATATAGACAGTGAAAGGATGGTGGAGCTGTTACCACTGGCTTTATGATCTATTTCTCACAGAGGCTATCAGATATTTACCTTCGCGTGAACCTCAAATTCAGCATCTAAAAGATGTTTCATATATTTTACGAGTTTTGGAAATAACTGGTTCCGTACACGAATGCGATATTGAGAAGTAAAGTTACTTTTTATAGTTCATGAGAATAAAAGCAAGCGAACAAGGGCTGATATATTCCAGACTATATAGTGTAATCATACATCTTATTAAGAATATTAATATACTCATATCAACAGGTTTTCAACAGAATGATCTATCGTTGTAATATTTTGAAATATTATCACAATAAATTTATTTATAATTTACATCTACTTAAATTTTTTTATCATGTTTGTAAAGAGGAAAATAAACATTTCTTCCTCTTTACAAACATAAACATACATTTTTTTAAAGAGAAAAATCGATATTTATGTAAATTCCTCATGTCCTTTATCAGTAGTGTCTGGATAACAACTTCTAACAAATAATATAAACGACTGGATTCTAAATTAATAATAAGTAGTTTGAGTTATGAAACTTTATTTATGGTGTATTAGCTACTTCTTGTACCCCCCCCTCCCATCCCGAATCTCAAGAGTTGTTTTCAAATATGTATTTTGTGTGACTTGATTTTAATGACGTTTTTAGCAAAATATTATAGAAATTAAAATTTTCATAGATAAATAGTTTATACTATTTTAGAAACTTTAAACCGTCCCAATGTATTTCACTAATTTTCACTCTGTATCTTTATACATCAAATTATATCACTGCTAAGATCAGCATTGCTGGAGAATGGACACACTTCGGGCAGGTTTTACTCTATTGCTGAAATTAAAACTTAATTGTATATGCAATAAAATTTCAAAAAATAATTATTAAAATCATTACATATATTGAAACTTAACATGAAAAGATAAATATTATCTTCTTATCCTGATCCCCATCCCCCAGAGAGCCTCTCGCAATTGAGGATGAGAAGCTTCCGGCATGGTTCTCGCCATCCTGGTGGGTCCATGAAAAAGTAGGGGTTTGGTTCTTCCCATCGATGACGGGACGTACTTTTTTTGGGAAGGGTTATACCGTGGACGGTGATGGCCCTTAGGACTCGACCACCGTTCCCTCCAGTGTTGCTACCGCGTAGGTCCGTTAATTCAGATTTATCCGTGTGACTTCGGGCGGGTCTGAGAGTCAGTCTATGATTTACCCTGACCACCAATAATGGGAAAAAGCGAGGATGAAATATTAATAACAACATAAGCGATTCCGTTTTTACTTCAATAATAAAATTCACTATCATAAATAAAATAGTTTCTTCAAAATTGATTGAAAATAAAGAAAAAAAATTGCTCGGTAAAAATTGGAAAGGTTCTTTTTTAATTATAGGATGATTGTTCTGAAAGATTAATACTGAATATTAATATCTGAGCATTGCTGGCGCTTACGATTTTGTCCAAGTTCCACAATTTCATGTGTTCGGGGAATATGAACACTTTTATTAGAAAGCGTGCGAGAAAGCTCCGAGGACACTAATTCCGTAAATTTAAAAGAAATAAACCAAAACTTCGACCCATTAATTACTATTAATCTTTAATACTTGCAGCAATAATCCTAATAAATAAAGTTATATTTTGAATTGTGTCTGTGGGAAGATCACAATTGTGGTTACATTTCCGGACTCACTTAAAATAGCTCCTGCGACATTCGGCAAAAACTTCAGTCGAGATATTTTACCTTTTCCTTGAGTGTGCGCTTTATTTCCAGGTACATTTCTTAATTGAACCACTTCTTCGTTTTCAGGCAAATTACTTCCAAATCTCCTCGGGATGCTGGAGCCTTTTTTAAGAGGAACAAAGACATCGTTAAACTCTGAGGCAAGATTCTGCTCATTAATCTGCAAAGTCGAGTTATGAATTTGGGAACTTTTCTTATTATTTGGGAAAAGAATGCGGAGTCTGACTTCAGGGAAATTCTGGGAAGGGAAACAAGGACTATATTTGCAATTAGAAAGCTGTTTTTTTGTTTCTGCATTTTGTTTCAAATTCTTGTGTTTTATTAGCGAGTTCTGCTCTAAGACTTGGATTCCGAATGCGCCGTAAAGAAAGCAATTCCGTTGTATTCAAGTGTGTAAACAGAATTTAGCTTAAGGAACCAGATCGACTGAATGTTTTCAGGATATAAACGAATTATGATAATACCAAATGCTTTCTATTTATCATCTAAGTTATTTTTATTTGTTTTTATCATATGAGGATTGAAAAGAACTAAAAAAAATTCATACATAAAAATTATCTCGTATTTAAAAATCGTTGAATATAAAATATACTTATGTATTTGAGGCATCCAAATTTTAAATATATTTTAAAAGCTCAATGGTTATAAGTAGTGCAGTTTATTTACTAGAAACAGTCAGATTTAAATATAAATAATCAGAAATATATCCAAAACATTGGGTAGAAACATTTTTGCCACAAATATGCTGTTCTACTTGTGAATTTTCAGTAATAATGAAAATGAAACGTGTTCGGCTCTGGGTTTATTTTGTTTGCTCACCACAGTATGGATTCTTTGATCTAGAGATAACAAAACAGGTACATACATTTGTTCGATACTTCTAAACGATTTTTTTATACTTTAACTAAGGGTATATAGGACCTTGAATTGCTAAAAACTGAACTTGCATTAATCGAATTTGATTTTTTAAAATCACAGTTATTAAAAATATAACAACTCATAAATAAAATATAAATTAGTGCAATAATTTTCAATACTGAAAACTTATGCACTATGTAAATCTTTTCTGTATAAGTTTCCGTATCTGAATTTCACTTGTGCCTAAGGTTTCAAGAAACCAAATTACTCATTCACAGAAAAAGTATAAAAATTTATAATATACTTTTCTTAATTAAAATTATAAGCAAGATAGCATACACAAAAATGGAACCACACCAAATAATCTTTTGAATTTTCAGGATTTTTGTTTTAATGCACCTATGTTAAATTTCATAGTAACATAACGAACCACTGTTTTTGTATATCTTGAAAACTGCACATTCAACAAATAAAGTGGAAATTATTACAGTTAAATTTTTTTAGAGGCATCACTGCACTTACAGAATGAAAAATGATTTCACGATTGACACTTAAATATGTCTAATCTTTTTTGTCTCAAATCAGATGAAGGCTAATAAATAACAATTAACATATATAGGAATTTCTCTAAGGTATCGCGCCTTTGTATCTGAAAAAGATTTTTTCAAAATTGCTACGAAACCATCTTTTTTAAAAAGGGTTTTAAATATGTTATAAAATATAATTTTTTTTAAAAAAAAGTTAAAAAATATCTAAAAGGAAGGGATTCTATGAATTATCATAGGAATTGCTGTATCCAATAGATATATATTTCTTTACATGTATATATATTATGGGAAATGTGATTAATCCGGTAATTATGTATAATCATTGGTGATTATGAATTATCTTTATTACTTTTTTTAGACCGATTCATTACAATTGCTATAATATGAATATAATATTTTATGAAGATTATAAAGTGGAAAAGAAGTGTCAGAAGTTTATCTTTAAAAATGTTTTAGAAATTGATTAATGTTCTTAATGAGCTGCTTATTGATTGATAAAAAAAATCGGATTGATACTTCTGGAAGATTCTATGTCCTTGATAATATTTAAGTCCTCAATGAATATAGCGAATTCTGTCTTCTGTCTGTCATTTCTTCAAATAGTAACAGCGCAAATTCTAGCAACATTCTAAGGTCTTTTGTGTTATTGCAGAGATTTTATTTACGTGCTAATGAATTTCTGCAAGCACTATCTTTGTGTATGCGTCCGCTAATATTTGATATTTGTGTTCTGCATTTTCTATTGGAATAAAACGTCATCATCTCTTACCCAGCTTATTGGAAATCTTTAAAATACACATTAGGTGATTTTTTGAAGAATATCTAAATACGTATTGCCTTATTCTCAGATGATACACCATTTCTTTTTGCAGAATTAAAGTGGTGTAATGTGTTTGAATTTGGAGTGTGAATTTTTCATTTGCTTTTCCTAGAATCGGGGGAGAGTTTATTCTTAGTGAATACGAGATAAAATGAGAAATAAAACTGAACTTAATCAACTGAAAATAATCAAACGAAATCGAAAACATGAACTTAACAGCGATGAATTACCTTTAAGTAAAACAGATCAGTTTTATGCTTTCTAAAACTGAGTACAAAAATAAAGGAATCAATTAAGTAAATCAAAGAGGCGTTGAACGCTTGATTTTGTAAATTAAATAAAGCTTTGATGTTAAGTCAGCTGGAATTCTTGAAACGTGATACTTAATTAATTAACTTATGGGAATTTTAACGGGCAAATAATCTTGAATTAAATCATACTTTATTTCATCTAGAATGAATATTTAATTTGAATTTAGAAATTTATTTCTTAATTGGAAGAATTCTACAGAAGAACGAACTGCATAAATTTTGATTGGAACTTAATATATCCAACAACCCTCTGAGGACTTTTATGCAATGATAATTGAAACATTGTTTTTCTTTTTTTAAATAATACTTATGTGCAAACTTAATATATTGAACAAAAATATTTTATAATTTATTAAAAAAATATTTGCCGAAACTTAGAATATTTTTTGTCTAAAATGTAATAAGTTTTCAGACAATCCCAAACAGAAATAAATGAATAAATTGTTAGAAAGTCATATCCTTCAATACATACGTATATATATAATCATTGATACATTGTCTATAGACTAAAGAAGCGTTTAAAGAATAACTCGAAATACTTTCAAATTATAAACGATAAAATCATAAATTTTTGTGGTATTAGTTCTTTTTTTAAAGCTTTAAAGTTCTTAAATTTATAATAGTTCAGCATGTATGTATATTTATAATACATATTTATAATGCATGTATATTTATAATATTTTCTAGAGAATGATTGAAAACTAAATGTATGTCAAAATTCAGTTTGATCTTCCATAGATTCTTTATTGGAAGATTACCCATTGTAGAAGTTCTACTGATATGATTTTAGGAAAACGTTTGCATATCTGCACTGCTCATGGTCCCTAGAATTATTAGGAAAATAACTTTCAAAATTTCTAAAATTCACTGATTTAAAAAAAAAAATTCTAGTTGACATAGATCATCTGTGTGATGAATCTGATTCAAAGTTTGACATCTTTTTACAATTCTGGTGATTTAACTATATCACAAATTTCATTACTTTTTAAATAATTGTGTCCTAATAAACGAGCGCAGCAAGCGATAAGCAGACAGATTTCCCGTTGAGGGATTTAGTTTCAAATCTAATAGAAGTCTTTTGATAATTAGATAACACGCATCATATTTCATCTTTCTGGAAAACTGCATTTTCTGATTATAATGTTCACAGATAAAGAAACGACATTTTGAGGAATGATTTGTTTGGAATTCAGGTGATCTGAAATTAGAGATTCAAACAAATTTGATGTTAAAATTTTTTGACGATTGCAAAATATTTTTGTTTCTTACACTACGCATAGAAGAATGTTAAAATGTGCAACTTATCGTCATTTGCGAAAATGAAATGTTGAAGATTCGGTGTTAATGTTATTTTGGAGATGAAATTTCTGATGAAATAGTTATTTAACATCTGGAAAGTCACTGTTTTTACTTCCGGTGCTTGAAATTTCGTTTGGTCAAAAGAAAGTTTTATTTCAAATTTGGACGAGGATCCTATTCCTTATATCAGATTAACTTTACGTAGTTTTACATACTCATTTAAGTGAAAAAATCTTTGATTATGCCCTAGCCTAAAACATGAGATGCAATGGAATGGAATATAAATCTTGGTAATAATTTGCCTCATAAAAAATCTGAATTTCCCAAAAGAAATTATTCAATTGAGAATAAGGGAAAATTATTTTTTAGAAATTAATTCAAGCCCCAAAAAATCTACTTTGAAAGTTACTTAACGTGTAACAATAAACTTTAGTGATTAATATATTACCAATTAGGAGAAATCTTACTTTTTTAATTAATAATATTAACTAATATTTTAGTGAGCATTTCAGTTGTTAAAGTGAGTGTATGTTTTAAAGAAATTCTTCTTAAAATGAACTAATGCATACTTCTTTGAAATACCATATGTTACTGAAAATTAAATAATCGCTGTAACATAAGTGTCTTACAAAGAAAAGTTTGAGAAATATTTCTAAAATTCAATTGGCAATTTTTAAAATTTCTTCACAATATTTTAGTTAGATTTTTATTTGATTTTTAATACAAAAACTTTGATGCTATTTGTATTGTCTCACACTAAAAATTACAATAATTTATTTAATGTTTTAAACATTCACTGTTAGGAATTTTATTTAAATAATTTTGCAATGTTTTTTGCAAAAGCTTTTAAAATAGGAAAAGATAATTATTAAATATGGAAAAAGGAGGAAAGGAACTTAAAGAAGTTTCTTATTTTATATATAACAAACTACGTCATTTTTTAGATTCCATTTTTTTAAACATTAAGTAGTAAAAACAATTGGGTATTTGTTTGAGATATTTTGTCTTTGTCTAAATTAACATAGTAAAAATTATCGTAATAAATTTCAGCGAATAAGAAAATATGAAGGAAATAAGAATGATTGTGTTGTGATCTTACTGTATAAAAAAAATCGAAACAGAATCATAAAACACTTTAATCGTTTTATATAAAAAATAGTTCAAACCATCTCTCTCATTTAATAGGACAGAAAATTTTATTTAAGGATTAATTTCTGTTTCAGAGAGCTCCTTCAGAAATGTTGGAATGAAAAAGAAAAACAAAAAAATTGGTTATTTTGATTGTGGTTGAAATATGAATACAGATAATACGGAAATGAGTATTCTCTTTCACTTTGCCATGTCACAGTTTTATACTGAATGGGAATTTTTGATGAAATATGTATAATTTTCAGTCGAATTTGTAGTTACATCACATGCATATTTTAACAGTTTAATCTGAATTTTTAGCTAGCCATTTTATCTAGCTTAATTTCCATGCTATGTTTCATACAATCTTTCAAAGATGAAATCGCAGAAAAATGAAAAAAATAAGAGAAACTTGCTGAAAAGCAATTCTGCTTTGCTAGTTTATTATAATTATGGTTTTGAGTGAAGCAAAATCGACTTTACATTCATGACACTTCCGTGTTTCCACATAAAATCATAATAACGACGAGATCTAACGATAAAGCAATCAACTTCCATTACGGCGAGTTGCCTCATTTTATAATGAGAAGCAAGAATGTTAGCGGGATCCGCCGATAATGATGCTCATCATGCAGGATAATGGTCAGTGAGCTAGATGAAAATTTCTTTTTTTCCTATTATTATCTTTTAAGCGACTTCAATTTTAATTGATTCACCTAGAGAATTTTGTTTAACGAAGCAATATAGGAAGTTTCATCCATTAATAGCTCGAAAATTCAAACTTGTTTCAAAAATGGCGTCTAGTGTCTGCAGTAACGGTTATTTTATTTGTTTTTTGTAATAATGAGTTTTGATTCGAGAATATTTTTAAAAATGTGACAATATGTAAGTATTTTCATAAATTATAACAAGATATTTCAAAGCTTTTAATCTTTTCTATTAATAAAGATGAATTCGTTTGTGTGTATGTGTTTGTGTATATTGGAGCTCTACAGGCTAAACTGCTTGATTTAGAGCAACCAAATTTGCTATATAATTCGGAAGATGAATATATGTCCCTGACAAAAATTGTTTTGGAACATTATGTAATTAAAAATTAGACAAAATGTTACATTTTTTCATCTTAATTTAATATATGACGGTACAAAGTTTATTTTCATCTCAAATTGAAATTGAAAATAAAAAAAGTCAGTGATACTTATATTGTTAGCTGCATAGTTTTGGTGTATTTAAATTAATTAAAAAATATTTTAAGCATATTTTAAAATATTTCATTGTTGATGAGACACGAAAGTTCTTTTCTTTAATATTTATACTTCATCATACCGTTTACTTCCTTTTATGATCAGTCAAGATATGAAAGCCGTATGTTTCCATGTTGAGTGAATTTCAGCATAAGGCATACACTAGAATCTTTTTTTGAAATTTTGTTATTTTTACGATAAAGATTTAACTTTAGAACCACACAACAGTAAAAAAATTAATATGCATCCATTTTTAAGTATCTTTGCTCTTTCTTATAATATAATTAGAAACATAATGTTGATACATAAAATTAGGGAACTGAGAAACACATTTAAAAATAAGGCTTCTAAAATTACACGAGTTATATGTTTATAAAAATTTGAAGTTTAAAAATATTTTACCGAGGAAGCCTTTAACATCCACGTATATAACATTTTTATTAAATTTTTTTAGTAACTAGTAAATTTCGGGAATCAACATGACACTAAAGGCGGCTAGTTTATATTATTATTAAAGAAAACTAGCACGGCTACTTAGATTTAATTTGTATAAAATTAGTTATTTTGTTGATTTATCAGGGAAATGCAACTGAATAAAAATATGCAATTAATTGTCTAAATCTAATAAAATTGAAGCTTCTTATCTTGTTATAAGCAATTTAAATTTTATTAAATTGTTTTAAAAGTTTTTTCGTTTATAGGCAAGTTAATTTTTAAAAAGAACTATAAACTTCAACTTGACACTACACATCAATAATTTTCTATGAAGATTAGTTGAATATACATCCATGCCTCAGTTACGAAATAGATTATAAATCAGTCAAATTATATTAAAGACAAATCCACAAAATTATTATCATTTTAAGATACTAAAAATTAAATACGTTATACTAATGATAAACTCATATATTAAATAACTTTACTACCTACTATTGAATTCTTTTTTTCCACATAGAATTCGCAGTTTATACAAGCTTCGATTTTACTCGAAGTGGACAACTAGTGGAAAAAAACCGTTTGATTTACACAGTATAATTTGCAAAAAAATTTTACATTCAGTATTTTTTCCCTTTTAAATACAGGATAATTATTTATAAATATTTTTGATATTAATTACATAAACAATTATTGACATTCACCAAAGTTTGGTAACTCAAAATAGTTTATGAAAGCACGAATTTCTTTATTTCTTGGAAATGCTCAAATTTTTGGCAGTAATTGACTATTTCATAGAATTCTCACCGGCACTGAGAATACATGTTGATATTTGACAAAATTCTCTTTTAGTGAATTTTCTCACTTAACCGATTTTGAGTTATAAATATATATTTTTCTACAAAATGAAATCCATTGCAGCAAGATACAGTGAGTTCTGAGAGAAAGGAATCTAATATTATAATTTTATTCTATCTTTTCAATTTACTTATTTCATCACGATTGTCTTGCTTGTGGAAATGCTCCCTCGTGCTGAAAATATCATTCCTCTTTATCCAATATCTCTTGAGTGTATGATAAAGTACATATCATCAGTCTCGATATTTATATCATTCTGAAATATCTCTCCAGACTACGATATAAATGATTCTTGCCGTATGTTTACGCTAACATTTCCAATTACGTTATTTTCTATTTATTCTAAAATATCTAATGAGTGCGTGGCACAATGCCGTCTTGTAAACAAATTCAATCAAAGTATTTTTGAAGAAAGGAAGATCCAGATGATTCAGACTATTATTTTATTCTATGAAGAGTATAAACATTAATCGAAGAATTTAAAAATTATGATAAACGAACAAATCATTGTTTATGACAAAGCGGCGCCTTATTGTACTGAAATTTTAATTATAAAAGAACGATAGATTATTGTATGAAGTTAATTAGATTTATATTAGCAGACATGATTCGCCATTCAAGTAATTCAAGGTATGTATACTGCTACAGAATAAGCCGTGGATATATGGTGAAACGGTTCAACAGATTCCATGAAGAATAACGATATCTTATTCTGCTCAAAAGTAGGAATACACAATATCAAAACACAGCAGAAGCATACAAAAGAACATTAAATAATGGCACAATAAGCAGAAATTACTAATTAAGCACTCGCAATAAGATAAGGCATTCAGAGAGTACCCGTTGGAGATTTCGCTCAACTACTCTCTGGACTCGACTGACTTCTGCTCTCGTTTGTGCACATTTGATTTCACAGTATCTGTGACAGGACATCGATATTGTAGAATAAATGCTGGAACTCGAATCACAATGGGGAATCGGACAAGATTCTCGAATATTCGGAATCTTCAGTTCTGTTGACAAAAATTCTAAAGGTTTGAATTGAAAGGTTGAGGTTCTTAAACCTGGTAATAATTTATCCGCCATTAAAATATTTATAATACTCTTTTCCTTACTAAAGAAGCATTTGTTCAGAGAAGCAGTATTTCATACTTATAACAATATAGTCGCTGATTACACTGTGTATAGTAGAATTTTGCGCGAATTATAATATGTTTGAATGACATAAGAAATAATGTTCCTACTTTTCTCTTTCAATAGATTTTTGTAAGCTATATTTTCGAATATGATTTCAAGAATTTAATATACAAATGAGACTTTTACTGGAGCTCTCAACGATATTTTGTCGTAAACCAGAGTTGAGTTGTAGTAACCTTGTCTATCAGATTTTGATAGTGTATCTTTTAATGTATAAACAATCTTGCCGTCCGGCCCGAACTTAAAGTGCAGATGAATAACATTAGAATATAATATCGTTTGCTAGCTACCAATACTAACGCCCAGGAATTTCAGGAGAAGAAAATTTACGCTATCTCGGGAAACGAATTCCATCTTTCGCTAAAAAAATGAATTTAATTTTTCTGTTTCATGACAGAGCTGAAGATGTGAATATGAAATTCATTTTATGTGCAAAATAATTATTCTAGATTAACTAAATTTTTAAATTAAATCCTTATTTCAGAATGCAAATATCTATTTAAAATTTAATTTGTATTGATTTTCAATCATCATTGTCATACCTTTGATTAAATTTGCATGTTTGCTGCTTATAAAGATGGAATTTTTGTAAACGAATTTTCACTCTGTTTTTTTGGATGGATTAGAATTTTGGATGAGAATATCTTATTTTAATACTTTCATCACATAATAATTTTGAAATAAAATGATTAATTTAATTAAATTTTTACGTCATTCTCTTAGAACGTGAAGATGAATGGAAGAAAAAATGATAGTATATATTTATTATTCTATATTTTATAATATGGCATAATATTAATTATATATAATTATATTTAATAATATATATTTATATTCTATATTTTATTGCTAGTGAATTTTAAATTAAAAATGTAAGAAAATAGCAAATAATTAAGATGTTAATGTTAAATCTTTTTAATTTACTAATACTAGTTTATACAAAAATTATCAGACGGTTATATTTAAGATAACGTCCTTTATATTTTTAAAGGCAAAATATTTAAACCTATCTTTCCCTAATTATCTGATGTCTCTAAAAATTTTCATATTTCTGTGTTCCTGATTATAATAAAATATTTTAATATTTTCAAATATTCTGTCAATTAAAGAATTAAATTTAACTAATTTTTGATGCCATCTAGTTTCTATTTAAATAAAATAAACTATCATACGGTTCTTCGCCTTGGCTCGTAGTTATAGCGCCAAGTTAAGAAGTATATACAGAAAATAAAAATAAAAAAAGTTTTATAAGTGTGAAAAAACAGAAAAAACAAACAAACATTCCCCTGTTGAAATATGGAAGATTAATCGAAATCATAAAAGTATGAAAGCTGTCAGAAACGACATAATTAATATGAAATTTATATACTATTTATAATATAAGAATCCAGAAAATGAAGATTGTTTAATCATTCTAAACGAAAAAGGCAATATTTATTAGAAAAACGACTCTGTTACATAGTTGTATCTTCCTTCACTTCTCTATATTATCACCTTCTATATTTAAACTTTTACCGTATCTGGTCACGAGCTTCGGAATTCCTATGATATACACTATTGCCCCAGTCCATTAAACCTGTAACACTTCATCACTTGCAATACAATTACCACTCGGAAACTATTTCAGCTGAAGAAAAAGTGGAAATCGCTAGGAGTAAGGTTCTAACTACAAGGTGGATAATTAAAAATTTTCCAATTTGAATTGAACCAGTAATTTTTGAGTTATACCAGCAGGGAGAGAATTGACTTGAAAAAGAACATTTTTTTCCAAAAAGCCTCACCCAAAAGCTACTTCGCCTCCAATTTTAAATGGCTTATCATAGTAATAATTTTATAAAAACTATTTGCATTTGATCACAGTGATTTTTGGCATTAAATATACGAAGTCTTTTGTTTCAATGCAGTGAACACTTTACTTAATAAACTGCCAGGTGAGAAAAGATTCAGGATTGTACTAGAACTCTCCCCCCCCTAAAAAAATCTTGTGTTTTATCATTTAGTAAGACTAAATGATTTGCATTTTCTGGATTACTTTCGCATTAATTGCGTTTGGTGATTAGCTGGTCCCCGAGAATATTTTTGCATTTACTTTCTAATAATTCTGTCTTATGCAACACCTAAGGCTCTTATCTCACCGAAAAAAATATTTTTTAACATGTAGTGTGATAGACATCAAAGCTATACTGTTTTAATAGCCTTATACCAATTCTATTTATTGTATATATGGAAAATCCCAATAAGCTCAAATCCCATGCAATCATAGCTCTCTAAAAGAAGTAACCACCTATATTAGCCATCTGTAAAATTTCGCGATATTGTAGATTTAATTTCTTTTAAATCACTTGAATCGCAGAGATAATTAAATAAAATCGTTGTTCTTTAGTTTCCAATGGAAGTAATTCTAGCGATTATTGTTTGCACACCGATTCTAAAACCCTCCAAACTTTTGCGCATGCTTTAGGATTGGTTTAATTCGACAAAATAATAATGAGAGGAAAGATGAAAAGAGGGGATGTTTGCGTGTGACAAAGTAAATTTTAGAAATGCGCATATCTTTCCGCGTCCCACCCCTAAATGACATAGAATCTTCGAAAAGTGGTCGTCTCAGGATACTGAAACGAACAATACATTTTGATGAAACAATGAAAATCTTTTGAATTCCTGTTCAACAATAAAAAACATTTTTGAAAAGTTGGCAAAAATATTTTAATGTATTGTTTTAACTTCCCACGATTTTATAATTTTATTTTGGATTTCATATTTTAGACAATATTTTATTTTCTTCTATTTGGTGCATTATTAAAGTGGATTTCCAACATTTTTCCAATTATTATAATTATTATTATACAGTGGTGGAAAATACTTTGTGACCACCATTGAACTTTTTTTTTGCATTCAAAAATGCAAATCTTTTTTGTAATTTACATTTACACTTACATATAAAATGTAATAAATAAAAAAATGAATTTAGAATTTAAAATACGTTTATTGTAGCTATAAAGGAACAATGTGTAATGTAATGAAATGGAAAAAACTTTGAGACCAGTTTTAAAGAGTGATTGTTTGCATAATGAGATGACGTAACTTTTGCACGATTTTGTGCTGGACAGTTGTGAGACTGAAAAGAAACACTTTCTAACCATTTCTTTGAGTGTTGAAGTAACTGAGACTATGGGTAGCGTTAAATTACGGACTGAAATTGAAAAAGGGAAAATCTTAGCATTTCGAGGAAGCGGAATGAGTGAAAGGCAAATTGCTAGCAAAATCAAGAGGTCTAAAACTGTGGTTCATCATTTTCTCTAAGATCCATGCAGATATGGTACAAAAAATAGAGGAGGAAGGCCATCAAAACTGTCAACCAGAATGAAAAAAAGTGTTATAAGAAGGGCTGATAAAGACAATGCACATTCTGCAGCAATAAAATCGACACTTAAGCTTCCAGTTACGGCTAGAACAGTTAGAAATATTCTGAGTAATACGGAAAACTTCAAATATGCAAAATTCAAAAGTAAACCCAGACTTGAAAAACTTCATATTGCAGAAAGATCTAATGCAACAACTAATGTTTTAAAAACCAACTTGTGGCGAAAAATATTGTTCACGGATGAAAAGAAATTTAACCTAGAGGGACCTGATGATTTAAGAAAGTATTGGCATGATTTGAGACAGGATGCTACGGATTTTTCAAAGCGAGTTCAAGGGGGTGGATACTTCATGATTTGGGCAGGTTTCAGTGCTAGAGCTAAGACTGATATTGTGTTCACTAAAGGTAATATGAACTCTTTTGACTATCAAGATATACTAGCGAACAATTTTGTTCCATTAAGAGATAAACTTATGGATCAAAATTTGATTTTGCTACAAGATAATGCGCCAGTGCACAAGTCTGCTTCAACTATTGCTTGGCTAACTGAAACTAATGTAAGTTTTATGGATTTTTCGGCCAAAAGTCCAGACCTCACCCCCCTTAGAGAACATGTGGGGTATCCGTGCACGCATGGTGTATGAAAATGATAAACAATATTATTCTATGTCTGAACTCAGAGCTGCTATTTTAAAAGCATGGGATATAATACCGATTCTAACATACAAAAACCTCGCAAAATCCTTCCAGAATCGTCTTTTAGAAGTTATTCGTGTGAAAGGAAAACACACGAAGTACTAAAAATTGTAATGCTATACATTTAATTAATATTTAACTTTGTGGCCTCAAAGTTTTTTCCACCCTTTTATATTATGAAAAAAAAATCATTTGAGTATAATGCATAATTACATTAATTTCTTTATAAAATAATATGAAGAAATTTTTTTGTTTTTGTATTGTATATACTATTTAATGTGTCTTTTTTTTAGTAAAGTTAAAAGTTTTCAATTTCACCTGTGGTCTCAAAGTTTTTTCCACCACTGTATTAACGATACTTTTAGAATGCAAAATGATTATTCTACTTTTTGGTAGAATTTGATATTTAGCTAAAAATAAAATTTGATTATTCCCACCGATTAAAAAAAAACATTTCAGATTTCGTCTCTCAATTTTGTATTAAAATAAATAAATAAATAAATAAAAAACAATTCTTTTTCTCAGAATATTCAATTCACTGGGCATTGTTTTAGTCCACGGTATCTTTGGGGAAATAAATATGAATTTGTTTTCTAGAAAATCAAAAATGTTGCTTCTTTAATTTTTTTTTCAAAGCTGGACTCAGGTGTTTTAAGTGTATTCTGAAATCAGACTTATACTTGAAATATTTTTCGGTTATCTATCTACATTAATCCTTCTTTCAGTTTTTGTGATCATTTATTTCCATTTTCTTTAAAGATTTTTGAATTTCAGAAATAAATGTTTTTTCTTAAGTTTTGTTTATCTGAATGTTATTTTCATATCCAGTCTACTTTTTTATTTCATTTTTTAAAAAAATGCTAATTTTTCTTTTATTAATTCAGGATAGTTATTTTAATCAGTATTTATAATTAATTCTCTTTTTATGAATTGCTTCTTCGAAATTCCTTCTTAAATCTTTTATTCAAAGTATAATAATAATTTTTTTTAAATAATTATGTATGGATATATGTTGAATTTTTTTTCAGTACAACTATATTTAAAATAAAGTCTTCATTTGGTAATTTTTAAATGCGCAGTATGAAAACAACAACAGAAAAACAAATTTAGAGCTTAAGTTTAGATAGTTTATTTTTCGCTGAAAGTTCATTTTTTATTAAATTTTTTACACTGCATATTATAATGCCTTTTAAATACTTTTATTTAATTTTGGACATCCATGGGTTTACGTTTCATCGCGAAATAAATATGTGATGTGATGTGATATTTCTCCTTTTTCGAAATAATATTTTTTTTAAATTATGCACATAAAAGAAATTTTATTCTTATTCTAATGCTTGATATTTTTTACCAGTTCAGAATTAGAAGAGATGGAGAAAGAAACAGAAATTTATAAAAATAGTTTTATACAAAATACATTGTTATATATAATTTATTAATAGTGGATTAAGATTACAAACAATTACCTACGGAAAATAATATATGGCCATAAGTTATGTATTAGTGCAAGTTTCTGTTGTACAGTTTCTGATCGTTTTCGTAGATATTGTTTGCCTATCTATATTATTCATTTCCTGTAACATGAGTATCAACTTGATAAGAAACACTTGCAGAAATTCTTAGCAGTTGCAGAATGGTTAATGAAACCCGATCTTGATAATTATTTATAAACGTGATGAATAATTTATTGACAAGAATTAAGGTTCTGGAAGATATAAGAATAATGTCTATATCTGTATTTGGAACCTAGATCTGAGGGCTTTTCTAGACGATTCAATAACTTGTATGGAAACTATAAAACCTGAAATGCTCAGAACTCAGTGAGTGTTGATTGCTCTAATCATTATTATTGTTTAGCGATTTGTTGTCTGCATGTGCTTTGTCGCTTACAATTGCTATTCTTCTTCGACTGCGTTTCAGCTCCATGTGGTTCTTTTTGGAATAAAACTTCTTTGATCATTATAAAATATATCGGTTTCTTTCACTGTGCACCCATCGGACGGAATTCCGAAATGGTACGAATGTAATATGTATGGAATAAGTAATGGGGAATACGTAATATTTACGAATTTAAATTCAGAAAAATACTTTAGATCTGAAATAGGCTTATAAGGGGAAGCTGATGCTCACAAGAATATCGAAATAATACGATATAAGCTAGAGCATGAGGCGTTTCTGATTGGATAAATATTTTTTCACTTCACGAATAAAATCGGAAATTGATTGAAGAACACTGAAGCAGCCAAAATTAAAAGTCTCTTGACTTTGAGAGAAAAATAACATTCATTTGCAATTGACTTTATTATATTATCCCCTTCTTTTGTTGGAAGTTGTGATATCCAAACAGTAATCTCCATTTCATAGAACACATTGCAGTGATTTGATGGCAAGTTAGTTTTCTTATTTTGAAATGAAACGTCAACATGCTGTGAACGCTGAGAAAATAAGTTGACCGATCTTGTGTTTGCGCTCACCATTTTAATACACTTCACATTCATTCTAAACTAAATTTTCTATTGCTTGGGAACCGACCATAAGGAAATTAATTCTAAAGTCTTCTTAGAACAAAACATTTTTCTGGACGCTTAAAAAAATAGAAGCGGTGGAAGGTGTTCCGAATTTTCGCCACTAGAGGGCACACCTATAATATGTTTATTAGTAGAACGATGTAAGTTGGTGTTGTATCAATCTGTCTTGTGATGTCCGGTGGTGTGCGGAAAAAAATAAATGTATGTGAATGTGTAAAATTCGTATCGTCTTTTATTCGAACCTCTCGCATTCGAAACATGTACATTCCTAGGAACAGAAAGACTTTTGGAGTTAGGATTATAAACTGACGAAATTAACACATCTGTTTGCATAGAAAATAAATTATTTGTTACAGCAAGACTTTTGGTATATAAGACTGAAGAGGATGGCTCTGCGCTCTTTGCTTTTATTCCGCAGCCTTTATGATTTTTGAACCCTTTCTCTCTTCAATTTTGTTGACAACAGTTCCAAATAGAAGATTTTCGAAGATAATATAGAAGTTATTGAATATTATTACTTAATCTTTTACTGTTGAGTTTTAGACTCTCAGGTGTTCTATAACTCTCTCTATCAATACTGCAAGGTCTCAAATGTCCATACAAAGAAACTACAGGGGGCGTTGAGCATTGCAATAACATTCCTTCTAGTTTCGTCAATTGTGATTGGTTAATGTCAGAAGAATACGTTTTTATTGTTAGAAAAGGTCATCCAAAAGGACTTGATATATAGTTTTGTTTTCTGAGAACTACCAAAAGATGTTCGAGATCACATCTATTAAGAGAAGATAGTCTAATATTAGAAGTTGTTCCTATGGATTAATAATATTTAAAACGAAATGGATTAAGGAGCTTCCTCTCTCCTAAGGCTGATATGATTTATTCGTAATGATGAATTCAACATATTTGCTTTCTTTTAAGAATCTGATTTTTTCATTCTTAAGATAATTTGAATTCAGATATATCATAATAACGGAACGTCCCAGTTTCTCATTGAAAAAGAAAATTCCATATTTTACTCAAAATCGACAGCCTCTATTCTTAAGAGGTTAATGTAGAAATTTTGATTCGGCTTATCTAATGACTACTAAGCAAATACATGAACGAACATAATTTGAGAATTCTCAGAAAACTCCCTGTGCCCAAAACAAACAAAGCATTTATCTGGAATTTAACCAATGATATTTAACAACAAAGTATCTCAGGTAGTCACTTTAGTAATACATGCATTCAAGGCGGATGGAAAAACGGAGATAAAATAATATTTTCTATAAATACAAAACACATTTTTCATTAATAAAAATTAATTTGCTTAATGAATTAAATCAAAGTTTCTTTTTTCTTCAGAGGATCTGCGAGAAAATTTGAAAAACACCTATTCAGTAATTTGAAATTGCATAGAGTATGATTATTTATGTTTATGCTTCCATTTTCACTGTTTTTTCCTGAGTGGCTTTTGTTATTACATGCATTTATTTCAATAATAAAAACAACTTGAAGGCCTCTTCGAATAGGAATCAGCTTGGTCTCTTAAGATATATCTTGAAAAATTACTTTTATAGTTTCATGCTTTAAAGTTAATTAGAAATTAATTATTATCAATCCTTTTTAGGTAACAAAATATTTACGCTTACCTTTAGTGAATCTACGTTTTTGCTTTGCAATATACTTTCTTTTACCAAACGTCTGCTAGTGGATTTGAACTGAAGAAACTAATTTCTTTTATTTATAAAAAAGGCAATTTATGTTCGAATATCAGTTCGAATATTAAGATTGAAAGCAAATTTCTTCGAAAATATTCACTACAAAGAATATTAAAATTGAAAGAAAATTTCTTCGAAAATATTCATTACAGACAAAGTAAACAGAATTGAAAGCAAATATTGTACATTTCCAAATAATGTCAAAGTATTTAATTCTAAAAATATTTTCAATAAATATTTAGTAACACATTTTAATTAAAATCGCTCTCTTGTTTCGAATATTTATTTTATTCCAAAAAAAATGTTAAAAAAGAGATATTACGCAGTTTTTTTCTAAATAGACGATAAAGCAGGGAAATTGTTAACATTTGGAAATATTCCTGGGGAATTTCGAAAAATAAATATTTTAACGAAATGTATTTTTTTTCCAACATTTAAAAAAAAAAAAAAAAAAAAAAAAAAAAACCCTTAGTCACTTTTTTAACTGAATAAATAACTTTTAAGGGTCCAAACAAACTTCATAGCATAATTGAACAGGCTGCGTTTTAGAAAAATAAAAACCCTGAAATTTTTTTTAGTATTTGAAATTCTAGTATGAATATTTTAAATGGTAATTGAAAACTTAGAAATCTTTTGGCAGCTGCTGAGCATCTAAATTGTTCTAATATTTCATGAATTTTCAAATAAAATGTATTTAAAAAAATTCTCTTCTCATTTTTTAATCATTTTTATCAGATGAATGTTATTTAATCTTAGCAAGATGGTAAAGTCAAGTTTTGCTTTTTAGTGAAATAATTCAGCATTTCTTACAATTTGGTTTTAATTTCGGAGTATTTTTTAAGCCAAAATTTATTTCCTATGTTTTTATTTTATTTAGCTTTACTCGATTTTTTTTTTCAGTTTTATTCTTTTCTATCTAATATGTTTCACCCATAAGTGCAATTTCTACTTGAAGTTTCTTTAAAGACTGTCTTTTGAATAAGTAACTGCAATCGGCATTTTTTTACTCTGTTTTTCTTTAAGTTCAGAATTTATTCTTTTAACGTCTACTTTTAAAAGGCATTTTTTTTAAAAAATTCACAATTTTTTTATAGTTTTATTTTAAAACCCATTTATTTAGATTCCTATATCTGTGTTTTTCTAAATTCTATGATAAATAGAAACCGATATATGTTATTTTTTTATAAACCACTGTAGCTGAAAACGAAATCGGAAGTACCAACCGGAAGTTGAATGTTTCCAGCATTTTATCAAATACACGCCTCTCTGAATTATACATTATTTTATTATTTTTATATATTATGTCAGCAGCCAGGGGCATTAGAATACTTTTTGAGTTGTTTGAGTAGTTTTTATACCGAAAGGATTGGCAATTATATATACTTTTGTACATTGTTTATATTTATAAAGAATTTTTCATACAAAACAAATTAAAACATCAAATGAATTTTTTTGTAAAACTTGGATTTCTTAAAAATTTTTATACGCAAAACATAATATCTTAAAAAAATATTTTTTTTTTTTGAAATTCTCCATGTATGCTACTTTAAGTGTTTCACAGGCAATGAAGTAGGGATATAACTTTGAACTGAATTGCTTTTCTTTTAAAACTACCTAATGTAATTTTCAACAACGATTTTTTTAAAATTTCCAATACAGAAATACTCGATTAGCTATAACTTTTTCTGATAATGCACATATTCTTTAGATTCCAGTTCACTCCCTTTATTATAGCTGTAAGCATACTGTGTATAAAAATAATTGGAATATATGCACAAAAGATTTTTGTAGAGTGTTTTGCCCTTTTTATGCAATTTTCACTATTTTTTTACCCAAATCGGCACATTTTACAGAATCTCAACTGTCACAGAATATCCTGATCAACATTTTTTCAATATTCGCGATCATAATGAACTGAAATAGCTCGTTAGAGGGTTTTTCAAAAATGCGTCTCCGTAAGTAGATAGATAACTCGAGGATAAATTCAGTTATTTCCAGGTATTTAAATAATCTTTTAATATTCCAGGTGTTATTTCCAGGTGTTTTAAGTATTAATAATATTATTTAATTATATTTTATGGAAATTCAGAAGTTCTGTTGACCTTCAGATCCTTTCATTTAATTTTCGTCCTTTCGTATCTATTTTAAGATTTTAATAAAAGCTGACAAAGCAGTATCGAATATCTGTGGAATCAGATGTACGTTATCATCAATAAAATTTTAGGAACAGTGACATGTCGTAAAACTGCGATACTGAAGATTTTCATCAAAAAGTTGCAGACAAATCCACGTTTATTTCTCTCTCACTCTCTGTCTCTCGTTTGACAAAAATTTACAGATGCATTTTCTCCTTTCTACGAAATACCGAAAAAAAAGCAAATATCTTTGAAGTTTTTGAAGTGTTAAATAGAAATTGTTTTCTATCAGTATGATTAAAGGAAGAAAATAGTTTCAGATTTCCTTTCCGAATCTTTTATTTTAATCTTGAAATAAAATCTAACTGTATTAATAAAATAGTTTCCGATTTTCCTTTCGAATTTGTTATTATAATTTTAAAATAAGATCTAACTGTATTAATAAATTTGAATTTTCTCTTTATTAAAGTCAAATTAATTTTTTTGGATTCATTATTGCGTCGAAAATTTAAAAAAAATATTTCCATACTTTTTTTTCCTTATAAATTATAACTAAATCAAGAAATTTAATCTAATGTTTTCAATGTAAAGTCTCTGATGCTTTTCAAATGTTTATACAAAATGAACATGAATAGACGTAAAAGAATGAAGACGTGAATAAAAATAATGGCGCATTTAAAGAATTTATTTATTACACATTTTCAACTCTGAAATTCTTAGAATTTTTTAGAAAACAAATTATCTTGGGAAAATATTCAAGCTTTGTTCACTTTTCTAGGAAAACTGTTCCTAAGAATGAAAAAAATTCTTATAATGAAAAATGAGGTCATTTTTTAAAATTTGAATAAAATATAAAGCATAATCATTCAGTCTCAATGTATATTTTCTAAAATTACGCAGTAATGCTCTGTTATTATCGGCCTTTTTGAAATAATTTACATGTTTATTTTTAATGAATTCTTTAGAATTCAATCTTTCTACTAATATTACTGATTTTTTTTTATTCATTCATAAAATTCTTCAAACAGAATATTCAGTTTTCTTGTTTATGCATGTAAGGATCGGCTTTGTTTTAAATTATTTATAAGATATTGAATTTCTTTCAATTAAATGTATGATTTAAATCCTTGGGATTTGATAGTTCTGTTTAACTTGCATCATACTTGTTCGGATACAATTTTGTATTTGATTCATTTCCTCATGCATTTGAATTTTTCTATATTCTTCACTTATGTCTTCTCTATGGCAGTATAGTTTTAGCACAATCTTTGCATTGGATTTTGTTTTTATATAAAAAATGCCATTTGTTAATAAATTTGAAATTATTAAAAAAACACAATATTTATAATGACTAATTTTAAATTAAAAATAAAAAGGAAAACATAAATGAAGAAATATTACTTATAGACAAATACGCTTTAATAAATTGCTGTTAATAATTTTTGATTAAAATTGAAAATTTTATTATTTACTTCTCGGACACTAATATCTAGAGTCGATAAAAATATAGCTTAATTTTGATTCAGGAAATAGCTAGTATATTTCTTAAAGCATCGACAAAATGTAATGCAAGTCAGTTGATAAATCTCTAGAGCAAAATATTTTTTTGCTTCATACCTGTTTTTACACCAAAAAGCTTTATTTCCAGTTTTTAAAGAAACGGTTATCAGTTGAATAGTATACTTTGGTTTCATACCTGCTTTTACAACTTTTTTATACGGAGATTCAAAAATACAGCTATGTTAATGTGTTTTGCCAAAAATTCCTTCCAAATGAACGTCTTTTATTTACTATTCGTTGAAACGATACTGTTATTTAATTAAATGATGTTATTTATTAAAATCTATAAATATCTTACAGAAAAATAAATGGATGCTGGAATTAAATTCAAAAAATATCAAGACTTTAAAAATGTTTGGAACAACTGGTATTCGATTTTAATAAAAAATAAAGCTATAAATAATGAGATGATTTAGAATCTTGTAAAAAATATTGATGCAAAATTTTATAAATCAACATATTATTTAAAATAAAAATTATGTTAACATGAAACTTTTAACCCCACATCAAACTTTCGCACATTCAATCTTTTTACTCCTCCTTCAAAAAATAAAACTTTATTTTCTGAGTTTCTAAAACCAAATGATTAGTGAATTTTGCACCAAAAAAAAATCGAAGGAATGGTGTACAATTAACAATAGCTCTTGAGTACAGTATTTGGATATCAGAACGGAATGGTCTTCATTTTTTATCTTTTCATATTCTGTAACCATTACAAAACTACTGTTACATTTATTGAACTGTAAAATTTGCATATAGTTGTCTATGAGCTAAATAATCTTTAATCGTGAACTACTCACCTCTTAATGGCGTTTTTCTTTGAAACAGTCAGTCATACTAAAAGTGTTTTATGGTAGCAGTGTTTTTAGTCTTTGTATTAACATTCAAAGAAAGGCACGCCAATTAGATAAGAGATGAGATTATTGACTATTCATGATAAAATTACAGTTCTGCAGAATTAGATAATTGATCAACAATTAACGGTTATCAAAAATTTTGAAAAATTGTGATCGGATTATTAAATTTTTTAAAATTATTAAGGGAGTTAGTTATTAATATCAACATACAGTTTAAAGCAATAGTACCGCTATTGTGAGATGGAATTCCTCGTGCTTTTAAATTGCGATCAGATGATGAGGACGATACTTAAGATGGAATCCCATCTCCAAACTTCGACAACATACCAACGGGAGCTCCTTTGACAATATATTTAAAGTGCACGAGACCGTTTTCAGGGAGATTCCAGATTCGAATCTGAAATCCCCAGTCTCGCTGAGATCTTACCATAAGACTACCACAGCCTTGGCATCGGTAAGAAATAAGGAGAGATTGGAATCCTTATAATTTGACGATGGTGATGAAATAATTATAAAAGGGATGTAATTGATACTAGTAGATATGAACACAATATAAATGGGCAACTTAAGGATAAAAAAAGGTTTATACTATAAGTTTGGAATTTCACGACTTTAAATGTGTTCACATTGAACATGCTTTTGCTTATTGAAATTTCTGTATATCAAAACTTATACAGATACCATTTTTTTTCTTTGGAATCTTCAAGTTTGATACATAGATGTTCGATTGTACTATCCAATTTATTTATACCATCGTTATTATCAATTTTCAGAAAATTTCTCTAATCCATTTTTACAACCTTTAACAATAACATGTATTTTTTTTATTGATAAAATTATGTGCCACCTATTACCATTACGATGAAATAGATGGCACCTATTACCATTACTTTTCTTAAAATCGAAGCATATTCCGAGAATTTTCTTCTTTCTAAGAATCTATCATCTTTAGGAGCAGATATTAGAGGAGAATCATTGAATTTCCTCGTAATTATGGCAACATTTCAAGTAAGATATTCGATATCGAAACTTGTTCAATCAGCTCATAGAAATTGGGGAAACGAATCAATAAAGAATATTGCTCTAAAACTAGATTCTAAGCCTCTTATAATCTACTTTATTCCTTCCCGAGATGCATTTCTCAGAAGCTTAGCCCAGTGTTAGGAGAGTTTTCTTTATTAGGTCTTACGTTTGTATCCATGAAGCTATCCTTAAAGTAATTCTATTTTCGATTTGAAAATTCTAAAATTCAATTTGCAGGGATCTTCCACTAAGCAATCAATGTAGGAAGAAAGCAAGTTTATTCTCATAAATTTTTACAGATGTCACTGAATATTATTGTTACTGATACGTAACTATAATATTCAGTGACATCTGTAAAAATTTAGATTTTCATAATTTCTTAAGAACAGGAAGAATGAAACTGTTAAGAAGAATAACCTGCATTATCTAATAATAAGTTAATAAAACAAATATTCATTTAAATTTGTTTAAAGAAACGGGAATAAACTGAAGCATAGATATATTTTGATGCGCCAATATAATTAGATATGTAAATTATTTCATTATGAAATCAATTGGCTTAATGAAAAAAATAATATCCTGAAGGAAATAAAAAAGTTTGCTCTAATTTTTTCAAAAACTGCAAACTGCCAATTTTACAAATTTCATCTAAGTTTGCCTTTTTATACTAATTTAGCAATTCGTTGATGAGCATTATTAACTAAGTTTAAATAATTTTTGTAAGAATTTAATCCCTTAGTTTATTTCAAAACTGCATGTAATTTATATTATACAGTATATATTATTTTATGTTTAAGGCAATTATCTTAGATATAAAATTTATCTTCAAATATGTATAAATTCTTGTTCCTGATTTCGTTATTCAGTAAAAAATAGTTAAAAGACGCAATGTGTATCAAATATATATAAAGTACTCTCCTGTGCTAAGCGATAAAAAAATATGAATAAAAGCAGATTTCGATATTTTACATATTAAAGAAGTCGTTTAACGATATCGGCGAAGTAAAATAATATTTTATTCAATCCGGCATTTTGTTATCAAATCGTGCTGGATAAAAAAATACTTGAATTAGGTCGGGTATTTAGGAATCTTAGAAATTTTTGAAGCTGTTTAAAAATATTTTAATTATTTTAACACGGAGTATTACAAATTTGTAATTCGGGAGCATTAGGTAAATTTAATTGAAATTCGAAAATTATTTTCAGTGCAAGAAAAAAATGTGAAAATTATGAAAATTTCTTACAAAACCGGCAAATTATTATTCATTCATTTATTTATTAATTCATTAATTACATTAGAATAATTTTTCTGTCTAGCTTAATTATTAAGAAATTGAACATAAGCCTGAAGAAATAAAATTTACTGTTTCAAATTTTTCTGGTACTTATATGAAAGGTACAGAAGATATTAGCGAAATTTCATATTTTATTCGTAAAAATTTCAAACATTTGCTTTTTGTTACTATTTTAAAGTGTCTTTTACATTGTTTTATAAATAATTAGAAGTTTTACTTATTTCTTAAATTTAACATTATATTTTTAAAAAAAAACAGGATATATTATCTGTTTTTAACTATTCAAACAGCTATTTAAGAAGCTTGCATGAAATAGATTGATTAATTTGTAAATATTAAAATGCTTAATTATTTAATTAATTTTTTAATTTACATCTTCGGTTTGTGAACCATTCACATCAACAATAGATAAGAGATATCAATGAATTTTAGAGTGTCATCGAAAATCAAAAGGATGGAGGATTATGGAAAAAAAATCTAAAAAATAAGCATAAATCTTTGGATCGGATATCTACTATTTGGGAAAGAAACATAAGACTGCATGATCTATTGAAGTCAAGACTGGAAGAAGCAGGAAAATAAACACAACACAAATCCAAGAACTTCATGATTTAAGAAAGCAAAAAAGAAAGAAAAAAAAAGGGAGATATTGTCAAAAGAGATTGTGTAAGATTTGAAACTGAATGTTTCAGCTGTAACAACTGTTTGTGTTTGTTGTTAGAGTTGGAACTAAGTTGATCAGCAGCATAAAAAGAAAAGAAAAACTTTTATCTCCTAACAAAACCAGACTAGACGCTTTGTTTTCACAAAATAAAGAACCTTAGAATTTATAATGCAAGGATAATGTTTCATAATCAGCAATAACAAATACGAGCTCTTTGGAGCAAAAATAAATAAAATGAATAAAAAAATGTTAAAGCAAAGATGATATGAGGGCGCTTAAATAAATGAATGTCTTGAAGTGAGTAAAAGATGAAATTTGATGACATGGAGTTGCTTTTCCTTTGAATGTGTAGGTGAAATTGTGTTGATGAAAGTAAATTGACAGAAATTATGTATATTAGTACATATTTTATAATTTGCATTAATATATAAGATATTTCCGGTTTACTACGATATATTTTTCAGTAACATAATACGCGCATCAGAGATTACCGAAAATTGAGTCTGAAATAAAAAAAAGATTTCTGTCGTACAGTAATAAGATAGCAGATTTTAATTACATCAACAATTTATTATTTATTTTGAATTAAAAATTTTTTTTTTCGAGTGAGAAAAGCTAGAAAATAAAAATCGGCCGTTTTTTACAGTTGATTGTCAAAATAACCAATGCACAACGCAGGTATTTGATAGCAAGTGAGAAAGCGGTTATTGAGGCCAAAGAAGCTCAGAAAAATATTATACACTGTTATTGGTTTTTTGAAAAAAAGTAATATGGTTCTTTTGTAATGTTTGTGATATTTTTAAAGAAGATATAACTTAAAAAATGCCCCTATTTTAAGATTTTCTTTTATAAAGTTTGAGTTATTTCAGTATTTCTAATGAATAAGATATGAAGTTAATTCTAGAAATAATATATTAAAAATAAGTGTTTTTATTTGTATAATACGAAGTATAAAATTTCGTCTGGAATTCTAATAATTTTGTGAGACATTGAATAAAGTTGAGTAATGTATAGATTTTTGGTTTTTTAATGAACTTTCTTGTGATCCTGTTTCTCTGATGCGAATCTAAAATAAAATTGATGAAATTGAAATCGAAGATAGCTGAGTAATTTTTGAGAAAAAATTAAAGTGTCTTCTGTTGTTCGTAATATTTCATCAAAGGTAATTTGTCCTTAAAAAGAAAATAGTTTCCTGTTAATTCAAAATATTTAAGTTTTTATTCCAATTCTTGTTGGCATATGTTTGCATATTTACGATAAATGAACTAGCATCGTAGAGACAGGATATATAATTTCTATATTTTCATTCAAAATTATCTAACATCACTAAACAGAAAAGGATAGTGATTTACTTCCTTAGACTAGATGGCATCAAATTTGATCCAGAGTTGATCCATGTATATATAAAATCGGATTGTCTTTGATAATCTGAGATAATTGGTTAATTTACCATTCTAATTAATGATAGCACATGCCTACAATTAAAATGTAAAACTCAGAAGGTATTGTTTTAATGCATCATATTCGAATCATCATACATATTACATGTAATATATCAAAGTATTCAATAAGATTCTTCCTTTAAGCTTCGGTATATATTACTGTGCAAAAATTTATATTTTGAATAAATAATTTCAAAGATCCAGTTCCGCATCTCGTTAGTAAGCTTGGGAATCTTCGCAAAAGAATTTAGAAATAATAACTTTATTTTTTAAACGAATTCTTATGAAAAAAATTGTTTTTTTTCGTATAATAAGCAAGATTTGGGAACAAATTATACTAGTTAAGTGTGGTTTCGACTATATTCCTAATACATAGATTTTGTGTAATAATTTTTAAACTAAACTTTGACAGTTAATTAAAGAAAAACTAAAGATTGATCATTGTTTAAAATATTAAATATTTACTTATAAGCAAAATTTGGGAAGTTTCAGGTTATTTATGCCAAGTAGGAAGTTAAATTAATTAGTCATTTGAGAATTGCTAATTGCTAGCCTCAGTCTCCTGGGAAATCTGAACCCAATTGGAAATATAAGTTTTTTAATGCTTTGAAAATATTTCTTTATGTGTGAGAATATTTAATTAAATTTATTGACATTTTTGATGTAATTGTAATAGTCAGCACTGTTTTGGATGTCCATTTTATAAGAAATAAATGAATCTTCTCTTTTTTATTTTAACCTGGTTGATTTAGAGATGCAGTACGATTTGATCTAGAGAGGAAAATATCTAGTGAAACAAAATGAATACAAATTATGTATATAATAAACATTAGACTGGATAAATGAAATTTTAATGAAATATTTTAAACAAGTGAGAGGAATTTTTCATCCTTTTCGAGTATTTAGAAGATAAAATCTACAGTGTTTAAATAGTTGTAAGGTACATGAACGAATACTATTCAAGTGAAAGAATTCGAAATATAGTAAGAGACTCTGTCACAGGATTTTAGAAAACATAAATTAGTTTTTCAGAAGAATTATAATATAATTTTTATAGATTAATACTATACAAATATTATAAAAGTAATAAATCAATTAATACTATAATGTTTGTATTGGTCCACAATGCCAAAATAAAATGCAGTAAAAGTAGAAGTATGAATTTTTCTTATAAAATATATATCCTCAAATTATTAATAATTCACTAGTCCATTTGACTTAAATGAGATATACTGATTATAACATTTGGATCTAAAAAAGTATGCCCCAATGATGAGAATTCCATGTCAAATTAAGTAAGAAAAATTTGCAATACTATTTTGATGAATTAAAATGTAGGCACATACATCACTAGAATACAATACTGTTATTCCCGAAATGCACATTGATTTTATCTACAACTGATCTAAGGCATCTTTGACTTAAAGATATTTATTTTTCATCAAATTATTTTTTAGATGTATTTGTCAATTCTTTCTGTAATGGTCGTTTCGTAAAGAGTTTGGTTTTACCCGTTGCAAAAGAACTTTTTTTGGGAAGTTTTGATAGATATTATTGAATACAGAAATAAAATTTACTTAGAGGGTAAAATACTTGGTGGATACTTGGCAAGGTATCTAAACTAAATGCAAAACATTTTTAATCAGTTATGACATCAGCGAAGTGATATAGTGTTGTTAAACTTCTAATTACTTATTTTCCGTAAATTCAATCTTTTTTCAATTCAAAGTTTTAGAGATTAATTTCTAGAATGCAGTTAATACCCGAAAATCGAATTTGTGTTTTAGACGCGTTTTCTTCCAAATCGATTGAAGCATAAATTTATAATCACAAATCTCCAAATTTGGTATATTTAAGTCATTGCTTTTTTTCGGTTATCGAATTTACATATTTCTGAAGTTACAAATCCACAGGCAAGATACCATAATTTGATTTTGATCAACATTTGACTGGTGTGGCCTCTATAGATGTAGAATTTGTATATAGAATTTTATGCATCTAGCTCTTTTCATTTTAAAGTTATGGTGTTAATTTGAACTATTAATTTAATTCGGCTGGGAAGGCAGACTTCATCTGAACGAATTTTGCTCAAACTTTGACAGAGATATACATGTTTAAAATAAAAAATATATACCACATTTCATTCGTTAGATCAAAGCATTTCAAAGAATTCAGAAAGCAAATATGGATATATGTTAAAATTTCAATTTCGAAATTTTTGACGATTACAATACTTTTTAAATGCTTTATATAAAAGAAAGTACAAAACAACAGTCAAAGGATTAATAATTTATTTAATATTTTCTGATTTCTTCTAAGAGCAATGAACGATTTGTAAGGTATAAAAATGCCATGGATATACAGGAATATAAAATTCATCAATATAATAAAATTAATGCAATTTCAAAAATTTGGCATAGATTAATTGGGCATGTATTAGGTACTGTTTCAATTAAACTGAATTTATACCCTTTAAGATTCGAAATAATCAGACAATGTAATAAACGAAGCGTCTTTTATAGTTAAACGATAACCATAGAAGCGGGATCTATTACCGATAGTTTAATACTAGTAGTCTTTGGTGACCAACTTGTTCCCCTGGGATATTAGTTATTTTAAATTTAAACCATTACTTCAATTAACTTACACATGCTCCGTTAATTGTGTATATGAAACTTTCTAATAAAAACCAATTAATTATGACATTATGGCGCTATTAAAAATATAAATGTGTGATTCATCAATCTTATGAATTTCGCGGTATTGTAACTTAACTATTTTATCCATCTCTTAAACTACGCAGATATTAAACAAAATCCTTGTTTTTTAACTTTCAACAATAAAAAAAACCCCGATAGTTGATGAAATAATGAAAACGGTTTGAATGTCAGGTTAAAAATGCAATCTATTGTTGGAAATTAAGCAAACTATTGTTTTAAAAATAAATTGCAAAAATTCAGCAAAAAGATTAACTATCATTAAGCTGACATTCTTAAAAAGATATACTTTTTAAATTATGAAATTATATATGATTCATATTTATGTAGCAATATTTATGGAATTTAGGTAGCACAGCTACAAAATTCAACTTAAATTTTTAAAACTAAAACTGTAATTGATATTTCAAAAACAAATCACCCTGAGGTGTACATTTCCACCCCCTAAGATACAATTTTCTAAATTTGGCAGCTGTAGGTGAAATGGTCTGGCCTGTAAAGAACAAATGCACACAGTAATCATCAATCACACTCAAACAATAATCATCTTTATTATTAACTAGCCGCCTTTGGCCGTCTCTTAATAGATTCTCAAACAATACATTTTTAATCTTCAAATTTTGATAGTCATACCAAACTTATACTGTTATTTAGATCGTTTCGTTCAATTTACTATCTATATTTTGCTAATTTGTTGTCATTTCCGGTAAAACTTCAAATTTAATTTAAAGTGGAAAGGATGAAATTGCAATTAATATAAAGATATTTTTAAATAAAACCAAGCGTTTTATTTTATTTATCATCTTTATTGTTATTTATTTATTATTATTATTATTGAATATGAGTATTGCAAACAGAATCGCTCGGTATTTAAGTCTTATATGAACTACAAGATATTTTTCATAATTTATGTAATATTTCAAAGAATAATTCAACAAAATTTTCTCGGATTCAGCATGAAATTCAGTTTTTAGTTTTGCTTTCAAAAGGATTGAAATGAAATCAATAATATTATTTTGTTCCGGCCAATAAATATATTTCAAAACTTATGAAGTCTAAATTTAATGCAGTAAGATATATTCTGAGAAATATTTTGGACACACGAAATTTTAAATAAATGAATGAATGTTTCTATTTTCCACGATCAACTAAGACTTATTTATGAAGTTTTGAATGTTAAAAATTTAGAAAAACTCAACATTTTCATAATCAATTAATCTTCAGAAACCTGCGCGCTGACTGGCGTATTTTCTTTGAAACGATCGATGGAAAATCTAAAATTATCCTTTTTTTATTCAATAGTGATATTCAAATTTTCATAAATCAGTCAGTTTAAGTGATTGATTTAGTTGATTGGAAATTAACTCTTTTTATTTAAAATATTAGTGTTTCAAGAACATTTTGCTAATCGTGATTTCCACAGCAGAAGCTTTATGTAAAATCAAAAATTCGTTATTTATTAGAGCATTTATTGAATCAAGTTACATAAAATATAATCATTTTCCATTTAGACCATTTTAGCAGATCTGCGTCTTACTAAAGGTTTACAAATTAGCTGTGTGGCCCTGATTTGAATGGATATCCTGTTCATATTAAACAAAATTTGCCTTAAAATAAATTTTATTTATTGGATTAATAATATAGAGAGTGTAAAAGATCATAAAATAATTTTTCTTGAATTTATTTTTTAGAAAAAATAATATTTCATATTTGTTTCCTTTCCTACAAACACGTGCCGAAAATTATATTTTTGCAGATTTCATTTCCAAAAAGATTTAATTTATTTTTAGTTGGAGCTTTAATCAATGTGATGGCAACATTTTGAAAAAAGCTAATTTTTTCCCATGAATGCGAAACGTGCTTAATTTTAATTTTTAGTTTTGACGAAAAAAATTATTGAAAAACATAGTTAAAATATTTATTTAAATATTCATTGAAAATAGAAATTTAATTTTAAGATTAAAACATTAATATCATTTTAAAGATAAATTTTTGATCTTTAACGTCACGTAAAAATCTTTTTTGTGCGATAATATTTTCTGAAGTTATAGCAGAAACACATCAAAATTTCGCTTAATTTTATATAAATAAAATTCTAGTTAAAAATTAGAAAAAAGAACTCCCAGGTGCACATTTCCGTCCTCCAAGGTATACACGTGCCAAATTTTGTAGCTGTAGGTTGAATTGTCTGTCCTGTAGAGCGCCAACATACACACACACACACACATTGAGCTTTATTATAAGGATATAGATATAGATACAGATATAGATATAGATGAAGATTAGCAGAAGCAATATATTTAAAAATCGTACCTGTAAGTTACACATAGTACTTTATGTATGTTCCCTCATTATTCGATACACCTTTAACTTATAAATCGGCTTACGTACCCTGGTGTCCCTTTAGCATATGAAAAGCTCTCCGCGAGTGAGCTCGGCAAGGAAATAAATTTCTCTTGTCAGAGAAAGATCCTAAATAGATCTATTCATGATCTTCATTTGAATTTCACGTTCGCTGCTTGATACGAATCAAATAATTCCAGGAATCATGATCTATACATAAAATGCAGTATCAACAAGAGAAATCTCTATTCATTAATCTCAAATAGGTTGATTGAGCAACTTCAACTTTCTAAGCCTACATGTATTTTTTGAATCAGATGCTAAATTGGAATTCTGAGAGAGATAAGAAAATGTTGGAGCTAATAATCTTTTCTGTAATAAATAATTTATAATGATTCATTTTATTTTGTCAATTAGGAAATCAAGCAAAAATATTGATGATTCTTGGAATACCTCGCTTATTTGATTTTTGGTAAAAATGTATATTTTTAAATATTTCGTAATGGAATGCAGTATTTTTGATGCCAAATTCGATACAATTTGAAAGAGCTTTAAAGTAGAATATATTTTAGAAATTCTTTATTTTTTAATTCTTTCATAAATAAAAAAAATCACGTTATTCTTCTTCTTAAGTTTAAAAATTATAATTCTTTTTATTCTGCGTCCATCATTGTAAGAGGCGATGATACGATTTGCAATTTTAAATATAACTGATGCAAATGTTTATACTGAACATATAAATGACAACTGTATTCTTATTATTCGTGATATTTTTTACTATAATAAGAAACTTTTTTTTTTACTTTCTTGATATTTTGAATCGTATCGAAGAGATTATAACTTTGGGAAAATTCAGTATTATTCAACAATATTATTGATATAATCACATTCTGCACGTTCCCGTATTTTTACTCTTATACAACTCAATAAATTATTTTATATTTATATATCTCTAATTTATTCATTTTAATTGCATGCGTGGTTTTTTTACAGTTATACTTCAAGAAATTACAACTGATTTCAATAACAGGTATTAAAGACGTTTTATGATTCAGCTACAATTGTATGAGTCCGATTACTATGTGTTAGTTATACCTCGGTTATTTTGCCGATAAATACGGTAAACCTCAGAATATTCAGTAACATGTCACTATCAATAGTGTTTATAGTAATCGCATTGATTATTCATATTGTTGGCCATTTTTAAGCAAAATTAATGCGCACATATGACAAACAAATTTTTTAGAATTTGGAAGAGATGTTATGTTGAGTTGAATTGTAAATTTCCAGCAGAAAGTATTCTCGCTTCTGATTGGCTTTTTGATGCAACTGATTGTTGTCTTCTGTGATTGATTATATATGTCATCCCTTCATTAATTTTCTTTAAAATTTTAATGCCGGTTTTACACTAGCCAGTTATAAGAAAACTAATAAGACAACGCATGAGCAGAATGGGACAGATTTATATTTGTTACAATTTCATCAGGTAGCTTCAGGCATTCGCGCTTGGTTATAATTGGCGTCCCTAAATTTTCCTTTTTCTTTACTCTGCATCGTAACAAAATGATGGATATTTACACACGGAAACAAGGTTAATAAAAAAGAGATCAACATACCTAAATTTGGAAATCTACAGAAAAAAATTGCAAATAAAAGGGGTAAAAAAGAAACAACCTCGCATCAGAAAAAACAAAGAGCAGAAAATGTCGGAATTAATCTATGATAAATGATCAATTTTTTCGCACCAAAAAAAAAAAAAACTCATCAATTCTACGAACACATGCGCAGTAAGAAAAAATACAATACAGCGGCATGTTGCTGTCCCATCGAGAAAAGTACTTGCCATCGACCGAACAGCATTTTTCAGCCTTTTTACACATGCGCTGCTTACTGGTCATCTTATAACTTACCGAGTATAAACCCAGCTTTATATAGATACTAGAATGTAAAATTATTAATCTGACATGTTTAATTTTCTTCATGGCGATAATATAAAGTGAGAGTAAATACAGCAGAAATGATCGATAGTGTAATTAAATTTAGAATTTTGAATAAAAGAGGATTTCAATTTACTGCTTTTAGTTTCAAGGCGAGTTTTTTTTATAATATTAGGATTCAAGGTTTTTCAATTTGCTGTTGCATTTGACCCTTGCTCATGTTGAATGTGACTTCAGAAATCAGATGCTTTGTCCAGAAACTCAAATTTATTTATTGATGATAGATATTTAAGCATTTTTCTTTTAATTTTTTATTTAATTCTTTGCCAAATAAACAAAAAAAAATTCCTCTGGAGGTAATTCCTATAATATGAAGTATTGAATTCGTTTGGAAAACAATTAATAAAAATTTAAAGAATAACGGTATTTTAATCGTTTGCATTTTAAATTAGAGAGAAGTGATGGATTTATCACCTGAAAATATTTGAGTAAGGTGACAAATATATATTGGTTTCAGAAGGTTTCTTTTCTAATCTTAAAAGTTTTCAAGAGAACTTAATAATTTATATAATTTCTCAAAAGTAGAAATTATGTCAGAGGTTCGAAATTTTTTTTAAACAATTATTTCTTCTCTTTGGTGATGTACAGATTTCATCCCTAGAATTTTTATGAAGGCTCAATGGCAAATATGCATAAAACATTCTCAAAGAGAACACAAAAATTAAATAAAAGCTTTTCTACATTAACATTTAAATTCTGGATTACGAGATGCAATGGGTCATCATTACAACTCTGCTAAATTTCGGGATTCTAATTGTCTGGACACAGCTTAAATTTGTGTCCAGACAGACTGTCATAGTAGACCTGTACACCCACATGAGCATTGCTTTTTATAAATATGGATTATTCTTGTACTATAATGATAGAGCATTCTCATTAATTTGCTATACTTTAAAATTATAAAATTATTCGAAGACAAAAATTATCGAAACTGATTTATGTGTTGAGAGTTAATGTTTTATTTTGCAATATCTCTCGAAATGGAGAAGAATGGCTGTTGATAATATATTTAATGATGTTTTTTTATGATATAAGAATTTCTAAATTTGAAAACTGATTTTTTCTAGCAAATACTTTCGTGTGATTGCCCCGTAGATAAAATACAATGCAGTAGAGTTTCTTCTATTTCCTTTAAAATTGAAGTTTGTGAAGGGCTGCAACCACTGATGGCATATCTAGTGGTCGTTAGTTTTCATATGAAATAAAAATTGGTTAAATCGGATGAGTGGTTGGAGCAAGGCGACTAATTTCTTGGTTGTCATAAAAAATTTTAAACATGTAGATAGTACATTTTTACTTATTTTCTGTCCTTAATTTGGAACTGCCGAAATGAGATGCACTTGAACCAAAATTAATTAGTTTTATTTTGGCTAATATGGATTTATTTGATACACTGCCAAAAATTTATACTACAGAATGTGCAGCGTAATGCTTTAATTTAAACTTGAGATTTAACTCTTTTGAATGTAATTCTTAATGACTTACCGTTAAGTAAAAGTTTGAGCATTTTTGTTTTCCCTTTAAATTTTGAAATAAATCAAATTGTCTTCTATAATTGACTTTTCTCCAAGACAATTTTACATCTTAAATTTACTAAGAATGCTTATTCATCATAATATAAACAGACGAAATGATACGAAATACTTTTTCCAATACTTTTTCTCAGAGTTACAAGACTTAGAGATAAAAAATAATCCCTCTCGACAAGCTGAAAGGCAAAGAGTGGTTCATTTACATCTAAGCTACTATCTGGCAACATAAATTGTTAATGTTAGAAACAGTCAAAATTAGGTCTTGGAATTCACTTTGCAGCCTCTAACTTTTAAGGTATAGCAGTCATTGAAAAACTTAAAAAGTTGTTCTTAATGAAGCGCTAATTTGGCTAATTGAATTTATTTTTTTATTTTCAATATTAAGAAAGTTTTTTAAAATGAAAATTTCAATCTCCCTTTCCATTTCCAGCCTATTTTAGCTGGACGGGAAGTTTATGAACTCGCCAGAGACATTTGCATTTCTAACGATATATCCCAAGCGAATTAAAATCCAAACAATATTTCTATAGTTATCCTATTCACAAAATAACATGGGCAAAGCATTATGGACATATATAAACTAGTTCACAAATGGTGGGTTTGGGTTTTAGGAACCATGATCGACGAAGAATTGCATAAATATTCCCAATGTCTTGTCATGAGAACCATTGGAACAGGTAATTGTCCTGTAGGAATCTGCATAAAACTTTTGTTTGGGAGAATTAAGACTCTAATAAATACATTCTATTCTACTATACACTGACACTTACGGGTTATTGGAGCATTTTTAATCTAAATTCTAGATCTTTATTTTGTAGTGGTATAGAAATTCGTATATTTTTAGCACGACCACATTTTTAAAATGCCTGTCATGGAGTTGCTTTCACTGGATGCAAGAACTGAACTTCACTTCAACATATAAAAATCAAACCACAAAATTCCAGGGAAATTTTAGGTCTCGAATTGAACAGTATAAATTGTGCTTCTTATATATTCTATTGGATATCTTTATTACTAAAGTCGGCTAAAATAATTCTTTGCTCTTTGTCTATCGGTTTCTGAGTACACTTATGATTCTAAATTTTAAGCAACAAAGCAAGAAAAGAAATTTCAGTTATTCAAAACATTACAGAAACCAATATCATGCCACTATAACTTGAATTAATTTTGACAAGAAAGCCCTGTCGTTTCCTCTAATCATAAAAGAAAGCGAATCTGGACATATTTCTGAAAAAGTCTCTGAATTTATTCTAGTGTTATTAGTCTTGTGTAAACTCTGAAATAAAGCCAAATAAGAAAATAGTATTCAGTCGAATGAAAATACAACAACCTTTATAACCTACACCTAGCTTATCAAAATTTAGGACAACACAGTTTGTCCTAATTGAAAACATAAGCTACTGTTCCCACATTATCGGAATCAATGTTGGTTTGATTTGGTTTAGTTATATTAATGTCCCGTTGAAAAGCAACACTAGGGCTATTTTGAGACTCGGAATCAATGTTATGAAGCGATTCGCATCCTGATTGTTTGGATGAAACAGAAATGCATGATTTTATTCAACATGAAATTAGAAGTACTACTGAAGACCTAACGCATGACATTATTTCACAGCAACTATCAACCTGATGAATAAATTTAAACTGGAAATCGTTTCCTCATTCAAAAGAACCCAATGAAACTTTGACAAAAAAACATTGCTGATAATCAGTTCCTTCTTTGTAAGTTTAGCAGAATATTAAAATTAAAAATAATGTGCCGCATTGTTTATGTCTAAAAATGAATTTTTTGATTGTCTAAACTCTTTAATCAGATACATATAAATATTATGCATTTTAAATTCCTGATATCTTAAACATTTCACTGTAAGCTATAATAGATATATCCAACAAAAATATTTTGTGTTACATACACCTACTCATCTTCTCTTCACAAAACAACATCTTTAACTTAAGTATCTACAACACTGAATTTGGATATTTACAAATATTTTTTATAAAAATATTTACGAACAATTTTTATAAAAGTTAGTATTTAATCAGAGCCATACTCTTCACTCACACACACTCTCCCCCACACACTAAAAATAAAATGTGAAGACGTAATTTTAGACGAGTAAAAACTTATTTAAATTTTATTCTTATACAAGATTTGTTAGTGTATTTGTCAAGATGACGATATAATAAAGAATATTTCTTCCTTGAAAAAGTCATTTCCTGTCTGTAGAAAACTTATGTGCTTATTAGCTTTGCCTAATAAAATAGGTTTAAATGATTGGATTCTAAGAATTGCTATTCCTTCCCCAAAATTTGCAATAAGATCTCTAAAATATGTCACGAAATTAAATTAAAGGTAAAAAAATGATATATCCATATAAACTTAGGCCTTTAAAGCCTTGGTTTGTGTGGAAGACACAAACCATTTCTAGGTAACATAATTAATTTTAATATGGATAAAGTAATAAAATATTGAAATTCTAATTGCCTTACACGTGATGTATGAGCTAAAGAATTAAGTGATTAACCCTATGAATATGGATTCGCCCGAAATCGCCCCGTTCGACAGTCTTCTCTCGGACGCTTGAAATTTATTGCTGAAAGGTAATTCGCGTTTATGAAATGGACAATTCCACTCTGTGTTCTTGCACGAAAAATATCCTTCGGTTTTAAGTCCTTAAAATTCTCATATTAGGCCAGCTCGTAGAATTAAATCCCATATGCTTACTCACTACGAAAAATATTTATTCTGCAAAATTTCACAGAAATTCTTGTTTTCCGACTTTATTTGAAACTTTTTAAAGAAATGAGTTGTCGCAAGCTATCTTTTCTTCACTTTACTTCAAAGATTTTCGTAATCCAGTTAGATTTGCTATTGAATGCACATTTTTCCTAGGATGCATGTTACAAATTTTAGTATTAATAATGTAATATTTTGAGCTAGTAATAAATTTTATTTTTCAAATGAATTCATATCTTAAAACCAGTGAATGTTGTCTCCCCAAAACTTTCTTGCATACTCTAATAAATTTTCTATTCCAGGGAAAGCCTTACATGGAATTCATGTAAAATAATTATGAAATATTAACCTTTGGTTTGAATTTACCATTTTTAGTGACTCCATTGAGTGCGCTTTGGTGAATGTCTCGGCGATTAATCTTTGGAATGTGGCTCAAAGAATTCAAAAATTGAATTTTAGATGCGTTCTTCTCAACCTAGTGAAATAGAGATTTGCCACAAAATTACATCTACAGTCACAAATTCCCATTCCAAATTTTATACATTTAAGTAGTTAGGGGGTTGAGCAATGGCGTTTGCATGCTTCTGAAAATTTAGACCGAGATATGATTAATGTAAGGAATTAGCTGAAAATTTGATAAGTGTCTCTACACATTAAATGGTGAATTTTTATTATATATCTATGTATTTATAATGGTGAATTTTATCTATATATCTATGTATTTATAATGCTATATTCAAACAACCGGACAGACATACTTCCATTGAACTGAAAGTTACACATGTATTATTAAGACTGAATGCCAAAATGCCATACGTCTAGCTTAAAGTGTGTTTGAGTTGCCTTTCTCACAAGCAGACAGACAAGTAAACATTTTTCTAAAATATGTTATTGAAATGCAGTGAGATATAACATGTGAAGATTGGATCACGAATTCGAATTTTTTGACGATTACAATATCTTTTCTATACAAGAAAATAATATTTTTTAAACTTTATAATTGATCTATCATTTTCAGTAGTATTCAGTAATCTAGGCGACACTATTTATTTTGTGAAAATATTAGCACTTTTATCATATGTGGGGAATCATCATCAGAATTTAATCAAATGAGAAAAAAAATGAAAAAAAAAACAATTGAAAAATAATAGAAGTTTTGAGAAATTGCTTATAGATGAAAAGTGGCTTTCAAACTATGTAACTACAATCTAGGATAAAAACTGAAAATTTAAAGAAAACCTGAAATAAAAAAAACTTCTCCACATTAATTATTTGATTCAAAATATTTTGTATATTTTTTGTATTTTATTTATTTCATCCCAATGATATTGAGAAAGAAGAAATGAGAACCTCTATCTTGACATTTTGCCTAACTTGGATACTTTCCAGAACTAAATTACTTTTTTTTTAAATATTTATTTTAAGCTTTAGATTTTTTTTTTCAAATTACAGCAAAGGGAAATAAATAATGATGAAACATCCAATGAAAATGAAGTAATCAACAAACGAGATTTTTCGATTTGCAATATCCCATTTTACTTACTTATTTTTTAAAAAATAAAGCAAAGCGAAATTCAGAGAAATAAATATCTTTAGCTGTTGTAGCAATCGTGATTTTTCAATTGCGCACGAGTCACATTTTCGCTAAATTGAGTAAAACATTTTGATTTCATTATTTTAAAATTTAATTTTTCTTCAAGATACTTTCATCTTTATTATACTACTTAAAGATTAACGTTACATGAAATGTATAAAAATTAAAACAAGAAATTGAGCGCAATATTCCTTGTACATCTTAATTTTTCCTAGTAAGTGGTTACGCAATTTCGACTATTTTTACCAGTATATGCATTTTCCTTAAAATTAATTAATCACTTGACTTATTGAAACTTCCAGTATTTCAGATATAAACAATAATATATAAACTTAAATGGATTATTAATGACACGGAATTTCACTTAGCCACCTATACTGAATTTTTGGCATAAGAAGACATTTGTTATGAAATGTGAATGCCATAGGAGTTACAGATGATAAATAGGTTAAGGGAATCTTAGATTTTTATAGCCCTGGTAAAAATTATTTTTGATAAATAATCGAATAATTTTCCTCTAATATTGTCAAAAAAATTGGATCATTATTTAAGAATTTTAGCAATTGCCTCTATACGTCATCATTTGTCTATAGTTACAAGCAGAAGGTAGATTTTTAAGGCGCACTTTATTACCCTATGGTACGATTAGCATGTTATAGAAGAGATAATGACATAGCAGATTAATTATTTAAAATGTATATCATATAATAAGTATATTGCATTGCATATAGTATGATACAACTTATCGAAATAATTATTTCACGCATGCTCATAAGAAAAATACATGGGTGGTGGGAGATTGTTAGTTAGATTTGGTTAGTGATTGCAGTTAGATTAACGATCTAGCGTATATCCTCACTTCTATTGCTTGCCCTTCACAGTAAATTTCTATAAAATCATATTACTGCATCACCGTTTCCTTCCTGTGTTTTCCCGTTGGAATTATTCTACTAGGTTTCATTTTAAACACTATCATTTTAATTATTGCTAGTCTACTTAAAAAAAAGATTTAAAAAATAATTGCTAAGAATATTATTTAATGAGACTTTTCTTTTTCTAAAAATTGTTCACTTGTAAAGTGACTTCCATTACAGAAATTTCAAATTTAGGAACAACAGAAATTCCACCTAGAGTTTTACTTATTGCGCCAGTATTTAGAAGGATTCAGTAACTCTTAATTATAAGTTCATATTTTACTCTTTATATAAGAGCAGAAGGCCTTTAAAAATTTCAAGTGAAATAAGTTTTGATGGATTTTTGAACTTCTACAAATTTTATGTTCATTTAGACAACAATTTTTAAGAACCAAAACAAACACGTCCTGGAATAGAAAATTGATATTTGGCATTGAAGAGTGAGATCTTGAATTGTGTTTGGTGAATGTTCTTTTTGAAACTTCTTCACGTTAGGGTAGTTTGAAAAACTCCTCTCCATAAGCTTGTATTATTATATCCAATGCTTCTTTAAAAGAATTTGCCAATTTTAAACAAAATTTAAATAATCAAGAAAACTTATTAATTTTTTTCATCAAATATTTCATTCTATCAACATTTTCGAAACACTAATAATCGCTAAGAACAAAATATCAGTTCCTCTACTCCTCATAAAATTATTAGAAGGCATAGCTGTACGGAAAATCTTAAGATTAAAGTTGTGTGTTTTTGTTGTGCGTTTTGGTAAAACATACGCGTATTCCCAAATATACAATAAGTTTGTTTCTTTTCGGAAAAAAACCTCTTATTTTCATCAATAATATTATTCAACTCCTTCCTGCGCACAGCCGACCACCCCGTCACCACTGAACGTAGCAGTATCGACATTATTTAACTCCTTCCAGTAAGATTTAATAATGAACAACTGTGCACGAAGTAAACATTTAATGTTTATTAGAAAAACATTCATATCATAATTCTTACATATTGTTAATTAAAATTATAATATTGATATGGATATAATTGTAATTCGTAAATTCATATTCAAAAACCTCCAATGACTTCGGATTAGTACCTAGTTTTACGGTTTGTTAAGGTGTTTATTTCTCAACTTTTTTTTCTTTAGTAATATTCACACAGATATTCACGCTAAATGTTTATAAGAATGAAGTCAACTGACTTAAAACAATTTGGCCGTAAATTTTGTAACAAGACAATCTAAAAGTAAACAATATATGATAGTGATCTACGATATCAACATAGATAATAAAAGTGCTGACGGATTCAGTATACAAGGAATTTTAAACCAAATTTATTATCATATTCAACATTAACTTTAGTCACCTGACGAATATAGCTCGTCTTTGTGCTATACGGTAGGAAAAACTATTAATGAGCTATACACGCAATTTTACAGGAAGAGGTTAATAATATATTAACTACCTAAGGCATTGTACTGTGGTGTAGCTTATAAGCCAGTTAACAGCTACGCTAAACAAGCAATTGCTTTTGTATTGTGGTCATGTTACTCGGCTGAGAATCCCCGCTCAATCCAATCCGCCACAGTACTAGGAATCCTTTTAGTGAAAAAAAAGCACCTTTCTATGAAAATTTTATCTAATAATTAGCGTTCCACTTAATTGCATTAAATAAGTCCTATGAAGCCTCATTTTTAATTCTTTCATTTCATCTGACTATAATGATTTAGCAATCATGCGCCATCCTTATCTTCAAAATCAATTCAGAAGTTATATTAGAATTAATGCCTTACCTTTAGTGCTGTCTCCAGATTGAAAGCTCGATTATTCTAAAGATCCACAGTAAATGCGAGTTAAATTTAAATTCTTGGATCAAATATCTTCATGTTTACGTGGCAAGAAGGGAAAGGAAGCGCCAAGTCGAAGGCTGTCCTCATAATCTGACCATGTTTCAAAATATTTCTCAATTCGTCCCAAAATATCTCATATTGCTAACTTAATTGAACTGTTGTAAAACAATTGAAAGCTTTCAAACATATATAAATACGCAGTCAATAATACCAATATCGAGTAGTAAAAGAATAGAGATATTAGTTCAAGTATTCTGAGAAATTGAACACTGAGAAGTATAAGAAAAATGCTCGAGAGATTTAAAGTGAAAAAAAAAATGTAGTGTAAATTACACCAGTCGTTCCATTCTTACAAACAAGAGACTATTCGTGCGAACGCTATTCGTGTTTTTAGGTGAATCTTATTCGAATTTTTTAGACTTCTAAAGGGAAAAAAGTCTGCTGCTTTTAGTATCCCCAGCGTGACAAGAAATGCTGACAAAACACGAATTCTGTATTCGAAGAAAGGAAAACAGAGCAGAGGGAGAACATTTTTAAAGTTATCACACGTCATGGATTTTTTTTTTATTTCCCGTATTCCGAAACTACATAAAGCTTGGGAGCGGAAGACAAGAAAAACAAAGCTTGTTTGGGAATTGGATTCGTTGACAGTCAGATATATATGCTGCGAAACAAAAGTAAAATCCGGGACGCTACTATTTCTCCTCTGCTGCCAGATCTCCGACACAAACGGCTGGTATTAGGTTACGGGGGAAAGATTCGAGTGTTGGGATACGTGATAGGTGACGGGTTTTTCTCTCTGTAATAGAACGATTTCAGGTGCAAAATGCACGTAAGAAAAATCGGATAAAAAATAGGAATCCTTTAATTTTCCTTTATTTTTTTCAAGCCTGCGATTGATTGGTAACTGGATACATGACTGCGTGGAAATATTATTGCTCCCAGAGCAGTTATATTCTTCATCATTTTTCTTTGAACTTTGAATAAAATTTGAAGAATCCCTAGCTATGGAACATTAATTATTACCCTGCAATTCTAGGAGGAATTCCTTTCTTGTTTATAAAAGAATGATAAAAGTTAAAAATATATTTGTTCTCTGAAATTTCTGTTTCATATGATACACATTCATTTTTTCCTTAAATCTTCTAAGGAAGTGAAAAATTTCACATAGCTGAAATTATTTGTTATATTTCACTTTGAAGGATGTATTTTTGTTTTAATTTTTATTCAAGATTCGTGGAATATTTATTTAAATCCAAAAGGAAATATCACATTTATAATTCCTCATAGACAAAAAAACAACAGTTAAGTTGGAGAATGATTTGGAATGACATTAATTAATTTTTTCCTCGGAATTTGCATTCTATTTCTTTCAATATAAATACATGAAACAGTCATTTTAAAAGATTTATTTTAACAGCTTCTTACAAAATATATATATTTAAATAATTGACTTTTGCATTATAATTTCCTTATTTAATTAATTTTTTATTTAATTAGATTTTTTTTGCATTGTAAAAATATTTATTTGTCATTATAAGAATGCCGAATTTCTTAATATGAATACAAATGGATTTCTGTTTTTGATCATGCACGTTCCACTTAATTTAGTGAAAGTTTACGAATTTTATTCTTTTATTATGTAAGTTAATTTAATTTGATATGGCTCATGTTTGTAAGGTAAAAAATTTATAATTGATATTTTATTCATTACATGATGTGCTATAAATGGAAATTCCGAAAGTTTGTGTTTTCCATGGCAATATCCTATTCCAAAAATCATGATTAAATCGCTTAATTTCACTAAATTTAGATTCCATTCGTGTGGCGCCACTTGGTGCCAAAATTAAGAACAAGATGATTTCAAGTTTTTTTTGTCCATAAAATTTTTAAAAATAAATTTTAAAAAATACTAAAATATACATTTAAAAAACACTCTTTTTAGTGAATTGATTAAACAATTATTTAAAATATTTTCATTAAATTATGCAAAAAATTGCTTTTATTGTATATTTTTAAATTAATACATTTTTGAGCTAATTAAATACTGACTTTCACTCCCGAATTTTGGAAGCTTCTAGGCAGTGGTATTCTAGTTATATAAGATAAAATTTGTAGTATTATGTAAGATAAATTTCCTGATGTTTTACATTTATTAAAATTTCTGTTACTTTTTTATACCTCATTACGACATATAAACATTCACTTGAAATCTGTTTTGATTTATTTTTATCAAATATCTGTTATTATATAAAATATATCTGTCCTTCTTTATATTTGCTTTTTTCATTTCTTATTTTCTCTAATATTTACTTACGTAATACAATTCATTTTTACCTCACAATTGGATATTTTGAATTATATTTGATATTTTATTGTTTACTCACAACATGCATTTCTGGAGTGTTTTGTTTAGTTCTTTCTAATTTACGCTTCTATAAATATGATAATCCGGGTCTTTTATGATTAAATGGGATTTTTTTTTCTTCGATTCTATGGATTGTTTTTATTACGCTTCATTCCAGCCCTGAAATTACACTATTTTTTTGTTTTGTATAGTGGAGAATAAAAGTAAAAAATGAAATCTATTATATTTTGTTTAAGCTACAGAAGTAATTTGATTCAGCTGGTAAATCCTTTAGTCGAATAATTTTTATAAGAAATTTTATTTAACCAGCAATGCAATTCTGAAAACTTGATAGATTTAAAAAATGTTTCTGTTTTGAAATGTAGCTAATAATTTATATTAGAATATGTGTACTAATTGACTTTAATTCACCGGAGTTGATTAACGAGCATTGCTTCTAAATGCGGAAGATTCGGAGGCATCCCTATAGAAGTTGATAAATGAATGCTTGTTGAACAAGGATGTTTTTACATGAATGCTTTCACAATGTGACACATTTGATGAAATGCTTGAAGTTAAATTGTAAATTCTGGGAAAAAATAGCCTAAATTTACCGACATGCACTGGGGAATCAAAATGAGAAATTCTAAAACTAGACATTCGCAATAACTAAATCATCGAACACAATGACTGCAGTATCGTCGGTGCGAGATACCGGTCAGAATTGGCATAGTTTAGAAAGCTGGATATCCAACTCCTCTCCTCCCTAAATTTTAATGTGTCCAATTCTATCGTTCTATTTGGAATGGTCAGTAAAGGCGGTCGAGGCAGATAAGGCTTGGGAGGAGTAATGAATTGGGAGAATAGAAATTTGTAGAGTAATTTAAAAAGAAAAAGAAAAGTGGTGTTAAATGATCGTGAAAGACCGGACGAAATGGGCCGACTTGACAATAAGTGCCACAACTTGATTGGTGTGCTCTGGTATTATTATCAATTCATCAAAATCAAGAATAATTCATTTCTGATTATGCATACTTTTGATTACATAACCTTAGTTTTCATTTAAGATAAGTAAACTTTCTAAATTTAAGAAGCGACCCAACAGTTGTTACATATTGAATTTCCTAAGATTTTCGAGAATCCGTTAAGTTGTAATTATGTGAAAGTACGGATTGCCAAGAATTGAAAAGTAAACAACTTCTAAACTATCTAGAATTTAAATAATGCGATTAACTTTCTCATATTCCATACATTTTTCGAAATTTTAGCGATTAAATTAAGATTAGATTATAAACTGACCGGTTTCAGAAATTATTTTTTTCAATAGATAAATCCGTTTACAAATCATTCAGTGTCATCATTAGCTAAAAGGTGAACTCAACATAGTGTTAGTAGCTGCAAAATAATCTGTCTTTATTTATTCAAATGGAACAATTAGTTATTAAAAATTCCAATCATTAGTAAATTCATTAAAAACAATTATCGAAATGCATTTTTAATGCAGTATAAAGTAGAACTTCTTTATTAAATATATTATCTGTTTTTAATCTTTTATTTATATTATGTTAATAATTGCATATTCGATTTTTCCTTAGTTCATTACCAGATGGCGCCACACAAATAAAATCAAAATTAATTTCATTAATCGTGTAACTGATAATAAAGTATTCAAAATATCAAAATTATATATTATCTTCGAAATATGCAAGAGAAAAAATTTCACATCGTCAAACGAGGAAAAAATCGTTTACAAAATTTCCTTTATATACATATGAAAAAATTCAAATCAAATCAAAGTATGTAAAAAATATTAATCACAGCAAATTTGAACTGCTAATTAATTTTTTCTGATTACTCATATATGTATATGAATTTGAACAAGTAAAGAAATGTATGTGATTTATTTTTGCAAAATGAAATCAATTTAAAGTCAATTTTTATTTAAAAGTTCCGACTACAACTATTGCTGTTTTTTTTCAGTGCCGTAAGAATCTGCATACATTCTTAATGTTTAAAATATGTAACTTAGTGCAACAAAACTCTAATTTCAATTGTAACGCCATTTGCTGTCTTATATTTAATTTTTTTTTTGTTTCTAAACCTTTAAAAAAATGGGAAAATAGTAATTGGCAGAAACAATCAGTGTTTAAAATGATGCTATTTTTATTTCTGCTACATATGTATAGATAAATTCACAGCTAACCGATATGAAAACGTTTTCAATCTCCGAACCATGATATTGCAAAAAGATTAATTCAAAGTCAGTTGATGATTTGTACAACTACATATATTTCCATTTTTATACATGTAGTGTCATGAAGCACCTCTGTCCTTATACTGCCTTAAAAATAAAATGAGATTCTCAAGATATGAGTAATAAAACTTATAAGAACAATAAAAAAAAGAAAAGCATAATATCTTGAATCAGCTACTTAAAAAAATTCTTAAACAACATATTTCTAAGAAAAAGTTTATAATAAACACGATTTTCAAAGAAAATTGCTGAAGAATTAATTCATTATATGAGAAGGTAATATAAAATATTGATTCTACAAACAAGGATAAAAAAAAAAGACCCAGAATAACAAGCTGATGGCAAAGCAGGTCGAACTGATGGCAACGTAAACACCACAACCTATCAGGGGACGGAAAAAAGAAAACAATCAGTGTGCCTTGCGTTATCAGCGTTGCTCTTGTTAAGCGCTTCGCTTGACATTTGCGATAGAATCGGGTGCTATAAATTGTTGTAAAACAAGAGCGGGAGGCCCTCATTTTATTCGCCTGTTCCAGACGAGAGCTACTCTCGCTCATTCCGGCTGTGCAAGAAGCAATTTACATGCTTCCAGGGGAATTGTTTTATCGATCGAAAATGTCGAGTTGTAAACACGATTAATCTTCTTATGAATAATAATTTACATGGAATATAATGAACTTACCTCTCACAGTCAGAAAGAAAGGATTTGGGTATTTTCTGCTGCATCAGCGAGAAGATGATAAAACCCCTAGAAATATGATACAAGTTTTAGATTTTTACAATAAGGAGGCAGCAACTTTTGTGCAAACAATATATGCAATCTTTTGGGATTGAATTCATAACTTTAAAAGTTGCAGAGTAGGAAGTAAATTTTTTTCCCTATCTTGTAAATTAATTTATCTCAAATGAAACAGAGAAAGAAAATATTAAAATCACGTCGAGATTTTGGTGAATCTTCACTTTCTAAACCTAGAGTTACTTTCGCAACTTTATTTTGCCCTTCTGTTCTTTAATGTCTGTGAGCGCTATAGCCGAAAAAGGATTGGTTGGACGAATGAAATATGGTTTTATTTTTTCATGCCAGTGTCATGGATGTGCAATAATTTATGAAAGAAATAATTAAATAAAAAGTCCAGATATTTATCTGCATGCATAAACGATTATACAGCTGCAAAATCAAAAAAAAACAAAAAACATAACGTTTTGTGATTATTTGTGGCATTTATTGTCGTCTTATAAATGAGATCTACATGGCAGAAATCTCAAATCCCGTTATTTATAATAGCTGTACACATATAGACTGGACTTTATATGACTAGCAGCTGGATTAGATTAATCAAGTTACAAACGATAATTACAAACTCTTTAACTTGCGGTTTTGGTTATGGTCATATTGTCATATGTCAACTTGACTTGATTGTTATTTCTTATTTCGTGCCTTTTCCTCATGTCCGTACGTTGAATTCTTAATCACTCTGCACATCTTATTAGATCAACGGGGAGCCCAACTCTTTGATACCCACAAGTTCCAATTTTCATTTATTTTATCTTCCTCATGGGACGATCTCCTTCCAGTAAATGTTTCTCTTTCTGATCACGGAGCGTATTTATAATTGAATTCCTGAAATCATCTTTCTGTTGCAATTGTATAATAATGATTTGCTGCACGCTGTGTGTTGTTCATTTCTGCAAATCCCAAATCTGCATATTTCTGCAAATTTGTGTATTCCTCGATTGTCTTTCTTCTCCGACTGGAAAGGATGCAAGATATTGGTCGAAGAGTTTCAGGAAAAGTGGTTGGTTCTCTCTTTTCGAGTGAATAAATTTATAGCTTGGCGGTGATTTAGCACTATTTGGACAATGGGCCTATCTCCAATGGAAACTGGCCATTGATGCCCATTAGTACTCAACCATAGTTTCGCATCAGTGCGCGATATCCTGATAATTGCTATTACGTTTACCCCAAGTACCTCGGCAGGATGGGATTAGTGTTTTCTGCTTTGGGCTTTTTTTTCTTGTGGAATAAAGGGCCGTTACTCTTTAACAAACATGACGGACTTCTCTCAAAGTGCGCTGACCAGATGATTAAGATGTAATTCATTAAAACAACTGCATCAAAATTCAACGGCAGCATTTAATATAAGAAGCAATAACTGAACAATTAAGTTAAAAGCAATTTCTAAGGCGGAGCGAAATATTTCAGTTCATAAGAAATATATTTTAACAAAATAAGTGGATTTTGTTTTGCCAAGATGTAATTAGCATGTTTTTACCATTTTCATGTACAATGCTATTAAAAAGTTCGGGGTGCTATTCAGGAAAGGATTTCCAGTGCTTTTGAAAGTAGCAAACTTAATGTAGACTACATTTTATGTCGATAATATGCAAATAAGTTTTCATACAAGATGGTTTATAATTAAGAATACAAATCGTATTATTTTAAAAATACTTTCATAAAGTAAGTTGTCTAAATAAAATACAGCTGAATATTCGAACTTATTTCCAGTCTAAATTCAATTTGTATAGTTCCATAGTAGCTAAAACCTTTTTGAACCAATGTTTTTTGAATGAATTCTTTACAATTATTTAGTTTATTCTTCAGTTGATTTTAAAGCTTGTAAATATTGGAATTAAGTAGGCTTTAGAGTAAATATTAATTAAAGCTAGTAATTTAAAATGTAAGATTGTAGATTTTATTTATCTTGAACGTATTAGTATTTTAAATAAACTAGCCACTTTTGGCGACCATTTTGTTCGCCCAGATTATTGAGTCTTTTAACGATTAATTTAAAATAATTATATCATGGAGATTATTCATTTGTCGATCCATTTATCCAGACGAACTTTTTAAGATTTACCTCTCAAGTTTATTTCTTTTAACCTTGTTTCCTCTCACATAATGGAACGCTATCCCTCTCCAGAGTATTTCTAATAATATTTTGCAATTAAATAATTAAAAAAATATTGAATCTAGCACAGTAGTGAAAATTTCAATGAATTCATTAAATAGTACAGTGATTGATTCTATGCTGCCATTTAGCAATAACTAATAACATATTTATGTGCCACATATGTATTAAAGGTTTATATATATATAGATTGTAGGGAATGGAGAATTTGCCATTAATAAAAAAGCCAAACAAAAATAATGTTACATTTGTTAAAAAAACAACCATTTATCAATCATTTTGCTCAAAAGTGTATGCCATATTGGACAAATAAATTGTAAAGTATTTTTGCGACAGTTTAGATACTTAAAAATTATCTTATAATGTAATATATCAATTCTTAATGATTATGAGTATAATCTGATTCATATTCCATGATATTAAAGAAATAAAATCATGTTTTCATAAAAGGTAACACTTTAAAACATTTTAGGAAATATTTTAATGTTCGGCTCAAGTTTTGAAACGCAGAAGTTAAAGAAAGGTTTGAGCAGAGGTTACAAAATTCTAATGCATAAATCAATTTTACTCTTGAAATTCCTACCTTTTTATTTTTCTTATTGTATAAATGTGTAAAACAATTTTCTTACAAAAAGTCACTAAATGTGAAAGTAAGGCTTTCAAGAAAGAATTTACGTTAAATATCACCAAAAAAAAATGGTGAGTATATAATTAATAGCAGCATTATTCATTATAAAAATATTGTTTTTTTCTAAAAAAAGTGCTTTCAGTGCTTAATGTAAAGCACCAATTCCCAGAAGGAATGCCACTAAAATTGTTAATGTGAACTTTTAAAACATCTTTATTAATTAAAAAAAAGTTTCTATTCTTACGCTAACAAGTAAAAATACCGTTATTCTAATTAAGTGGAAAATTTATTGTCTAGAGATTATTAAAGCGAAATATATTAATTCAATTTTCTTCTTTTCACTTCCGTTTCAAGATACTTTATAAATTACTAAAACTGATAACTTATCTTTAAAAATAAAATTTACATTTTATTTTTAGACTTTTATGCAAGATTAGCAAGAGAGAATGAAAAATATACTTAGAGCGAAATAACTGCAATTTAGACACTATTGATATTTAAACTGGCAATTCGATCATGTAACTTTTTTGAAGATCTACGGATACAAAATACTATCCAAATTTACTAATTCTAATTGAAGAAGTCGTAATATGAAAGGTTTATATTTCTCTAAAGATAGATAGATAGAAATAATAGCATGTAAAACAGAAAAATATTTTTATCAAGTATTTTTGCATAATACGTATCGTTAATTGATGTTAAAATGTACAACGTTTCAGCATAAGCTTTAGGGAATATTTTAAAGCAGATTTTACTTTTATTGACACTGAACAAATTTTTGGAAATTATGAGAGTCGTTTAAGTTAGAATTATTATATAGTATTAATTAATAAAAATAAATATAGTTAAAATAAAAATAACTTTAAGCAATATCTAATAAGAAAATTTCATAGATTAGTTAAAAAATTTCATAATTTTTCATGTTATAAGAGGTGAAATCTAATTAGTTAATGAAACAGATAATACAAATATTAATAAGGCATAAATGTTTATAGTATATTACAAAAAATATTAACTACAGGAAGACATATTTTCACATATAATACACTTAAACAAGAAGAAAAATTTACCGTAAAGATTTAATAATCCACTTTTAAATTATATTTTTTGAATTAACATCTCTTTTAATTACAAAATAAATCTAATTTTACATATATTATTTTGAATATATCAATTTATAGATAGCTAGTCTGCAGATAAAAAAAAATGAAATGAATTATTTTTTTTTAAAAACCAAAGAATTACTAATTTGGATATTATTACTTATGATTGTTACTAATCTTTTGTAATAAATTCGAAATTGTGTAATACAAAATCCTCATAGATCAAGGCGCTTAGTATTCATCTATTGAAACATAAGCCACAATTATAGAAGATGCATGTTGTGTAGAAAGATTTCAGACTAGTTTGCCAAGTAAAATACTGGAAGATTGGTCAACATTTGCGTTATGGGCTACGAACACATCTATGAAACATGGTTGATTACTTTGCACCAAACCTTTGTTAGGCATGGTTTTCGTGTTAAAAATTAAAGCATTCTTAAAATAAAAACATAATTAAATCTGATGTAAAATTTGAAAACCTTTTAAAAAAGACAAAAATATTTGAATGAGGGTTATCACCTAAAACGTAATTTAAGTTAAAAGCAGTTGCGCCAAAATGAACTTGTCGCTGTGTACTAAAGTACTGGCATTTACACAGAATTTACTTAACCATTTAAAACACAATTGCATTTATTACAAAGTAATGCGTAATCAGAATGGGAAAGACATTTTTGGGTTAAATAGGCATGGCATATTTGAAGTCTCGTGATAATGGCATCTCTTTTTCTGGTTACTTTTGAAACCTTCGACAGATGGCTGAATTTAAAATAGTTTATTCGTAGATAGCTTATTCCCACATATATTGTCAAAATTTATTTTGAATTATTTTTATTGCTTATAATGCATAGGGTAATGTTCTTTCATCAAGCTTGATCTTTTTTGCTGCCTTGTCAGTTTTTGCATTTCCCCAAATTCCAACATGACCAGGAATATAACAGAATTTAATTGCGAAATTATTTTTGAGGGCAAAAAGCATTTAAAAATGGATTTCCAAACATTCATAATTGCTGTTTGGAGAAAAATACATGTTAAGCTTATAAATGAAAATAAATATCTATAGCTACGATTCATTAAAGGGTTAATGGTCTGAAGGAGTACCTTAAAACACAAATGTCATATTCAATACTTTGAAAAAAAAAACCTGTATCATTACGTAATATTCTCTTCAAAGTAAGATTCATATATTAGAAGCTTTAGCTGCAGAGAGCATTCAATAAGCACCAGAACAAACCATAAAGGCTGATAAAACGCTGCTCATATCGAGTCTTGCGCTCGGGTTGAGAATAATATCTTCTTCTATCTCTATCCTCTTCCTGATCACCCTTAATAGACATTGTCCACACTAACCGGAAGAGAGAGGCCTAATGGAACTCGACCGCAAAAAAAGGACCAATCAAATAGGTTTCCATGTCATTAATCCGAATCCTGGGATCAAGAGAATGATTTTATCCTTGTAATAGATGTCTTGCGGAGGTGCAATCTCCTGAAAATAATATCCAAGATTTATAACAATGCGCGAGCGAAATAACTTTGCAGATACTTCTATGAGAGGTAGAAGTAAGAGTACAATATTTTGAGGATCCCAAAAGATAATAATGTAAATAATAGTTGATTATAATTAAAAGATGCGCTTTTTATTTAAAATCGGCAGAAACAGCGAATGAATATATATAATTTGCAAGATTTTATTCCATACATCAATATAGGTAAAGAATGAGTAAGTAGATTTATGATTTATAATCATAAAAATCTCCGAAATCCCATTTTTTTTGTGAGTACGAGCCAGCATTTTAGAAAACATTTTTGAAGTGAAGTTTATATATTATATATGTTACCGTTAAACTGTATAATTCAGTTGTTTCATAGAATAACTAGATATTTCATGAATCAATTAGAACAAATCAATTAAAGTTTATAATAGATGAAACATTTTATATTTAACCTACTTATTCTATGAAATGACTAGTTATTTCATAGAGTAACTAATGATAGACCATTGAAGTGAAAAATAAAAATTTCAAAGTTATTTTATACATTAATTGATCATAAATAACTAAAATCTCTCAAAAATAAATTTTATCCCTATTGCAGATGATTAATTGATAAATAATAAGGAAAAGCAGATGATGTAATATATTATTTTCTCATATTGCTAACATTAGTTTAACGGAAAGGAAAAAAAAGAATACGTTGCAGAAATAGTTATATTAAAATATAAAAAAACATTTAGCGGTAAATATTATCAAAAAAAGCCCAGCTATAAGCGGTTAAAATCTGACTAAAAGCAGCTAGAACCAGTTCAAAGAAATTTCGAATGCCGTACTTCATACCTTAACGATCCAGTAATCATTCTATAGAATACCTAGTTCAATTGTAGAATTCATTTTTATATAATCTTATTTGTTTAGTTTTTTCATGAAAAACCTAATTATTCTATGAAATAATGGTTTTCACATTTTAAAGGTAACATATATTTAAAATTCGTAAGGCAAAATAAATTTTAAACATTAATCATTATAATTATTGGATAATCACGTATTTCGAATAATATATACAATTATTTATAAAGTTAAAAATAACTTTAAGCAATGTCTAACAAAACATTCTTCATAGCTTAGAATTTTTAATGTTAAATCTCTGATATGAGATGAAAGATTATCATTTAATGGCACAGATAATACAAATATTAATAAAGTATAAATTTTCACGATATATTATAAAAAATATTAACAGGTAAACATATATTATAAAAAAATATTACAGGTAAACATATTTTCATATATAATACACTTTAAAAACAAAACAAAATTAACCATAAAAAATTAAGGACAACTCATTTTAGAACTATAATTTTTCAGTTGACATATCTTTTGATTACAAAATAAATCTAATTATATATGATTTTAAATATATTAATTTATAGATAATTGTTTTTTATGCAAGATCAGTGATATAATAATGTAAAAGCATTAGCTTATAATAAATATTTAAAACTATCGTTAAGATATTTGATTTAAGTCAGATAATTTCTAGCAACATTAAACTTTTGGTATACGGATAAATATAATTTTCAATTGTTCTGTAACATTTCATGAAGGAAACTAAAATACTCTCTAATCTTTTAAGAAAACAGATGTCAGTAAGAAAGGGCATTCGACGTAAAAAATTATACATTTTACTTAAAAGCAAGACTGAAAAGTAATTATATCCAGTTTTATAGAATTAGAGAGACCGAACTTAAAACTATCAAGCACCATCTGTGTTCATTCACAGAAACACGAGATCAAATATTGACGAAGTACCAAAAAAAACAGTATTCCATTATCTTATTATCAAAGAGAAAGATGATTTCGAAATTTTCTCTATTATTTGATTCGAAGTGAAAATGGAAATTTTGCTCTTTCGTGTGCGTTCATAAAGAGTTATTATTTGATAGAAATTTTCGATTCTTTTAATAAACTGTCATAAAAATAAGTTGCTTCGAAGGACATGATATGAATTTCATTAATTTTAGATAATGATTTCAAAATGAAGGGTTCATTTTCCAACATCGAGATTATGTTTCATTGTATGATATTGAAAATGGTACATTAAATTGGTGAAAAATATTTTTATTTCTTGGAAAATAATCAAAAATAATAATATTAAAAATGATATTTGAAACCCCATTTATTTTTTTAAATAGTTTATTCGTATAACAGAACAATGAAATGTTTTAAAAACCCTAGACAAATAAATATACTTTAAAGAAATTAGGAAATGTTTTGTGAAGTTTACTGAAAACAATTTTGTAAGGTGAAATTTTTTTTTTAATTTTAATTTTTTTTATTTTTTAAATATTGTTTTAGTTATAAAGTATAATAACTTTTAAACGAATAAACGAAATTTTCCGATTTTCTTACTTTACCAACAATTTGGCTTAAGATGAGAACTGATGATGTTTCAGAACACTTTATGATATTCACTTTGAACTTATACTCGAATTCCGAATTTTATATTCATGTCTATAAATGCATGTGATCAAAGATATCACAATGCTTTCGCATTTAATCATTTTTTCGAATATCTCCAAGAAGATTAGACAAACTGTTTTTGAATTTCTGCCATATAAAAAGAATACACTTTCATCCACATTTTATTAGAAGATTTAATCATGGAGGCTTTAGGGTTTACCCTTTACACAGAAAGCAGATAATTTGTAATTTTATACAATCATTTTTTTTATGATGTGAGCATTATTTACATGTTTTGTTGTTTAAATAGCATGCATATTAGAGAAAATATAAATATCTTTGTAAAAAAGTCTGATTTTATTGATTTTTTTTCATTTGGTATTTCGCTCATGAAATACAGACTTTTCAAGAAATCGTACACAATTTACAGAATATGTGACAAAGAATTATTAATTTTATATTAAAATTTAAAATGAACTTTATAAATATTTGAGAAAATACGAGCATTTTAGTAAATAAATTTTAACTGAGCATGCAAGAAATATAAAGAATATTATGCAAGAAATATAAAGAATATTATGACATATCATGCGTATTTTATAAAAATTCCAATCTAATACCATTAATATTCAAGAATATATTGACAATACAATTGGCTGAATTTAAGTTGTTCAAGAAGAAAAACTAGTAAGAAACTTTACAGAACTATTAATTTTCTAACTTGAATCTTCAAATAATTAAAACTAATTCTATAAAAGATTAAATGGATGCTGAATACCCTTTCATATTTATAAATTAAGTAATAACATAAATAAGAAGTAAATTAGGCGTCATAAGCAAAAAAATATTGGGTTATTCATTATTATTTAGACAAACATTAGATAGCATTGTAGTCTAGTTCAAATTTGGCACTTCATTTAAACTTTAATGGCATTTTATGGAATTGAAACCAGGGATAGAGCAAACAAGTGAAATTTCTCTACATCTGTGTGAAGATGGGAATTTTGGTTGGTTGGTGAATTGAAGTTTATTTTCTTATAATTGGCAAAATTCAAAGACAGTATGTCTAACCCTTCTGGAGATATGCGAAAAATTGTATAAAAGAGGAAATGACCGAGCTATTTTATAAAACTCTGTAAATTTGAAAATACAGATAAAATGAATAAGAACAGTATTTTAAAGCCTTATTTTTTTTAAAAGTGAAATAAAAAGAGCATTTTCTTCTCTTTAGTTTTAAAATTTTGTTCATTTGCGATTTCTAATATTGAATCAAGATGAAAGCGCCTGTCTGTCTCTCTGTCCACAATTAATTTAAAAAATTAGAACTACCAATTCTAAAGAAAAATTAAAGAAATACATAGAATGTTGTAAAAGTCATGATGCTCTAATAGGTTTAAATGCCTTATAAAAGATATGTGTTATTTGCAAATTACAATCTGAATGTAACTTTTTGTTTATGCAGATATTGTAAATTTATTAAAAAAGATTCAAACATATCGATCAGATAATATTGCATCTTATATAGAAAAATAATAAAAACATGCTGAAAATAAGTTTTGTTTTTGCATTAAATGTATTAATAGATATAATAACCAATTAATATAATTATCAATTAATTACAAAGGTTCAGTCACAATTATAAATTTATAATTATTTTGAACAAAGCGATTGAAATAGGGAAAAACGGTCTCTAAATGCAAAAAAAAAAAAAAAAAAAAAAAAAAAAAAAAATCCATGATTTATATTTGTACTATTTTTGTACTGATATTTATCATATTTGTGAAAATATTTAAAAGAAAAATCTAAAATGATACTAATTATCATTAAATTGGAAAATATGGACGGCCAATTCACAACGAAAGCAATTAAGTACAAAATTCAAAATTTCATACTAATTCATATCAATAATTTTGAAGATATTGACTCATTGTGCATGGAAGAATTTGGATTTGAATAATATGAAATTGTTATTTTCCCACATACAAAGATAAAATCTTTTATTTTAATAAAAAAGGCAATTTTTTGAAATCAAGAAATTTTAGATTTTAAATTTATATTTTGCTGTATGAATACTTTATTGGTGCAAATCATACTTATATAAATCTATGTTTAAATTAAAAGCAAAACATTTACATGGAGAAAAATTAGAGCTAATGAGAAAGAATTATTTTCTCTTATAATTAAATGAATTCTGAGGAAAACTCTAATGAAACGAAATTGCTAATAAAAATAATTTAACAAAATAGAATGAATGAGACATAACAGATAGGGATTACAAATATGTGAAAATGTATGGAAATCTCTTAATATGAAAATTTTAGAAGAATATTCACAATTATATATTAAAACAGATATTAAAATATTAAATCTTATAAATTTTTGATATTCTTGCATGGAAGAAACTAAATTAAATTCATTCTGATAATATAAATATTCTTCAAATGTGATTTGAAAAACAACAAATTATGAAAAAAAAATTAGTGTATGTAATTCAAAATAATTTTATTTTAAATATGAAAAATTATTTTATGAAGATGTGAAATGAATCATTGATTATTTCTACATTATGAATTTCTTAAACTGAATGTAAGTTGGAATTCATACAAAAGTTTTAGAACATTATAAAAATGTTCTAAAAATGATGTTGATATTTTCAAAAAAAAAAAATGTATATTCACATTACTATTCATGCGTTTTTCAGCTTAATAATATATGTGACTATTGATAATAATTTTTAATACATTATCAGTCATAAGAATATAATAAAATAAAAATGAAAATGCATTATTCACTATTAATATTCGTGTTTTTGTTCTGATATATAATTAAATCTAATTAAAAGAAAAATAATTTCACAATTCCAAATTCATTTGTAATTTGGAACTGTGAAATCCTATCTTTTTTCCTAATTTTAGTTAAATTAATATGAACAAAGTATTGCTTAAAAACGAAATAAAGAATTTCACAGCCTGATATTTTAAACCATTCAAAAATGCTTATGAATCAGTGAGAAAAATATTGAGGAGAATACATTAGAAGCTTATATGACGGTACATTTGTTAAAAAGAAAAATAGAAGACGAAATCTTTAAAGAATGAAACGAGATTTAATTATTTTGGAACCTCTTTCAAAACTTTCAAAATAATAAAATTGTTCAAATGATTGTATATTTTATTTAAAAAAACGTATTCAAACTGAAAGCTTTGCGTTAGAAATAGATAAAAATGAAGAAAGTACTTCAAAAATGGAAAATATTTACAAAATATTTTCCTATAAATCAAGACATGGGAAAATAATAAACCAGACGTCGTCTGAAACTTTTAAAATAAAAGATTTAAAATCTGAAAAGATATAAATTAAAACCGCTGAGAATAATCCAATTTAAATTTGGAGATGTTGTTATTGCAACTTTGGAAAAGGCAATATTGGAATGACGGTGAAGAAGAATTTTATCTTTTCAAAAATAAATCAAAATTTTCAATAAAAGTTACTCGGAATTCCAGTGAAAGTATTTTTTTTTTACTTTAAAGCAAACACTGATGTTAAATATTAGTGTTGTGAATAAATTTTATTTTCTTAATCTTTCTTTTTTATAAGTTATTTTGCTTGCATTTGCTTACACAGTTTTATTTATTACTAGCCGCCTTTGGCGACCAGCCGGTTCGCCAGTATTACTTCTCGCTACAATTTTCAATTAAATATTTTAAGTAACTGGTCTTAATAGATTCTCAAACGAAACATTTTTAATCTTCAAATTTTGATAGTCATATCAAACTTATACTGTTGTTTAGATCGTTTCGTTCAATTTACTCTATATATTTTGCTAATTTGTTGTCATTTCCGGTAAAACTTCAACTTTAATTTAAAGTGGAAATGATGAAATTGCAATTAATATAAAGATATTTTGTAATAAAACGAAGCGTTTTATTTTATTTATCATCTTTATTGTTATTTATTATTATTATTATTATTATTGAATATGAGTATTGCAAACAGAATCGCTCGGTATTTAAGTCTTATGTGAACTACAAAATATTTTTCATAATTTATGTAATATCTCAAAGAATAATTCACCAAAAATTTCTCAGATTCAGCATAAAATTCAGTTATTAGTTTTGCTTTCAAAAATGAAATCAATAATAATATTTTGTTCCGGCCTATAAATATATTTCAAAAATTATGAAGTCTAAATTTAATGCAGTAAGGTACCATATTCTGAGAAATATTCTGGACACACCAAATTTTAAATAAATGAATGAATGTTTCTATTTTCTACGATCAACTAATACTTATTTATAAAGTTTTGAATGTAAAAAAATTTAGAAAAACACAACATTTTCATAATTTTAGGCCAATTAATCTTGAGAAACCTGCGCGATGATTGACGTATTTTCATTGAAACAATCGATGGAAAATCTAAAATTATCCTTCTTTTATTGAAGAGTGATATTCACTTTTCATAAATCAGTCAGTTTAAGTGATTGATTTAGTTGATTGGAAATTAACTCTTTTTATTTAAAATATTAGTGTTTCAAGAACATTTTGTTAATCGTGATTTCCACATCAGAAGCTTTATGTAAAATCAAAAATTCGTTATTTATTAGAGCATTTATTGAATCAAGTTACATAAAATATAATCATTTTCCATTTAGAACATTTTAGCAGATCTGTGTCTTAGTAAAGGTTTACAAATTAGCTGTGTGGCCCTGATTTGAATGGATATCCTGTTCATATTAAACAAAACTTGCCTTAAAATAAATTTGATTTATTGGATTAATAATATATAGAGTGTAAAAGATCATAAAATAATTTTTCTTCAATTTATTTTTTAGAAAAAATAATATTTCATATTTGTTTACTTTCCTACAGACGCGTGCCGAAAATTATATTTTTGCAGATTTCATTTCCAAAAAGATTTAATTTATTTTTAATTGGAGCTTTAATCAATGTGATGGCAACACTTTGAAAAAAGCTAATTTTTTCCCATGAATACGAAACGTGTTCGTGCAGCTTAAATTTTTTTTATTTTGTACGAAAGAAATTGTTGAAAAATATAGTTAAAATATTTATTTAAATATTCATTAAAAATTGAAATTTAATTTGAAGGTTAAAACATTGGTATTATTTAAAAGATAAATTTTTGATGTTTAACTTCATGTAAAAATTATTTTTGTGTGGTAATATTTTCGGTAATAGCAGAAACACGCCAAAATTTCGCTTAATTTTTAAATAAATAAAATTCTAATTAGAAATTCGAAAAAATAACCCCCAAGGGCACATTTCCGGCCTCCAATGTATACACGTGCCAAATTTGGTAACTGTAGGTTGAATGGTCTGGCCTGTAAAGCGCCAACACACACGTACACACACATTGAGCTTTATTATAAGTATAGATAAAATTAAAATTAATTTACAATCCATTCAAATTTAATTAATTAAAATTTTATAAAATGTTAATTTATCGCAAATTTGCACAGAATTTATTTAAAACTTTGATTATATTCTTGTGCTTGCATTTTTAGCTAAGGGGGTTAAAAATGATGGATCCCCTCTTTTCATAGTAACTACTATAAAAAATTAAAGCAGTATCTTCAACTCTAACTAATATTTAAATTTTTCATAATTCAGTAAATGTTAATCCTAGATTACAAGATTTTAAATGAATTTGAATTTTTTTTATCTGGAGAGTTTATACTTACATCGAATTTGGCCTTACTCTTTATATAATTAAGTTTATCCAAATCTAAATACGAGATCCCTTGTAAAATGTTTTTTTCAGCAGTGAGGAACATTTACTGTTTCAAGCATCTATAATTTTTCCTAAACAACAAACAATGATTGATTGTTTTTTAAGGGGGTTGGAAATAGTACATAAATAATAATAATGTTTTTTAAGGGGGTTGGAAATAGTACATAAATAATAATAACATTCTTATATTCCACAAAATATCATTGTGTTATTTTTAATGAAGATGTGTTTGTAGACATATATGATAAATGCCTATTTAAGCATTTTTTTCGGAACGTTACATTGAACAACTGACACCTATGTAAACATATTCTTTATAATCAAAAAATAATTATTTCATGTTATTTGCAATAATTATTGCATGTTATTGCAGCATTTCACGTTATTTGCAACTGTTTGAATCTACTGAGGGAGGATGTGAATATTTATATTCGATACGATACTTCACAACCAAAGTCTCCTGAGTACTAGTAAAGAAAATTTATATTTATATTTTAATTTCATTAAAAGAAAATTTAGCGAAGCGGTGTTGAAAAATATAATGATGTTAGATACTTTTTTTTCTTTTGTAATGTAAATAGTTATAAAGAAAAAAAAAGAAGAAATACGTTTAATATCTTAAATTATTAGTGCTAAAATATTAGAGTTAAAAAAATAAGGCGATAGTAGTGACATTCGATCTTGCTTCTTCCAACGCTTTTACTCGGTCATTGGCATAGACTTTTGGGTGCAAAAAATGCATATTGTCAGTCACTACATCTTATGCACCAATAAAAGAATGCCCTGAGGGGTTATCTTAGAAAGAATTTTTAGTATGGTGCATTTATCCTAGAAAGAACTCACAGTCTTGCGGAGTTGTCCCAGGTCTTCTGTAACAAACGCAAAAGGAAATACCAAGTTTCAAATTCGTAAAAATTACATAAAATATCAAAACTTTCGTATGACTCCAATTCACGTATATAGCCAGTTTTAAAATCAAATATAAGCCGTTTACAAACGGCTATCATTATGGATAAGACAATCTTGAAATTGAGGCAGAGGTAAAAAAAAAAAAAAAAAAAGATACATCCGAACGTACAAGAAGAATTGTAACAGTTCCACAATTCTTACAAAGAAATGTGTCATTAAATTGTTAAGGAAATAAGGCGATATTAAGGCCTTCCATTCGAAAAGACTGCAACAATCGGGCTAAGCATTGCGTCCCGTGTCAAAAATCGAAGGTAATTCGCCATACTAAGACCCCAGTAGGAAAATGTGTAGTCCAATCACAGAAGTTCGAAAATGTACACCTGGACCTTGTAGGCCCTCTACCTCCTTCTCAAGGAAACTATTACTGTTTAACAATGATAGATAGGTTCACCAGATGGCCAGAAGCCGTACCAATTCCAGAAATGACAGCACAGACAGTAGCACAAAATTTTTTTAAGTATTGGATAGTCAGATTTGGTTGTCCTGTAAGAATTACTACTGATCAAGGCAGACAGTTTGAGAGTGATTTATTTCGTGCTCTCTCTCAGCTACTAGGAATTAAAAGGATCAGATCTTCTCCTTATCATCCTCAGGCCAATGGCCTGATCGAAGAGTTCCACCGTCCGTTAAAAGCAGCTTTGAAAGCCTACAACACGGATCAGTGGTCTGCAGCACTGCCCACCTTGTTGCTAGGATTCAGGTCCGTCTTCAAAGAGGATCTACAAGCGACGACTGCTGAGCTGGTATACGGCAAATCTCTGCGACTACCGAGTGAATTTTTCGATCCAACACCTGGAGATGCATCACCGAAGCAGCTCGTGGAGGACTTAAAACGCCATTTTGCAAAGATGAGAACAGTTCCAACATTCTGTCATGGACAAAGAACAATCTTTGTGCATCCTCACTTCAACGCGTGTTCACATGTATTTGCGAGAAAGGCGGTGTGCGTAAACCCATACAAGCACCATATGATGGACCGTACAAAGTTCTTTTCAGGCGACAGAAAACTTTTGATCTCGAGATCAAGGGAACTCCCCATACCATTTCCATAGACTGTCTGAAACCAGCTTTTATAATTCCTCCTGAGTGTACCACCAGCCAAGCACGAAGCAAGTTCCACTACTAAGTGTACCAAGACACTTCCATCTGAGACATCCATCCTCGTTCCAGCAAGGCAAACAACTCGCACAGGACGACAAGTTCGACCTCCCACGTCGTTATGTCCATTTCTAAGAGACTGCGGAGGGAGTGTGCAGCGGCCTAACAGGCGATAAGTGACTGTTTGTTTCGCCAGCTGGCGATAAGCATCACTCATACCTATGGAGATGAACTTTGCTCTCCAACGAAAACCAGTGACTCACTTCCTAGCTTCGCCGGCTTGCTCCGAACTTCTGCCTCGTGCTGGTCGATGGATATACGGCCAATGTATCATGAGCTATATTTGTTAATTTAATTTGTAATTAAAATTTATTTTTGTTATCTACATGGCTGGCAGTTTTCATTAATTATAAATGTTTTAATACTTTAATTTAAAGTAAATTTGGCAATGCGTGTTAAGCCACGCACCAAACATTAAAGAAAGTCGCAGTGACAAGGCTGACATCAGCACCTGAATCTATTAAATATCATAGTCTTGTGTTCTTGATCTTTACGAATAAATGAAATTTGCGGCTTTCATTACTATCAACAACAGTTCTTATCCTGTTACGCCATGGAGTTTTTCTACTTATTTCGCTAAGCACATAGCGATTAATATTTCTCAAAATGACAGCTATCACCAAATTAGGAAAAACACCGAGCTTTTTCTTTTGGATTAAATCACGTATATAAGCGGCTAAGACATCGAAATGTCTTAGGATATTGATATATAAATCTTGATCTCGAATGATCATGCACTTGGATTGAATCAATTTTTTTTGTTCTAAAGTCGTTATTCTTGCAAATAGAGCACTATTATAATTAATATTTAGTGAAACAGCATAAATTTCTTTTATATTTCATATCATAATTTGACAGACATCTTGGCTAATTTCTCTATATCTTCATCGCATGCGAAAAAAAATAAATCTGATATTTTATCCAGTTATAAAGCTTTGTTTACAAGGTCGTATTCCGAGAAACCATCTGTTGTGAGACTTCTCATTTTATGTAATGCTGATTTAGCGGTTCTAGTGTAGATTTGAGTGCCTTTGCGATTGGCGACGAATTTCAGCGATGAAGCACTTCTTCTGGTTTCTATAAAGTTTTGTTTTCATTGACGTTACTGTTGGGTTACTGATCAAAAGTCCTCTTGCCGCCGTTCTTAGCGTCATAAAAAATCTCCAAAAAATCAAGGTCATCCAAATCTACACTAGAACCCATTTAGCTTATAATTTCCAAGTTCCAATCCTGTTACCAGACGCTGAATTAATTTATTTTCAATCTCTCTCAAAGTATTTAAAAGTCATTTTTTTCTATACAATATTTATTAACCTTGGTTTCTCTAAAAATATTCCAAACATTTTTATGTTCGTTTCAGTTGTGGAGAGATTCAAATAATTGAGTCTAGTTTCTTCAATGGTTATTTTATTTATTTCAAAGAGGTCTTCAACCTGATAAAATCAAATGTTAGGTTATTCTCCACAAAATGGCGGACTCTTAATTCTAACTTTAGCTTTTAGGCCTACATGACTAACGTCTTTGTTATCCGTAACCGTTTTAAAAATGACGAACGTCACGAATCACCAGTTGTTGCCTTCTAGATAAAGTAACATTACAAAATGAAAATAAAAACTTGTTAATTTTAAAGATGTTTCACTATAATAATAATAAATCGGCAAAATAAGTTTTAACCGCAATTTAATTTTATGCATCGAGTCACGTTTTTTTCTTTTTTTTGAAATCTTTTAAATACCAACAAAACAGCTGACATTTGTGAGTTGTTTTTAAGTTATTTACAATTTATGCCATTACGTGTTAACTAGGCGTATTAGAATTTCAAAAATACTAAAATATGAAATGAAATTAGTTCAAAACAAATAAAAAAACTACAACTTTAAAAGATATATTTTTTAAAAACGCATATCAAAAGATACTAAATAAATTCAACTCAAACTCAGCTAAAAAAAAAACTACGTATGAAAAACAAATGAAAAAAAAGTCCTAAAAAAATTAGCTTCAGCACTGGCAATAGCGCGCACATGCAAGATGTAATCAAACAGCTAAACAGACTTAACATTTCAACGGAAGAGAATGGACATTCTAATACAATGCATTTAAATGAAATCTGAAACAGCTAGAGTGGTCACTCCGAAAACTTCTCGCGTAATCTCTAATAAACTTGGCATACCTGAAAAAGTCTTACATAGCATTGGCGCACAATATTTACGAAATATTAGCTTTCAGCTTGAATTTAATATTTTTACTGAATTTATCGCATCATCCTTGGCGAATAATTAATCTTCAATTAATATCTGGCATTTGTTAATTGTATCCGAAAGTGGAATTTGTGTTTTAGACATGTTTTTCTCGCCTGATTGAAACAAAATTTGACAAAAATCTGCAGCTGTAGTCAGAGATTCTCCTACCAAATTTGATATACTGAAGTTATTGTGTTTTTGAATTATCGCGTTTTTATGTTTCTAAAAATACAGACCCACAGACGGTCAATTCCTTGTTGTATTTGGCTCTGAATTTTAAAAATGCTTACACGATAGATATTAAATTTGTGTTCCGAATTTTATCTATATAGTTCTCTTTGTTTTGTAATGATCGGGTTAACTTATATTCGAACTGCCGGGCAGACGGACTTCCTCTGAGGAACTCAAAATTTAATTTTTCTATTAAGACTACAAATGCCTACAGATACTGGCTTCTAGTCACACAGAAAAATAAGCTGACAATTTTGAACTTTCTTTTTCCTCTCCGTATTTGAAACTATCTTTTGAATTATTTGATCATTATTGTTATTCTTAAATTAATATTTACTTAGAAAATTTTAAAAGAAGAATTAAATTTGTAGTATTTTTTTGGATCTCTGCTCTCGTGTATTGAATTGAGCAAAGTGAAGAGATATTATATACTACTCAGCCGATGTTAATTAAAATGCAGGAAAATGAGTAATTGGCACTGAATGTAGAAAATTTAGTTTTACGGAAGTTAAAAGGCGCTTTTTATTAATCACTTTATTCCTCTGAGATTTCAAGAGCAACCACAAGTTGAGGCTTCACTGTCAATTTCCTTCAGTGCTACTTTATTGATTCTTGCGCCCGCATTTCCCATCTTGCTGTTATTTTCCCCAAAAAACTTTCTTCCCAATTAAAGCCCGCCCAGCCGAGCCTCTCCAGAAGAGTCCACTTAATAATGACCGGAAGAGCTCTTAATTTATCGAAACCTATGTTGTTTCTAATTAACATTCTGTTCAGCTACTCATTGTCCCTGACATAACACAGGGAGATTTTTATCTATCTCTTTGGCACAAATTGAGTCCTCCAAAATCAACGAAATAATAATGCCCCAGACAGAATCAATCTAATTAAAGCCCTCTGGTGGAAGACCGGCTTTATAGGGGATTTGCTTGCTGATGAGAATTCAGAATTAGACAAAATCAGGAAAACTCTCTAATCACATGAAAGATTTGAAATTGCCAGGAAGCAGAGGTCTGGAAGATTCTAACTTAATTCCGTGACTGATTTGAAATTCACCAGCGAGGAAAAAAATAGGGAGGTTGGGAACCAACGTAAACTTAATTTGCTGGCATTTTTATTATGTTTTATAAAAAGTTTTGCGGTAAACATTTTTTTTTGTTGCATATCATTATATAGTAAGTTTAAGACCAGTGAAAACTTTTATTTCCTAGATAGTTCTAAGATTTTCTAAGGTGATATCTATATATATTTTTTCAATTTAATTCAAATGATTCCTTTACTGCTAGTTCTACTGCGTATAGCAAATGAAATGTCATTCTTCTAATATATTAATTGAATTGTAATGTGGAACTGTAATTATGATTGTATGATTCCTCTTGTTTTCAATGTTTCGTTTTTAAGGTTTGTAATTAATGTTTATTTCATTATCCTGAGACTACCACTTTTCGACGATTCATTCTCACTAAGGGGTGAAACCCGGAAGGATGAATGCATTTCCGGAATACTTCGTCATTCTTTGACCTTTATTTCCAAATTTTTAGATACTTTTTTCTGCAATTCTTTCCGTTTGTAAGGGAGTGTCATGTCACTTCTGACCTTTTTATTTTAATTCAAAATTAATTTATTTTATTTCCACGAATAATCCGAGTTTTCTTTATTTTTAAATGTAAACATCTCCTTTCATATTTCCTCTCTTCCCTATTTTGTCCAACCCTCCTAACGCATGCGCAAAAGCACGGAGGATTTTAGAATCCATTGGCAAACAATAACTACATGTTCTTTTTAATTATTTCAAATTCAATTTGTTATTTAAAATATATTTCACACAATTTCCTTGGGACATTAAAAATAAAAGGATGCCCTTAGTCATGCTAGTTTGATGGGTCAATTGGACACGAAACACTTTTGAAAACTGCTTATAAAAACGACAGCATGAAATAAGCTTTATTTAGCCAAGATATTATATTATCGCTCTGAAATTTGTTTTAATTCGTATATTTTGTTAAAAAAATTTCAAATTTATCTATGGGTTAGGTCACTTTTTTTTCCTCTTAAATGCACTTCAAAATCTTGCAAGGTATATAATTTATTCAACAAGAAAGAGTAAAATTAAATTCATGCTAAATATTCCTTTAACAACATAAAAAGTAAATAGGCGAACGAGCCGGTTGTCGTATTTTGCCCATATCAAAATCAGAAATTTGTTACAATATTTAAATTTAATTTTAGAAAAACTAAAAAATGTCAGTAATATGGAAGTTAAAATTAATAAAAATTTAAACCTCACTTCAAAGGATTAAATAAATCTATCATTAAAATATTTCTTTTTTCTATAAAAAAAATTATTTCTTTAAAAGTAACATTTCGGAAATGGAATTCTTTTCCCAAAATGACCAGAGCATTTAAAAATCTAATAGGCTGTAAAACTTCCTGATGTGTTCACAATGAGACGTGAGAATTATTAAATTATTAAAATAATTAATTAAAAAAGTTGTTTAGTCTGCGTTATAAATTTGCTATTTTTCTTTTTCCGTTATGAAGGATGTAAAGGATGTTTTTTCTAGTTTAAAGCAAAGAAGAATATTGTTTTTTTTAAAGCAAAAGATCCTAAAGCTTATTAAATCTCGCAGATCGTTTTCTATAAAAAATACTAAGACTTTTTTGATAAAACGGAGCAAATGGCTCCATGTTAGTAATATTTTACATCCTAACAATTTGGGTTCCATAAAAACACGAACTGATAGAATGTTATAAATATTCTTTTGAGGGTTAAATTACTTAAAGAGTTTCGAGGGTATCTTGTAATAATTGAAACTGCCACTTTTGAAAATTGTAATTAAGATGGTCTGATCAATCTCTTAGAAAATAATGTTCTTTTGGAAGTTTTTTAATTATTATTATTTAACTCACAGAAATGATAATGTTGAGTCTAATGATGTTTTTAAAAATAAATTTTATATATGGTTATTATATATTTCAGTGTTCAGTTTTAGAAGTTTTAATGTATCACTATAATATTAATTCAAATTTTGAAAATGATAATTATATAAACTTTTCACATTGATAAAACTGTAACAAAATTAAAGCACAAATTTATCTTCAGATCTTAATTCTAATAAATTAAACTATTTAAAATAAAAGAAAAATCAGATATTTGTCAGAGGGTTTTCCCCCCCATCAAAATCGTTCAGAACAAATTTTAAGAATTGTTCTCATGTTTTTCAAAGGAACCTCCATATTTCAATTGAATAATATTTCAGTTACAACCATTAATACTTTGAAATATTTCAGAGTAGCACTCATAATAAAATTTTCGTCTTTAAATTGAATGCTAATTATTAAATGTGAAGGAAATACTTTATATTAATTATTACAAAATATTCACTGGCGAGTGAAACTACTGAAATGCTTTCTATTAATTTTCACTGAAATTCCACCGATGGAGAACCCTGCTTATATTTCAATATTTAGGAGAAAAATATTAATTACATCTTTCATGATATAGGAAAATATTTAATATTAGAAATCTACGGAATCCCAAAATGTCGAGAGAAAACGTTTTTGAAATTATTCATTTTCAATTCAAAAAGACTATTTTTTTAATAAAATGTGTGCTATAGTATATAATATCATCTCTCTATCGTCTGAAACTTTATTTTTAATTAAAAAGAAATATCTATTTTGCATTAAGAATTTTAAATTCTCGTGGCGTGTTGAAATGTTACATATTTTCCCTATCGAGTTTTAAGAACTATTGAAATCTATGCTTTTTTCATAAGTTACTAATAATATCTTAAAAAATATACAAAATTTATTTAAAAATTGAGAGTGGCAGGATAAATATTTTATTACAAGATAAAACATGTAGGCAACACATTTCAGCAGCAACTATCGATCCCATCGACAGTTTAAACAAAAAAAAAAGTTTTTGAATAAATTTTTAAGTTAATAGGAAATCTCAAAACCGTTTTGAAGTTAAATTAATATTTTTCAGTATCATTATAGAGTAAAAAAAAATTAATTTGAATATATCCCAGGTTTCAGCCTTTTTAAAAATTCATTTTATTAAACAAATCTGGGATGCCGCCTTGTTATTTTCTAGCTCAGTACTGTGTGAAAAGGATATATTTTTTAATAATAAAAATAATGAACTATCATGAAACCATCTATGAAATGTTATTTATGCATCATAATGCAAGAAATATTAGAATAAGATAATTTAGGAGTTCGGATTTTAATGGAGAAAAAAAAAAATTCCGCTCAACAAGCTGAAAGGCAAAAGCAGCTTCCTTATAATTAATAAGTTATTGTTTCCAAATTCCTTTCAAGTCTTAGACAAAAACAATGAAATATTCTGTGTTGAAGCTACTGTAGATAATCAGTTTATTGCTTTTGCACAGTTCAATGTTTGTTGCCAAATAAATGATATTAAGGTAACAAATATTATAAAAATAATAAACAAATATAAACTTATTAGAAAATTTATATTATTGAAAAGCGCTGAAAGTTTTCAACAAATTCCAAAAGTTTGTGCCAATTATCAAAATTTATCTCTGCATTTTAAACATATTTGAAGAAATAAACTATCATTTGTAATTATTTTTTCAATTAAATGCAGAGTTTAACGCTTTATGATAGAAAATAAGAATTTATCGTTTGATTTTTCAATGATATTAGAGGGAATAATCGTCTGCTCATATCAATTAATCTGGAATTAATATATTATCTATTGAGCGTTTGAATATTTTCATTACTGTTAAATGGATTAAAAAGTAATATGTTATCAGTTTTTTAAAAATATAATTCAATGCTTGTCTATTAACTGCATGCCATTGCCATATCAACTGCATTCCATAGTCAATAAATTAGCATGATATCTTAGGCTACCTCTTTTGAGGGGAATAATTGTGGTTATACAGTTAATACAAGTATCCATACTTGGACGGAAGAAAGAATGAGCGACTATATTTTTCGTAGCGCGGCAGCCATCAAATCAAATATCTGCCAGATTAGCAAAATTTCAAGAAATATGAGGTTCATTCCCAAAATGCATTTTAATAGCCAAAATTATTCTTACTGTACAAAATATGCAAAATTATAGAGAAAAAGAAAAAAAAAACTTCATATGAAAAATATTGAAAAATAGAATTCAAATGTTCAGAAACAACTTATTTTACTTATAGGAAAAATAATTGACATTCAGTTAGAAAATTAATTGATGGGTAAATAAGTCATCTTTTTTCTAAGGCTTTTCTTTGGATAGAAAAATTGCGATTAATTCTTTATTACAGTATTTAATCACATTTAATGAAAAAGCTTATTACTCAAGGAACCAACACCAACAAATTTCAAGTGTATCCATAATTTCTAAGGGTATCCCTTAATCACTGAGGGATATGTATGTATATTGTCAAGAAGAAAATGCAAGTTTTGAAAATAAGTTAAATTATTTTCAAAAGAGAACAAGCCATACAAGATAATCGAACACATGATGGGGAATGGCGTCAAATTGTATATATTTTTTTTAAATGATAAGCCATCAAATGTGTTAATATTTTTTTCTTCAAACTCTTATTATATTAGATAATTCTGATTTTTTTATAATATTTGAAAATTGACTTTTGTTTTTGTATACAGTATTTCCTTATATTCCTGACTCATATACTGAAATATAATACACGTTTTGGGTATATTCATATTAATTAACTGATTGTAATCAAATGTGGATTATGTAGAGTTGAAAACATGCCTGTGATTTTTTTGAAAGAAATAATATTAAAATAATAGAATAATATATTAATAATAAATAAAATCATATGTTTATAATATCTATAGTATTTATAATAACTATAATTAAAGGCACAAAAGTAAACTTTTTACTAAGTTATTACTTCTTATAATTATCTAAATAATTAAAATATTATTTCTTATGTGGATTTGGACCCTAGAAACTATGATTGGTCAAGTTGCGCAGAAATTTTCCCGAAATCGTACTCTGATAACAATTGCCAGAGGAAGTCTTCTCATAAAGAATCCCTTTTAAAGTTGGCATTTAAATTTTTATTTATATAGATCCTATTAATATATCTCATATTAACCAGTTCTGCTCACATTCTTAATTTGCATAAAAACTCATATGATTTCAATTTTATTTAGTAAGCGTGTTTGGTATTGAAGAAAGAGTTTCTTCACGACTTATTAAATTTTGGTGCTTGACTGTTTTAGAAATGGTTTGACACTATGATGTTAGTACCTAAGGTGGGATCCTGTTGAAAGTTCAAATTTCTATAAATTCAATATTTTATTGGGAATTCCTGCAATTCATGTTGTTTCCGCGTCTTACGTTTTTAAATTTTATATACGGAAACACAGATTGAATAATTTTTTATATATTAGTAATGCAGATTTATTTAATATCCACAAAGATATAAAAATTATAAATTTAAAATACTATTGATTACTAAATTATTATATTAAAAAATTCTAAATTTTATGTTTTAATGCTTATAATATTGTTTTCGGCATATCATTCTTTTACGAATTAGTATATTTTTCATGAAAGAAAAATTAATTAGGTATTCGTAAATTAATAAATCTGTGTTTAAATAGATATTCGTAATTTTCCGCTTTTTGCCTATAATATATTTCATTATTCAATATATTTTGTATGCAACATAATATGTTGCTTAATACTTCGTTTGCCATGATTTATACTTATGATTCAGATTCTAATAATTAATTGAATTCTGATTTTAATAATTCGCTATAATAGGCATAATTCCAGTAACTGGTTAGTTACTATTATTAATTAGTTATTACTAATTAAATTATTATATCTTTTATATCTTTTGATTAAAGTAAGGAAGGGATCATCCAATTAGTAGATGTGAGCTAATTGGAGAGTAGGCGTGGATAACAAACAAGAAATACTTTATCAACATGTTGTAACCACTCTCGTTTCAGTTTCATTAACAGATGACTGCCTTTATATAGAATTAAAGTAAATTTAATTTATTAATGATTAAATTTGGAAAATAAGTTTGTATATTTTAGGGGATCGTATCAGAATTGTATCACATTAAGAAGTGTGAGAAAATATGAATATGGAATTCTAGCATTAAAAACAGGATTTCAAACAACAGTGCTGATATTACTGTTACATTCTGAAATAATTTATACAGTAGTTAATCATTGATAAGCTTAAACGCGTTAAGTATTTTTTAAATACTTCCTAAGTTCCAAATAATATCGAAAAAAAAAACACATTCCAATGAATTAAACTCAGTAGATAAAAATACAATCAGCAAATGTTCACAAGTTCGTTGAAATATGAAAATGAAACTATTCACATAATGATTCTTAAGTACTAAAAAAATTCAAAAATAAATATTGTAGCAAAATCTTATAATCAAAAAAAAATTGAAACAACAGAATAATATTTAATAAAGATTATATATTTTATATTAGTAAAAATAAAAAATGATTACTTTATTAAACATACACAAATGAGTTTTTCATGAAATTTGAATATCCTGAAAACTTTTTGCTCAAAACACTTTTTATCAGTCGATTATTTTTATTATTTATTCTTAATAATTCAAATTTTTCCTTTGAATCATAAATATATTTAAACAATTTTAATGTCAAAAAAGGAAAATTGGTACTTTATAAGCAGAAATAAGAAATATATTTAATATATTTACTGATAAGCGTAATTATAAAAGTGCGGTATGGATTCTTATTTGTAATTACGATACTATACACCACAATAAGTACAAGATATGTAACATTAATAATTCCAAACTAAATATTCAGAATCTTAATTATTTTAAGAACGGACGGAAAAGGATAAGACATCGCTGTAGGGAAAAATATGAAGAATTCTTGTTCTAATACTTATATTCTATGATCAATTATGGACGAAGACAAAATTCTTCTAAAGAAACTTCCCATTCTTCAAACAAACGAAAAGTTCTCAATTTAGTTTAAAGAAAGGATTTTGCCATTTTTTTGTTAAAGTCCTGCATTAATTATTAACGCTGAAAGGAAAAGCATTCTTCTTTTCTTCAATGCTTTTTGATTGAAAATAACATTAGCCATGGTGAAAATGCATGTAAATCGGCTTTCAAAGTGAAAGGATGGTCCACTAATGCAATGTCAATTTATCTTTCTACCGAGCTGCTAAGGAAATTGGATATTTTTTTTTATAAAAGCAGTCTTTCTATTACTTCTGAGTTAAAAATGCAAGAGTAGAGTGCTTATAGACCCAAACTTTACAAGGTTTTTCTACTGGGCAAAAGAGATAAGAAGCGAAAGCTATTTTAAAGAAGAAAAAAATGTTTAAAGTTATTTCATCGGTTAAACGAAGAACCATTGTAAAATCCAATGAAACACCATTTTTCAATAAAAGCGACACTTTCATTGTTTCCGATTTTCCTTCACATCAGTGAGAGTTCTAGGACAGTCTCTGAAATTTTTTTTCTACTTTTGGACTTTTTCCGGGTGCGAATAATTGTCAAAAAATTATTTCGAAATCCTGAGTCCAACACTGGCAAATGTATTTGTTCTATATTAAATTGTAAATTTAAATTTTTTACATTTTAAGAAGCGCACTACACCATCCATAATTTTAATTCAAGATAAATGCGTTTGGCTTCTTGATTTCTAGAAATGATCCACTTTTAATATAATATTGGAATATTATGATCTTAAATTTACATGAAAATAAAACGGAGTCTATATTTAATTCCCATGATAATACTAAAATTTAAGTGGTACATGTTTATTTTCTATCTAACGATTTATTCTATTACCTCTTGACTTCAAACCTTTTTAATATGGTTAGACATCGAACTATGATTACTTTTGATATAGTAATCGGGTTTACTATTTGCTTTAGATTTATATAGATATTGTATCAAACGAAGGCTTTATCTTGTTACAGTATAACTGATGAGAGAGAAATTAAATTGTTGAAAAGTAAGGAGTCTGCTAAAATGAGGTATTTTGTATTTCTTACTTGTAATTATTGCGTAATGGCACTAAAATCGTATCTGCCAAGGGCTGGATGTCACAATTATTGACTATTCAGACACTAATCTGAAACTGGTCCAAAGTAGACTGTGACCATGCATATTCAGCAAAACCATAATTAATTGCAGCTTTAAAAAGTCCCCATTCTAGGATTATATTATGACTGTACCTCTGTTAATTCATAAACACTAAAAGCCGCACCTAGTGTTATTTTATCGTCATTCTACAACGTCTAACTTAATAAACAAACGTACAATCTGTTACTTTTAGAAGTAAATTCAACTGCTTTTTCAGTATGGCCCTATGTATTACGATTCCGTGATTTTCGTCAGAATAATTATGAGTACCAATACTAGGTATAACAAGCATATTTTCCATTATTTCTTTGATTTATTGCCTTCTATTTCGGTGACTTTTAGCATCAAAGGATTTTCTTACTCTTCGATCACACCAGCTTCGCTTGGACAGAGAGTAAGCAGAGATAGAATAATCAGAGAAAAATGCACCAAGAAAAGGTTTGTGCATCAACGAAATCCATACAGGAATGAAAGTCGTTTATAGATTACCCAAATGTAAGAAGAAAATATCTCAAAGCATAGGTAATGAATCATCAAATTTAATTGTATCCAGTACTCAATTAAATTTTTAAAAAAGTCAAAATCGAATATATCCTTAATAAAGTATAAATTTTGCGATTGGAAATCTTGCTTCTCTGGTGATTAATCCAAACATATGGATCGGGGAGATCAAAATTTATAGCTTAAATTGTTTGTAGAGATAGAAAACACAGAAATAAGAGGAAATCAAATAGGAAAACATGGTTAGCTTAATGAGTTTGAAGAATTAATTGGCATTCAGAGTCAGTCAGGAAAACAACTAGTACTGTTAACAAATATTTAGAGAGAATATGTAAAAATCTACAAAAAGAGAAGGAGTGTATAACTACTTTGTCACAGAAATTTTCATCGCCACTGCAAGTCCCCTCAAAATACATGTTTTTTTTTTGTTTTGTTTCAGCGCAAGAATTGGAGATATCAATTTATGCAACACTACTGTGCAATGAGCATAATTATAAAGTTTATTCAGCTGTGAACTAATTTTGAATAGTTGTTGTGAAAAAGGAAGTCAGTACATACTGCCAGATTACGAAGAGGCATTATCTATGATTATTTATAGTTTCTACATCTATATGTATCTATGGTCTCATCTACGTAGCATTTCTGTTCATACCTTCTTATGCGAATCTTGCCTCTTGTATAGTGAATCCTACTGAAAATTTGTACACTGAATTTTGAATCGCTTTCGTAATCTCAATTGGTAATTCATAGGAAATTTATATATCAACTTAAATAGTGAAAATAATAAAACCAGATCTTTAATTATAAAACGGTAATAAGCTCAGAAGGGGACTACATCAAATTAAAAAATAATTGTGAGTGAGCAATAACAATTTTCCTTTTGACTCACATGCTTGGTCTTTTGGCAACTAACTCATCTCCCATTATCTATATTTTAAAAGTAATTGACCTAATCAAAGAATCTTCCTTCTGACTTAGAAGTACTGTACGGATTTCGAGAATTTTTGTTTCATATTTATTAAATGATAACAATGATCACATGACTCAGTGAAACTCTTCTCCCAAACACTGTATTTCAGAGATATTTCAAAAGCTGCACTTCAGTACTATTCCGTATTTAGAAATTTTTTTAAGAATCTGCCACTCACAATCACTAAATAAAATATTTAATCTATTAATTTTGGAATTTTATACTTCTTGAGTAAGTCCTTTATACATCGATATGGCATTAAGGATCATCTACTTCTATTTTCAGGAAATTTTACAAAATAAAGGACAGAGTTCACAAACTTTACATCTGGATGGATTTCGCCAATTTACATTCATAGTTGGTTTCACCATTTTGTAAGTGTAGCTAACCAATCAAAATGCTTTACCTTTATTATGCGATATGATTGACATGGATGCTTCGTTAATAAGATTAATTTAGTCATGTACAATCGAGGTGGAATAATTGCATCTTATTACAACAAAAATATAATAAAAGAATAGCTACAACAACGTAAGTAAAAGTTGCACGCTAACGATAAACCATTCTGCTAGGTTAGTTATGATTCAAACTGGAGAATTCGTCGTTAGCGGTGAAAGTCGGAGAAAAATATTTCATTTGTTGAGGCAGAGGGCGATGCCAAAATTTTAAATAGCAAAATCTCCCAGAACAAAGGAGAAGAATGCAGATAACCATTGATAACGCTTCGAGGAGCCATGAGCAGTTGCTCCCTTTCTCTTAAAAATGGAAGAAAAAGAACATTTCGCCAATGTTGACATATCTAGAGGTCAAGAGATTTCACATGAAACCGAAATTATCGAAATCAATTGAAAGATTTCAGTTGTCGTACTCTATCGGAGGATTTTCATTATTATTTAAAAAATGTTAATATGGTTTCTTAATACATACCATTGCATCCTATTTTTTCACCCGTTTTGGAATGCATGAGTTTCTTAAGGCAGATATTCAGAAACTGTCTAGCATGATGCAAATAAATGAAGTTTAGTTTTATTAACGTACCGTTGTAAACGAACACTAGGGTTATTTTGGGACGGACCTCGTAATTTTGTACCGCTGTCAGATGACGAAGACGACACCTGAGCTGGCACCCCTCCCCCTCCATACCAAGCCACACCAGTGGGAGGACGTTGGGCCCTGACGGATTTAGAGTGCAATAGACCCCCTTACACGACGGTTCTTCGGTGGAATCGGGTTTCGAACCTGAAACCCTACGGTTCACGAACCGAGACCTTACCACCAGGTCACCACGGCTATTCAAATAAATCAAAGTAGAAATAAAAACAAAACTTGAACTGAATTTGATTTCAGTCTTTAAAATAATTCATATTTGTTAGATAATTTAGTATGTTTTGTTACGAAGAATATAATAATCTTAGGAACTCATAAAAGTATTCAAACAGTTATTTTTCCTTCTACAAATAAATATATATAAATATATCACTTCAACTTATTTATTCAGTATCAAAATAAATCATTTTACATAATATTAATCAAATAAAGATTTTTTTTAAGTTTCAAAAACACGATTTATACTTCGATATTAAAAGAAGGATTTTTTAAAATGTATTTTTAACGTTTTTCAGAAGAGAAATAAGCTTCAATATTTAAAAAAAAATGAACAAATGAAATATCTTTTAATATATCTAAGTAACTAAAAAAGTAAAGTAATTTTATTTTGAACTAAATTGTGAAAAATTCTCTGGTTTTGAAGATCATTAAAATTACAAGAAAGCACCTAAAAATTTCAGATTTACATATCGAATATAACTTCAGAGAAATAATAATTATTTTGCTATTTCAATATATTCTTTAAAAATATACTCGCATGAGCTATTTTTCTGAGAGTTAAATTTTCCTAATGAGTTTACGAAAGTATCTAGATAAGTAGCTTCTGAACTTTTAGATTAAATGACGACTAATTTCATAAATGAGAGTTCTTAAAAAGGAAAAGCCTTTTTTTGGAGATGTTTAATGCTTTTGCAATTTTTCATAAAATCTTTACGCATATCTTAAGAATGTTTCAATGCTATTTTTCAAACAATGATTCAATGATATACGTCAAATCTTATGTATTATTTATATTGTCATTATCATTTTTTTATCTATTAATACAAAACCTACAGCAATAAATAAGTTATCATTTGTGAAGAATTGTTGAACTCTGTGATAAAATGTTCATTGAGTTTAAATTCATACTTTGCTTCAAAATTTAAGTAAAAAATTTCGGCTAATTTAACACATTTCCTGTTACCCTCAAAAGGAACATTTATTTATTCAATATGTTAAATCATAGACAAAACGTTTTACTCATGATGCCCGATATCGTAATTGTTTCAAGTGTTGCTTAAAATCACTTGACTTGTTGTTATTTGCATTCAATTATTTGTTTAATTCAATTATTTGTTTCATTTGCAATCATTTTTTTAACAGAGGATTTTGTTTTTATTAAAACTGCCTGGTTATATTGCTTAATAATATTCTCTGATCTTTTAGCTTCCAGACGATACCAAGATGTTGCCAATATTCCAAATATTTCTCGAGTTATAATTATTTTTCTTGAAGTGCTTTCATTAAAATGTTCATTTGCAATTTACGGTTTTTTTAAAACTCATTTTATGAAGAATAATATTTTCCCACTATGTTGCTTCCTTCAAACAATCATAACTCAACAAGAAACTAACTAAATACAATTATTTATATATTAAAATAATCTGTATGAAATAGCAGGATGTTTTGTTCCTCAATCAAAGTTATATTTATAGAAACAAATTTTTAATAGTTATTTAAAAGTTAAAATGACAGAAAAAATCTGGCTTTTTCTATTCATCGTTTGAAAACATTGTTAAAAAAAACTATATATTTTTATAATTCGATTGAAGCAGGCAACATGAAGACTAAAATTAGGCATAACTTCCAACAAGAATTGTGTGTCTGTACAAATTAGAATTTAAGATATCATTTTTCAAAAAATATGATAATTAGCTCATTAAATATTAATTAATAATTAGTGCAATATAGTTTTTCTCACTGAAATGAGTTTAAACATATATCAATGATCTATTGTAAAAAACTGGATTTTTAAAGTTAAAATTTAAAAAAAAATCTTCTAGTGCGTACGTACACCTTAATATAGTTTCCGAAATTGTGTATTTTTATGCTTCTTTATCTGCTTATTTACATAGTACAAGTTAGCATAATTAATTTCTTTTTACGAAAAGAAATAAGGTTTATCATTCTAAATTTTTAAAGAATTTAGTACATCAGCATTCATCTTAATTTCTTTCTGTTTTACATGACTTTTTTTAACATAGAAAAAACTTCAAATAAATGCTTTGTTGTATGGAATAAGTTTTGAGATTCAAGATTACTGAAATTATGGAACAAATTGCGATTATTATTTCTTGGTTGCTGAATCAATCTAATTAGACATTTTATAAGAACATGTGCTTCTTTTTATAAATTGAGTCTTAGAAATATTGGGGTATTAATGTATAGCCTAAGCGCATGTCTGTAAAATGTATAAACAATGCTTATTTATTTTTAGAACAATTGTGTAATAAGTACTTCTGATCTATTTGTTACATTGATTGAGATCTATGAACTATTATTAATAATAAATTAATGACATTAAATGTACGTATTTCTTGCTTAATATTAACAAACATTCAGTAGAATTGCCATCATCGTTCAACAGTTTGCTATAATTGCGTATGCCTTCCATTCACAACTTCTTTCTAATTCGATCAGCTTCATTTCATGGAAGATTCCAGGTTCGAGACCCGATTCCATCGACGACGTTGTATAAGTGGATCTGGTGCACATTATACCCGCAGGGGCCTAATGTCCTCCCATTGGTATGGCGTGTTAGTTTGGTGACTGGGTGCTAATTCAGATGTCATCCTCGTTATCTGAATGCGGTTCAAAACTGCGAGGCCCGTTTCAAAATATCCATAATGTTGCTTTAAAAAATGGGACGTTAATATAACTAAACTCTTCATTTCATTTTCTTATCTATGGCAGAGAAAGGTCCATTGATTTAGATTATAAGTGTGAAAGATCAAATGAACGCAGCCGTAGACAACGTAATAAAATTTCTAGGTCCATTCTTATGCAGTTGCAAATAAAAAGTTCTATCTAGAAACTCGAATTATAATAGAAGTATATCAAAGACATTTTGGTTTTTTTAAACTTGTTTGGCATGGCTGAATATTATAAAATAAGTCATCTAACAATGAAGTAATTTAATCAACTTGAAGTGTTTTCAGCAATGGGGTGTCACAAACTTTATTTTCAATCAAATAAATGAATAATATTGATAAAGAGAATGAGAATTTCAATTCAATTCAATGACTTCTACAGAGCGCGAACTTCCCCAATGCATCTTCCAAATTCCAATTCATCCAAGTAAACTGCTTCCATCTCCTTAATTAGTTCTTTGTGACACGAAAACACACTCATTAGATAACACCATTCTGCGATTAAACTGCCCTTAAATGCTTTTCATTTCCATCGGAAATAATTGCAAACGCTTTTTGTTTCTGCGAATTCCATTCATTAAGATGTCCTGAAAGAGATAATTTAGTTGAAGGAATTCTACAAATTCTTGTTTTACCAATGAATAAAACTCTTATATCTTAAAAATAGGAGCATTTAAAAAAATGCAAGATTTAATTCTGTACACATATACATATTAAAGTTATAACCCTTATACACGTATATTTGAATTACAATTATCACTAATTTCAATGTAAAATTTAAATGGAGATAATTGTGTCGCATCTTATCAGATATTTCAGTAGGAAACTCCAGTCGCTCCTATACATTTTAAACTCATTTGTATTATTTTCTTAATTAATAAGAATGCATAGTGATAACTATATACTCTTACAAATAATTGCTGTTTAAATTGCTTTTAAATACTTTAGAATGATATGCTCGAATTAGTGTGTTATTTAATTTGTTTCATTCTGAATTTGCGTCCGTTATTTATCAGTTTGCTAATTTTAAGCAATTTTGAAGTATCTTTTATTGTTTTCACAACCTATGTATTCAATAGATAAATATAGTACAGGAAACACTAAATTATGTTTAAATTGCATGTAAATATGTTAGGATGATATGCAAGATGAACGTTATTGATACACTTCTGAATCCTTCTGAATTCGAATCAGTTATTTATTGTCTTTAACAAACATTTTCTAATTATTTCTTTATCGTCACTAGACATTTATATTCAATAGAAATCTTGGATAAACAAATAGAGTGAAATATATTCAAAATTCACAGATTTTCAAACTTTGTTATTGACTCTACGACATAATTGATTTCCCTAATTTATCTGTCTAAAACAATTCAAGTGATTCCATCAACGTCTTTTTATAAAAATGTCATTTCAATTAATTTTCATGTTTTCAACTTTTAGTAAATCTATTGTATGATATTTCCACGATGTTCTTCGATATTCTGAATGTCGGCCGATATCGCAAAGATATCCTAACCATGTTATTGGACATTTTGGGCTAATACCGGTACTGAAATTAAAAATCAAATATCTGTCACAAAATATTCTCACGAAAAACGTCTGGCGAATGCACAGCCAGAAGCCAATGAGTTCAAGATAACGATGCTTTACTTCACATGAAATACAAGCAGCAAATCACATCAAAGGACAACGTAGCATTTGTTGATATCAACAACACACTCGCACGCGTTATCTAACTGCACTATTGCTGCGGTTTAATAAACAATTATATGATTAACAAAGAAACTATCAAGCCAAAAACAATCAATATAAAATTTACCTGCAAAATATCTACTGAACCTATATAACAGAACAATACTTTAATAGCACAAGTTAACTTTACTAAATTAAAATAAATATTAAGTTTAAAGCTAAAGAACCAGTTATTTAATAACCAAAAAGAAAGATATAATGAATCTGGCCTGAAGGCTTTCTCAAGGGTCACCCTCAGGCAGGGATTCAAACTAGGTATTTTTTTTTCTGTGAGGGACCTGATTTTCGTCCAATAAATTGATCCCTCGTGACTACATACTCACTCGATTTTAATTATTCTATTTATTGATTCGATCATACAAGTGAACAATCACATAAGCGTTCATGGACAGTGAATATTTATTGTTTTATTTTATTACTTTGCTTATAATTAAGTTTAGTTCACACTGCTTTTTTTTTGGTTTTCTTTTTTATGGTATAATTTGTTCATTTTATTTTAAATTTTCATTTCTTGTAAATTTTTCTTCCTTATATGCGTAGTATACAAAGATAAAATATTGTATTCATTGAAGAATTTGAATTCGAATTTTTCACGAATCTCGAGCTTTATCTTCACCGGGAATACTAAAATCCTAGAAGAAGCTTTATGATCTGGCCCAAATAGGATGCGAGCCGAAATATCGATGAAAGTATAAATTTCGCATTTTAATGCCATCGTTTCACTGAAATATTTCCCATCTTTCACCCAAATCGCAAACTTTATAACTTAAATATACTATACAATGATGAAAAAAAGTGTCCTGAATTCTGCATTTAATATAATAGATATTCTCTGATCAATTTATCAAACATTTTTACAGTTTCTGTAAACATTTGACAATTATCAACTGTTTATTTCATTTTAATAGGACACGAATCTTCACTTTGCTGACTTTCCGAAATGGCAAATTATTATTGAGCTAAGAGCATAATGCAATGCAATTTATTTCTGACATAAGACTTCTACTATCAAAACATTTGAAATTTTGCAAAAAGCTTTTCAAGCCAAATGTTCAGTATCTGATTGTTATAAAAAGATTAAAGAGAATAGAGAATCAATCTAAATGAACTACGATATAATAAATTGTCTACTTCGATTAAAAATAAAGATAATGTTACGAATTTTTCTGCCGGGGTTTGTTTGGATAGTAGTGTGTAGAACGTGTAGTAGTGATATGGTGCGTAGAACGCTCAATCAGCAGACGGTAGTAGAAAATAAAACAACGACGTTTATTTACACGAAGACACACAGGACAGCACAAAAGCGACAACTATATACAGCACAGAAGACGATTATATTCACCCGAGACGTGTAGCATACACAGCAGCATACAACCAGAATCTACTGCAGATAGTAGCGCACAGCTCAGTTCAGCACGAGCTTGACTCCGTCGCCGCTCACCGTCGTTTCAGCCTACTCCGCTCTGTCGCTTACGACTCCACCGCTCCGTCTTCGTACTTGGATTACTGACTTGACTGGCAGCTGCATCCCCCTTTTATAGGTCTCAGGAGGCGGGGCTAGAAGCCTCTCAACCAATCAGGAACGTTCGAGGCGTATCTCGGTTCCTACTGGACGGATCGGGAAAATTCTCGAAGTTTCGGGTATAATCTATTTTGGCGCCAAAGTCGCCAAATTGGTCGCCAAGTCGCCAAATGGTCGCCAAGCTCTGGGACCCCCGACACGCCACCTGGACGCCGTCTAGTACCGATGACTTTAAAACTTTATTTCCGACGATGGAACAAACTATGCTGGGAAGCCGAATTGCAGGTTTGTAACAATAATGATAAAATTAAAGAACTGATTCGTTATAATTATCATTTTGACATACTTGAACAAAATTTTATATTATTTGGTTTTTGTCAAACTTTGAATAATTAATTAAGAGTGCGACATGGTGGTTCTTGAACAATTTCATTAACTTTATTTTTTTCCCCAAAAATACAATTTGCTTAAGCAACCCAAGAGGTGTCTCCTCAAGACAATTATTTTCTAAAACTCATTATTATCGGTGATAAAACTAGATTTATGCCTTTGATGCAGAAATCGCTTAACAATTAGATGAATGGCGCTTAAAAATCAAGTACGACAGAAAAGACCACGTCAAGGGTTTTAAAAAAATCAGGGTAATATTGACTGTTTTCTTTGATTTCAGCATTTGTTATGCATTATGATTCCTACCCACCAACCAAACAATCGATAAATAAATATTAATATGTGAATGCTTTACGCCGTGAAGCAACTCGTCGAAAATGGCCTGAAATATGATAGTAACTCATTAGTTTTGCACGACGATAATAAGTAATTATTCTTTGCGAGTTTTTAAACAAAAATTCAATAAATACAATACACAAACTTTGTTTCCACCTGATATGCCATCGTGTGAATTTTTCTCAATGCCATATTTGAAATTGTTTCTTAATAGTCACATTTTTGGCACCATTTATCTGATAAAATAAAATTCTTAATTCTAAATTGACTTCATGAAAACCACTTTAAGGCATGTTTAATATCGGAAGAAATGAATTGTAGTCAATAGGAGTTTGAAGCCTATGCATTAAGTTTTGAGAAATAAATTTAAACCTTTCATTCTATGGCACCATTCCGGTTACATTTTGATAATAGAAATATATTGCAACTAAATTATTCGCAAAAAATATCGTGGATTCATTTAAATCCCAACTTACCGAATAATTAATTGATCCAATTTTCATTCATCTTTTTTTTTTGTCATGCTAAGAAAAATTTTAATTTTTCGAATTGATTTTATCAGTAATTTCAGAAATATGCTTCTATTATTTATTCTTACAACATTTTGTGTTCTGAAAATCATCCGTCAACATTTACAAAAATTTTCTGAATGTAATATAGTTTTTAAGTGATATATAAATAAATATAATTTTATAAATGCGATATGGTTTTTATGATACCTTTCATTTATCCCATCTTATATTTAAGGGCTAATTAATGCTAACAAATGGTTGTTACTTTTTCAAAATTTATTATGCAATTAGAAAACATTTCTTAAATCCATACAAGAATTGGAAACTATTCTTGTCAGGTCTAAAGAATACTGAATAAATTGGAAAATAAATCACCTATTTTTATCATGTGAGAACATGATGTCATTTTGGTAAGGGGTTTTGAAGCTCGAAATTGCGTAAGCAATGAATATTGAAGCTCGAAATCGCGTATGCAATGAATAAAGCCTAAATGACAATTTTCATCATCATCTTTTAATCACATTTTTTTACCTGCTTTTAGCAGTATGGCATTATTATTATTATTATTATTATTATGTATGTTTCCTTGAAAGCAGATGCATTTTTAAAAGGTTGACCTGCTTTTATCGGTATTGTTTTATTATTTGTATTGTTTTCGTTATTCAAATACTATCAGAAATTACCGTCTGAATATTTCTTGTCAACTTAGAAAGATAATTCTATTTTATTACATTTTTATTCATGTTATAAACTTTAAAAGCGATATGCTGTTTGGTTTCTTAGTCAAATTAGGTAGAGGTATTGATGAGAAATTCAACATTTACATAAATTGCAAAGGGAGACAAAATAGTAATATAATCACTTATTTTGATTATACAAAACATTTATCTAGGAGCAATGAACCAACAAATAGACAATTTCGGAAACGGAGGTCTGTAGAACAATGTATGGAATGTTTTGGATGAAGAAAATGAGAAATAAAGTGGAATATATTTCCCTCAAATTTCACAATGATAGCCAATGTTTCTCTTGTAATTAAGAATGCATCTCCATTCTGTTTAAGCATTCGTATAAAACCATTGACTCTTCTAACAACTTAATGCTCTATCCAAGTTGCTCGGCTTATAGTTTGGATAAGTTAATACTTATATCGTCTCTCAGTACTCGCATCTGCACCATTTCATGCTCTAATCGCCATCCTTCAGATTCTATGATTGCACGAATAAAATTTATGCATACTTATTGTTTAGAATAAATGCTTTTAAAATTATTTCAATTTCTTAATGAGACGCATAATTCTTAATTTTGTGAATACAATTGATAATAGTGAACAAACTTTATTACCTATCTGAAACAAGTACAGGTTAATTCTAATTTTTACATGTAAGATGGACAGTATTCTTCGATAATTTTGAATAAATTCGAAATGATTAAATTGTTGCTTGATAAAATAATGAAATCATTCATTTCTAAATATTTCCACTAAAGGTATGCGATTTAGAAATCTTACCCCGCATTTCCGAAAGCATTGTCTGTTTTTTATATTAGAAATGGATTACCAAACGTATTCAAAGAAAAGCTTGCTTTTCTTTATTTGTGTTGAAATTTACAATTTGGGTGGGTATTTTTTTTCCCTGAAATATTGTATAATAGAGGGTTTTAGTGTTTAGTTTCTTCGTCGAAACTGAAATTTGGGAATACAGGTACTAACATTAAATTCTTATTTATTCCCTTCGAAAAAGCACGGAAGGATGATAAGTCTACTCATACCACATTCCAGACTGGATGGTCATCTTTCTTCTGAAGCTTTTAAAGAGGGCGGTATCCCTTAAAATACTGAAAAAATGTTTGTTTTGAGAGCTCATTAATTTAAAATCTTTCTATTATAATATCAGACAACGCATTTATTCTAAATATTTTAAGAAAATGTATTAAGTAACCGATCGTATGCTCCCGAAGTAAGCAGCAAATAGCAAAGGACGACATGAATCACAGAAGGGTCGCGATTGTACATAAGTCACTTGAGGACATGCATCATCCCTCCTAACTAAAAGTAAAAGTTTAGATGCACATTATTTCATTGTAACGGAATAAAACCTACACTTTGCATAGTTAACAGTTAAAAATTAAATAGAGTTCCTCTCAAAGTAGATGCTAAAATTCATTTAATATTTCTACCTTCAAATGATTGAACTTTCAGTAAAGTATTTATAAAATGAAAATAAAAGTTTGTCTTAAATTAGGAGTTTTGAAATTATCAAAATCCAATAAAAATGATGAATAAGGTTGACTAATTTGTCGTAAGAGCTTTTTTACTGAAAGATGCAAGAAATTAAAAAAAAAATGCTTGAGAGATTCAAATTTATTCATTAAAATTTTCAAAATACCAAGAACTTACACTTTTACTGATATTAACACATCTCTGCGCTGAAACACAAGAGAAACTGACGGAAAAACTCAGGGTTAGTGATGAAGAACAACAATATTTTTTTAACAGATTTAGCAGACCTTTTAACCTTTCAAGAACACATCAATAAAGCAGTTTGATTTCACATTACACTTCCGTCTGTTGCCGCCATGTAACATTGAAGAAGAACGCCTGACAGAACTTTGACCAACAGCTAGTCTTACTCTACACGAAGTAAAATTATTTACCAGATGAAACATTAAACAAGAGACCAAAGAACTAGAAAAGATGCATTAAAAAGTTTGCCCTGATCTAATAACCGAGCACAACGGATTGTTTTTCGATGAAAAAAAAAAAAAAAAAAAAAGGAAAAAGGAAAGAAGCCAGCTTTACAAAATGATTGCTACCGAAGAGCACATTTCGCTAATTGAAGAACCGAACTCAAAGATTTTATGCCATGCAATCCCGATACTGGATAATCTACTAGAAAAGCTTCTTTTTTAGGGTGATTGGATGCGATGGAAATGTTATAAATACTGGAATCAATAAGTCTAACAAAATAAAAAAAAATGGCACTTTCCAACAAAATAAGTAGCTAGAAGATCCTAAACAAAATAAAAAGATCGTAGCAATTGTTAGTCTGTTCAATCTATGGTAACGAACTACGACACCTTTTTTTTTAATCTTTAAATGGGAAAATTAAGACTTCCAATTCATTTAGATGGGAACTAGGTAAATTACCGGAAAACTAAAACGAGATTGGTAGAATTTTTTCTGCCAATTGAAAAATAAACTTTTCCTTATTTAAAAATATGAGGTTTTAAGTGCAGAGTTTTTTAAAAATATAAATCCGGATTTTTGTAGTTGTAAAAAATGCTTCTTAGAATTTTTTTTGAAAGACAAGGGGGAACTTAACTTTAAATGGTTTACGTTAACGATGAGAATTCTTCGATTGTAGACACCCAGATGTATTTAGAAATGAAGATGAATAACATTTTATTCATCAAATTAAAATATAAAAATTAAATACAGCAAAACGAATCTTGTATTTAAATCTTACAATGTACAAAAATGCATATGCTGCTGAAATAGTTTCTTAAATTTAAAAACAAAATATAATTAACTCTGTAATGCTTCTATGGTATATTTTCAGTTCAAAAAAGATACTTATATTTTATCAAAAATTTTTTTTGACTGTTTGGAAGCAGTATTTTAGCATTTTGTTGACCGATTCTTGTTTTTTTATTACTTCCTTTAATATACTGGCATTAAATTAACTAATTGTTTACACATACTAGGGATCAGTAATTTTTCATGCTTGATTTAATTTTCTAACAGACAATTTTTGCTTGTAATATTATTTTAATACAAAAGTTGTTTTACATTATTCCATATCTCCTCTATCGGATTGATATCGGCGTTTCCGGGTGGCGATTAAATGAACTTAAAACAATAATAGAGAGACCATAACCTGCATATATAAGACGAACACTTCGAACTGTTGTCTTGATAGAGATTAAAATTGACCAAATATTCCTTTCTTTTAGAGCAGTATGGTATTTCTTTTGAGATTGTTTTACTAACTATTTCTGTTGACTTAGTTTTAGGCTTGATTTGAATCTTGGTTTCCTATTTGATGACTACCCAAGCAACCCCAGGATATTTGGATGCCACCTCCATGTTTTACTGAAGAACAAAGATTTCGTACTTTAAGTTCATTATTAGCCCTTCTCTATGCCTTTTGCTTTTCATTTTAACCAAAAACGTTAAATTTACTTTCGTCAACAACTACTACAGACTCCCTAAACTCTTTTCTTTAAATAAAATCTAGTAAATTTCAATCTCTCCTCCTTTACTTATACAGTTTTTTTTACTGAATCGGGCATGAAAATGACGATTCTTCAATCCGTGTCTTACAGACTGAGGATGAGATATTTTCCAGAAACGTTTCTTAGCATCAAGCATTAATTAGCTTCGAATTAAAAGTGACTTTTAAAAACTATCTCTGATCATGACTTGTGAATATTTCTGGCCATTTTGTCCGTATTTTACTTTCTTCAGAGCTATTTATCATGCAATTAAGAATACTATATCGCTAATTAATAATTTAAAAAATATCACTCACCTTTTCTAAGAGATTGTTTGTACTAATCCAAAATGAGTATTTTCGTCTCAGTTTTAATTTCGCGTTTCCTTCTATCCATGATTCACGTTAAAAAAACTTTGATTTTCATCGTAAAGTAAAATTTACACTCGGCAAGCTACAATCCATACAGTAAGACCACGCTTGCGCAGGAACTGTACAGTAACAAGTATTTGTCCCATCAAGACAGGTACATACTATTGTTTACTTTCTCAGCGCATGCGCAATCTTCTTTGCCTCCTTCAGGAAGATCATGTGACGGAACTATGGCAAATAGTTGCCCCAATGAGGTAGCTATTTGCCATTGTCCCGTCACGTGATCTTCCTGTGGTAGGCATGACCCTTTATTGCACTCAATAGTTAGCCTCTTGTGAATGCTGTTTAAAAGGTTATATCATTGACTAAACATTGAACTGAAGCCTTCTTGCATGAATGTCTCTAAACACTTCTGTAAGTTTATTTCTTATTCATATTATTCATCTGTTGATTAAATAATAATGGATTCCATTATTCAAGGAAACAGATCCTTTGTTGCTGCTGAAAATATTCTTTTGTTCCTGCTAAAAGTGATACTACTTTGTCTTGTCTTTGCCCCACCCCTCTGATGATAAAATAAATTATGAATAATTTCTTAAAAGAATGCAGTAAGAAAATGTAGATATCAATTGTTGTGGAAAACATCCATTAAACCTTTTCATTTAATGAAATGTCTGACATATGCTTTGAATTACTGAATTTAGTTTTAAATATGCAATTAAGTGAAGATATTGTGATATAAAATCAAAGAACCACTTAGAAACGCTTCGATATCTCAAGTAAACTTTATATTATAATAGGAATTAATAATAAATGCCCCAAATAGGAAATATCATCTAATTAGGAAGTTTAATAAATTCGTGGGTCCTGAGATTGGCTTTCTAAATTTTCCATGCCGCGTAAAAAGTGAGTAAACAAGTCACTGAGCCATCTATGTTTGCTTGTGTATCAACGTTTCAAGTTTCAACGCTTTCATGAGACGTTTTTGTAAGTGCAAAAAATTGTATTTTGAAACAGTATGTCATAACTTGATTAAAAAAGCCGTTTCTTATTTAAATCGCAAACAAACAACTTATGCTATTAAATTTTCGAATCTGTCATGAATGCAATTGCCTTAATGTATTTTCTTTATACATAATTTTTTTGAATATGGCAATAAATAATTTAACTTGTTTTATTTTAGTTTTGTTTCTTAAAACGTAATATAAAGTGTTAAAAAAATGGCAAAAACAAAAGTCTGCATTTAAAACTATATTTTATTATGTTATCATGAGTTGATTTTTTTTCTTTTAATGTAATATTATCGTTCAGTGTATTATTTTCAGTAGATATGCCTCATATTACAAGATATGTATTTAAATTGAGAATTTAAGAATTTTCAAATTTTAATGTTTTGAATTTCAAACATTAAAACGTGAAATGTTAAAACTTTTGTTTCAAAATATTGAAATTTCACGAATTTTTAATTTATTTTTAATATTTTGGATTCTTAGACCAATGCTTCAAAACATTACAATAGAGAAATTTAGTTTTGAAATTCTTTTCTTCTATGATATAAAGGATTATTTTCGAATTCTACTAAAATACCCAAATAAAAAACGCATGGGAACTGTTGTCATTCTACTTCTCTGTTCATTTGCATCACCAATCAATTTATGCATTGAAAATTCTGATTTAATGTTCACTAAAATAATTGTTCCACAGTTCTGCGTGTGGAGTCCAATTACTTAAATGATTTCTTAAATCCGTTTGATTAAACGCTGTTTTTTGAAATGCAACTTAGGTAAACATCTTTATTTAATATTAATTCTAAAAACGCTGAGCAAATATTAGATCTCTTTTAACTTTGATATTTAAATGAATTTTATATTGAAATCTTAGTATAATACCTAATATTTGCATATAGTTTTACGAATATTATATGCTTATATTCTGGAATATGTTGTGTAATTAAGAAAGCAGGCATAGATTTTGCTGTTATCGAAAATTCGAAATGAAGTCTATTATTAGCAAATAAACACTCGAAAAAGCTCCTTTCTTGTAATCCATAAATTATGCTAAAGCATGCAAAATTTACTGCCCGTTTCTTCAGTTTATTAGAAATTAGCCGCCTTTGGCGACCAGCCGGTTAGCCAGTATTACCGCTCCCTATAATTTTCAATTAAATATTTTAAGTAACTGGTCTCTTAATAAATTCTCTAAACAAAACATTTTTAATCTTCATATTTTGATAGTATAACCAAACTTATACTGTTGTTTAGATCGTTTCGTTCAATTTACTATATATATTTTGCTAATGTGTTGTCATTTCCGGTAAAACTTCAACTTTAATTGAAAGTGGAAATGATGAAATTGCAATTAATATAATGATATTTTTTTAATTAAACCAAGCGTTTTATTTTATTTATCATCTTTATTGTTATTTATTTATTATTATTATTGAATGTGAGTATTGCAAACAGAATCGCTCGGTATTTAAGTCTTATGTTAACTACAAAATATTTTTCATAATTTATGTAATATCCAAAAGAATAATTCAAAAAATTTCTCAGATTCAGCATAAAATTCAGTTTTTAGTTTTGCTTTCAAAAGGATTGAAATGAAATCAATAATAATATTTTGTTCCGGCCTATAAATATATTCCAAAAATTATGAAGTCTATATTTAATGCAGTATGGTATCATGTTCTGAGAAATATTCTGGACACATCAAAGTTTAAATAAATGAATGAATGTTTCTGTTTTCCACGATCAACTAAGACTTATTTATGAAATTTTGAATGTTAAAAATTTAGTAAAACTCAACATTTTCATAATCTTAGCTCAATTAATCTCGAGAAACCTGAGCATTGATTTTCGTATTTTCTTTGAAACGATCGATGGAAAATCTAAGATTATCCTTTTTTTATTGAATAGTGATATTAAAATTTTCATAAATCAGTCAGTTTAAGTGATTGATTTAGTTGATTGGAAATTAATTCTTTTTATTTAAAATATTAGTTTTTCAAGAACATTTTGTTCATCGTGATTTCCACAGCAGAAGCTTTATGTAAAATCAAAAATTCGTTATTAGAGCATTTATTGAATCAAGTTACATAAACTATTATCATTTTCTATTTAGATCATTTTAGCAGATCTGTGTCTTACTAAAGGTTTACAAATTAGCTGTGTGGCCCTGATTTGAATGGATATCCTGTTCATATTAAACAAAACTTGCCTTAAAATAAAACTGATTTATTGGATTAATAATATAGAGAGTGTAAAAGATTATAAAATAATTTTTCTTGAATTTATTTTTTACAACAAATATTTCATATTTGTTTCATTTCCTAGACACGTGCAGAAAATTATATTTTTGCATATTTCATTTCCAAAAAGATTTAATTTTTTTTTAATTGCAGCTTTAATCAAGTGATGGCAGCACTTTGAAAAAAGCTAATTTTTTCTAATGAATGCGAAACGTGCTCATGCAGCTTAAATTTTATTTTTTATTTTGTACGAAAAAAGTTGTTGGAAAATATAGTTAAAATATTTACATAAATATTCATTAAATATAAATTTAATTTTAAGGTTAAAACATTGGTATCATTTAAAAGGTAAATTTTCGATCTTTAACTTCATGTAAAAATCTTTTTTGTGCGGTAATATTTTTGGAAGTTATAGCAGAAACACGCCAAAGTTTCGCTTAATTTTTCAATAAATAGAATTCTAGTTAAAAATTCGAAAAAATAACCCCCAGGTGCACATTCCCGGCCTCCAAGGTATACACGTGCCAAATTTGGTAGCTGTAGGTTGAATGGTCTGGCCTGTAGAGTGCCAACACACACACACACACACACACACATTGAGCTTTATTTTAAGTATAGATTTCTTGCTTATATTATCTGTATTTATTGCTTATAATTGCATTTATTTGCAACTTCTCAAATCTTTGTTCTCAAAATGGTCTCTTTCCGTGATGTTACAAGCGATTCCCAACGCCAATTGATTTGGAGAGAGGTCGGGACACGGTTTCATTCCAGTAACATCACGGAAAGAGACCGTTTCGGTGGTCCTGGAGTTGTCTTCTGGGGAAGCATTATGATAAACGGGCAGACTGAGCTCCACATTTTCGACAGAGGTTCTGTAACTGGAGATCGCTATTGTCAGGAGATGATCCTTCCCCATGTGCATCTGTTTCGAGGTGTCATTGGATCAGTCTTCGTTTATATGGATGACAATGCACGGCCACACAGGACTCATGCTGTTGAGGAGCTCCTGGAAAGTGAAGATATCACTCGAATGCATTACCCGGCTTGCTCCCCTGATTTAAATCCGATAGAACATGTGTGGGATGCTTTGGGGTGACGCCTTGCGGCACGATTACATCCTCCTGGGACCACCTACAACTTAAACAGATGCTGATTGAGGAATGGACACTCTTACCTCAAGAACTGGTGGACAATCTAGTGCTGAGTATGGGGAGACAGTGCGAAGCAACCATTGCAGTAAGGGTAGGGTATATCCCATACTAAGGAACATCTGCTTGCTGTTCTTCCTCTTGGACAGACAATCATGTGTAACGATACTATGAGTTCAATAAAGCCTTTTTTTTGTTTGATTCCATACTGTATGCATTGTATTCATTTCTGTGCAACTATGCTTTCGTCATTCTTTCAGAACAAAATGCTGTATCTCATTTCTGAATTTCATGTCTCTCAGATGATTTCTCGTGAAATTATGGCAAAAAACATACCTGTTGCTTAAGTTTTGCACACCAGTGTAGTTCTGTACTAAAATATTGGGTTTTAATATTGGTATGAATGTTAAAATTGCATTATAATTTTTATTACAGTATTCCTCTATTTCAGAAGAATCTTGCTGCCCAATAATGAATCATAATTTGTTTCAAAGTGATTAGGGATGACACATTAAGAATTTCGAATTGTGTCAGACATTTTCTCTGTCGTTTTCATCTGATATTTCCACTTAGATAGTTATAATATATGGTATAAAAAGTTAATGATAATAGCTATTATTCCCTAAATGGTTTCATCTATTATTTTTCTTTCAAATCATACCTCGTTTGGATTTTGAGTATTGATTTTTCAAAAGCACTCTATAAAAAGAGATGGGCGGATTTAAAATCGCAGATAATTCGAACGAGAATGGTGAATTTCAAGAAGTTTAAATTCTTAATTATTTGAAAAATTGTTAATATTAAATTTCACTGATTGCGTTAATTTGGATGTCAATATTTTAAAGTTATAAAGTGTTAAAAAA